>CAKAJE020001829.1:0-38086 GCA_916610135.2 Macropis europaea | reverse complement strand
TTCAACTTACGTCGCTCCTATTACAGATAGCTTACTGTGCTTACCGGCATCTCAAGGCGCATGAAGTGACGAGTGAAATGCACTATTAAACTTCTAGGGCAGGGCAAACAGAGACCCGATTAGATCATTTTATGTTACGGTTAATATAAAAATTCAGCGTAATTCTATCACATTTGTACAAGTTACGTCGCTCCTATTTCTGATAGCGTACTGGGCTAGGCGGCATCTTAAAGCGCGTGGAATGGCGAGTAAAATGCACTACTAAACTTCTATGATAGGGCAATCAGGCACTAGATTAGATCATTTTATATTTTGTTTAATATAAGATTTCAGGGAAATTCTATCTCATTTGTTCAATTTACGTCGCTCCTATTTCAGTTAGCGTATTCGGCTAAGCGGCATCTCAAAGAGCATGAAATGGCGAATAAAATGCACTAGTAAACTTCTAGGCTAGGGCGAACAGAGACCCGATTAGATCATTTTACATTATGGTTAATAAAAGAATTCAGCGAAATTCTATCACATTTGTTCCTCTTACGTCGCTCGTATTTCAGATAGCGTATTGGGCTAAGCGGCATCTCAAAGCGCATGAAATGGCGAGTAAAATTCACTATTAAACTTCTAGGGTAGGGCAAACAGAGACCCGATAAGATCATTTTACATTATGGTTAATAAAAGAATTCAGCGAAATTCTATCACATTTGTTCAACTTACGTCGCTCGTATTTCAGATAGTGTATTGGGCTAAGCGGCATCTCAAAGCGCATGAAATGGCGAGTAAAATGCACTATTAAACTTCTAGGGTAGGGCAAACAAAGATCCGATTAAATCATTTTATATTATGGTTAATTTAAGAATTCAGCGAAATTCTATCACATTTGTTCAATTTACGTCGCTCCTATTTCAGATAGCGTATTGGGCTAGGCGGCATCCTAAAGCGCGCGGAATGGCGAGTAAAATGCACTATTAAGCTTCTATGCTAGGGCAATCAGAGACCTGATTAGATCATTTTATATTTTGGTTAATATAAGAATTCAGTGAAATTCTATCACATTTGTTCAATTTATTTCGCTCCTATTTCTGATAGCGTATTGGGCTAAGCGGCATCTCAAAGCGCATGAAATGGCGAATAAAATGCACTATTAAACTTCTAGGCGAGGGCGAACAGAGACCCGATTTGATCATTTTACATTATGGTTAATAAAAGAATTCAGCGAAATTCTATCACATTTGTTCAATTTACGTCGCTCCTATTACAGATAGCTTATTGTGCTTAGCGGCATCTCAAAGCGCATGAAGTGACGAGTGAAATGCACTATTAATCTTCTAGGGTTGGTCGAAGAAAGACCCGATTAGATCATTTTACATTAAGGTTAATATAAGAATTCAGGGAAATTCTATCACATTTGTTCAATTTACGTCGCTCCTATTTCAGATAGCGTAGTGGGCTAAGCGGCATCTCAAAGCGCATGAAATGGCGAATAAAATGCACTATTAAACTTCTAGGCGAGGGCGAACAGAGACCCGATTTGATCATTTTACATTATGGTTAATAAAAGAATTCAGCGAAATTCTATCACATTTATTCAACTTACGTCGCTCCTATTGCAGATAGCGTATTGGGCTAAGTGGCATCTCAAAGCGCATGAAATGGCGAGTAAAATGCACTATTAAACTTCTATGATAGGGCAATCAGAGACTCGATTAGATCATTTTATATTTTGTTTAATAAAAGAATTCAGCGAAATTCTATCACATTTGTTCAACTTACGTCGCTGATATTTCAGATCGCGTATTGGGCTATGCTGCATCTCAGAGCGCAAGAAATGGCGAGTAAAATGCACTCTTAAACTTCTATGATAGGGCAATCAGAGACCCGATTAGATCATTTTACATTTTGTTTAATATAAGATTTCAGGGACATTCTATCACATTTGTTTAATTTACGTCGCTGCTATTTCAGATAGCGTATTGGGCTAAGCGGCATCTCAAAGCGCATGAAATGGCGAACAAAATGCACTATTAAACTTCTAGGGTAGGGCAAACAGAGACCCGATTAGATCATTTTATATTATGGTTAATTTAAGAATTCAGCAAAATTCTATCACATTTGTTCAAGTTACGTCGCTCCTATTTCAGATAGCGTACTGGGCTAGGCGGCATCTTAAAGCGCGTGGAATGGCGAGTAAAATGCACTACTAAACTTCTATGATAGGGCAATCAGGCACTCGATTAGATCATTTTATATTTTGTTTAATATAAGATTTCAGGGAAATTCTATCTCATTTGTTCAATTTCCGTCGCTCCTATTTCAGTTAGCGTATTCGGCTAAGCGGCCCCTCAAAGAGCATGAAATGGCGAATAAAATGCACTAGTAAACTTCCAGGCTAGGGCGAACAGAGACCCGATTAGATCATTTTACATTATGGTTAATAAAAGAATTCAGCGAAATTCTATCACATTTGTTCCTCTTACGTCGCTCGTAATTCAGATAGCGTATTGGGCTACGCGGCATCTCAAAGCGCATGAAATGGCGAGTAAAATGCACTATTAAACTTCTAGGGTAGGGAAAACAGAGTCCCGATAAGATCATTTTATATTATGGTTAATTTAAGAATTCAGCGAAATTCTATCACATATGTTCAATTTACGTCGCTCCTATTTCAGATAGCGTATTGGGCTAAGCGGCATCTCAAAGCGCATGAAATGGCGAGTAAAATGCACTATTAAACTTCTAGGGTAGGGCAAACAGAGACGCGATAAGATCATTTTACATTATGGTTAATAAAAGAATTCAGCGAAATTCTATCACATTTGTTCCTCTTACGTCGCTCGTATTTCAGATAGCGTATTGGGCTACGCGGCATCTCAAAGCGCATGAAATGGCGAGTGAAATGCACTATTAATCTTCTAGGGTAGGGCAATCAAAGACCCCATTAGATTATTTTATATTACGGTTAATATAAGAATTCAGAGTAATTCTATCACATTTGTTCAATTTACGTCGCCCCTATTTCAGATAGCGTATTGGGCTAAGCGGCATCTCAAAGCGCATGAAATCGCGAGTCAAATGCACTGTTAAACTTCTATGATAGGGAAATCAGAGACGCGATAAGATCATTTTACATTATGGTTAATAAAAGAATTCAGCGAAATTCTATCACATTTGTTCAACTTACGTCGCTCGTATTTCAGATAGCGTATTGGGCTAGGCGGCATCTTAAAGCGCGTGGAATGGCGAGTAAAATGCACTATTAAACTTCCAGGGTAGGGCAAACAGAGACCCGATTAGATCATTTTATATTATGGTTAATTTAAGAATTCAGAAAAATTCTATCACATTTCTTCAATTTACGTCGTTCCTATTTCAGATAGCGTATTGGGCTATGCGGCATCTCAAAGCGCATGAAATGACGAGTAAAATGCACTGTTATACTTCTAGGGTAGGGCAAACAGAGACCCGATTAGATCATTTTATTTTACGGTTAATATAAGAATTCAGCGTAATTCTATCACATTTGTTCAACTTACGTCGCTCCTATTTCAGATAGCGTACTGGGCTAGGCGGTATCTCAAAGCGCATGGAAGGGCGAGTAAAATGCACTACTAAACTTCTATGATAGGGCAATCAGAGACCCGATTAGATCATTTTATATTTTGGTTAATATAAGAATTCAGCGAAATTCTCTCACATTTGTTCAATTTACGTCGCTGATATATCAGATAGCGTATTGGACTAAGCGGCATCTCAAAGCGCAAGAAATGTCGAGTAAAATGCACTATTAAACTTCTAGGGTAGTGCAAACAGAGACCCGATAAGATCATTTTATATTAAGGTTAATTTAAGAATTCAGCGAAATTCTCTCAGATTTGTTCAATTTACGTCGCTGATATTTCAGATAGCGTATTGGGCTACGCGGCATCTCAAAGCGCGAGAAATGGCGAGTAAAATGCACTATTAAACTTCTAGGGTAGGGCAAACAGAGACTCGATTAGATCATTTTATATTTTGGTTAATATAAGAATTCAGCGAAATTCTATCACATTTGTTCAATTTACGTCGCTCCTATTTCAGATAGCGTATTGGGCTAAGCGTCATCTCAAAGCGCATGAAATGGCGAGTAAAATGCACTATTAAACTTCTAGGGTAGGGCAATCAGAGACCCGACTAGATCATTTTATATTATGGTTAATTTAAGAATTCAGCAAAATTCTATCACATTTGTTCAGTTTACGTCGCTCCTATTTCAGATAGCGTACTGGGCTATGCGGCATCTTAAACCGCGTGGAATGGCGAGTAAAATTCACTATTAAACTTCTATGATAGGGTAATCAGAGACCCGATTAGATCATTTTATATTTTGGTTAATATAAGAATTCAGCGTAATTCTATCACATTTGTTCAACTTTCGTCGCTCCTATTTCAGATAGCGTACTGAGCTAGGCGGCATCTTAAAGCGCGTGGAATGGCGAGTAAAATGCAATATTAAACTTCTATGATAGGGCAATCAGAGACCCGATTAGATCATTTTATGTTTTGGTTAATATAAGAATTCAGCGAAATTCTATCACATTTGTTCAATTTACGTCGCTCCTATTTCAGATAGCGTATTGGGGTAAGTTGCATCTCAAAGCGCAAGACATGGCGAGTAAAATGCACTACTAAGCTTCTAGGGTAGGCAAACAGAGACCCGATTAGAACATTTTATATTGCGGTTAATATAAGAATTCAGCGTAACTCTGTCACATTTGTTCAACTTACGTAGCTCCTATTTCAGATAGCGTCCTGAGCTAGCCGGCATCTTAAAGCGCGTGGAATGGCGAGTAAAATGCACTATTAAACTTCTAGGATAAGGTAAACAGAGACCCGATTAGATCATTTTATATTACGGTTAATATAAGAATTCAGCGTAATTCTGTCACATTTGTTCAATTTACGTCGCTCCTATTTCAGATAGCGTATTGGGATAAGCGGCATCTCAAAGCGCATGAAATGGCGAGTAAAATGCACCATTAAACTTCTAGGGTAGGGCAATCAGAGACCCGACTAGATCATTTTATATTATGGTTAATTTAAGAATTCAGCAAAATTCTATCACATTTGTTCAGTTTACGTCGCTCCTATTTCAGATACCGTACTGAGCTAGGCGGCATCTTAAAGCGCGTGGAATGGCGAGTAAAATGCAATATTAAACTTCTATGATAGGGCAATCAGAGACCCGATTAGATCATTTTATATTTTGGTTAATATAAAAATTCAGCGAAATTCTATCACAATTGTTCAATTTACGTCGATCCTATTTCAGATAGCGTATTGGGCTAAGCGGCAACTCAAAGCGCATGAAATGACGAGTGAAATGCACTATTAAACTTCTAGGGTAGGGCGAACAGAGACCCGATTAGATCATTTTACATTAAGGTTAATATAAGAATTCAGGGAAATTCTATCACATTTGTTCAATTTACGTCGCTCCTATTTCAAATAGCGTACTCGGATAGGCGGCATCTTAAAGCGCGTGGAATGGCGAGTAAAATGCACTATTAAACTTCTATGATAGGGCAATCAGAGACCCGATTAGATCATTTTATATTTTGGTTAATATAAGAACTCAGCGAAATTCTATTACATTTGTTCAATTTACGTCGCTCCTATTTCAGATAGCGTATTGGGCTAAGCGGCATCTCAATGCGCATGGATTGACGAGTGAAATGCTCTATTAAACTTCTGGGGTAGGGCGAACAGAAACCAGAATAGATCATTTTATATTACGGTTAATATAAGAATTCAGCGAAATTCTATCACATTTGTTCAATTTACGTCGCTCCTATTTCAGATAGCGTATTGGGCTAAGCGGCATCTCAAAGCGCATGAATTGGCGAGTAAAATGCACTACTAAGCTTCTAGGATAAGGCAAACAAAGACCCGATTAGATCATTTTATATTACGGTTAATATAAGAATTCAGCGTAATTCTGTCACATTTGTTCAATATACGTTGCTCCTATTTCAAATAGCGTACTCGTATAGGCGGCATCTTAAAGCGCGTGGAATGGCGAGTAAAATGCACTATTATACTTCTAGTGTAGGGCAATCAGAGACCCGATTAGATCATTTTATATTATGCTTAATTTAAGAATTCAGCAAAATTCTATCACATTTGTTCAATTTACGTAGTTCCTATTTCAGATAGCATACTGGGCTAGGCGGTATCTTAAAGCGCGCGGAATGGCGAGTAAGATGCACTATTAAACTTCTATGATAGGGCAATCAGAGACCCGATTAGATCATTGTATATTTTGGTTAATATAAGAATTCAGCGAAATTCTATCACATTTGTTCAATTTACGTCGCTCCTATTTCAGATAGCGTATTGGGCTAAGCGGCATCTCAATGCGCATGGATTGACGAGTGAAATGCTCTATTAAACTTCTGGGGTAGGGCGAACAGAAACCCGAATAGATCATTTTATATTTTGGTTAATATAAGAATTCAGCGAAATTCTATCACATTTGTTCAATTTACGTCGCTCCTCTTTCAGATAGCGTACTGGGCTAGGCGGCATCTTAAAGCGGGTGGAAGGGTGAGTAAAGTGCACTACTAAACTTCTAGGGTAGGGCAAACAGAGACCCGATTAGATCATTTTATATTATGGTTAATTTAAGAATTCAGCAAAATTCTATCACATATGTTCAATTTACGTCGCTCCTATTTCAGATAGCGTACTGGGCTAGGCGGCATCTTAAAGCGCGTGGAAGGGTGAGTAAAATGCACTACTAATCTTCCATGATAGGGCAATCAGAGACCCGATTAGATCATTTTATATTTTGTTTTATATAAGATTTCAGGGAAATTCTATCACATTTCTTCAATTTACGTCGCTCCTATTTCAGATAGCGTACAGGGCTAGGCGGCATCTTAAAGCGCGTGGAAGGGCGAGTAAAATGCACTACTAAACTTCTAGGGTAGGGCAAACAGAGACCCGATTAGATCATTTTATATTATGGTTAATTTAAGAATTCAGCAAAATTCTATCACATTTTGTTCAATTTACGTCGCTCCTATTTCAGATAGCGTACTGGGCTAGGCGGCATCTTAAAGCGCGTGGAAGGGTGAGTAAAATGCACTACTAATCTTCCATGATAGGGCAATCAGAGACCCGATTAGATCATTTTATATTTTGTTTTATATAAGATTTCAGGGAAATTCTATCACATTTGTTCAATTTACGTCGCTCCTATTTCAGATAGCATATTGGGCTAAGCGGCACCTCAAAGCGCATGAAATGGCGAGTGAAATGCAATATTAAACTTCTAGGGTAGAGCAAACAGAGACCCGATTAGATCATTTTATATTACGGTTAATTTAGGAATTCAGCAAAATTCTATCACATATTGTTCATTTTACGTCGCTCCTATTTCAGATAGCGTACTGGGCTAGGCGGCATCTTAAAGCGCGCGGAATGGCGAGTAAAATGCACTAGTAAACTTCTATGCTAGGGCAATCAGAGACCCGATTAGATCATTTTATATTTTGTTTAATATAAGATTTCAGGGAAATTCTATCACATTTGTTCAATTTACGTCGCTCCTATTTCAGATAGCGTACTGGGCTAGGCGGCATCTTAAAGCGCGTGGAAAGGCGAGTAAAATGCACTATTAGACTTCTATGATAGGGCAATCAGAGACCCGATTAGATCATTTAATATTTTGGTTAATATAAGAATTCAGCGTAATGCTATCACATTTGTTCAATTTACGTCGCT
Organism: Macropis europaea; assembly: GCA_916610135.2. Lineage (NCBI taxonomy): Eukaryota > Metazoa > Arthropoda > Insecta > Hymenoptera > Melittidae > Macropis > Macropis europaea. Next base: position 30,325 of record CAKAJE020001829.1, on the reverse strand, counting down.
CCTATTACAGACAGCTTATTGGGCTTAGCGGCATCTCAAAGCGCATGAAATGACGAGTGAAATGAACTATTAAACTTCTTGGGTAGGGCAAACAGAGACCCGATTAGATCATTTTATATTATGGTTAATTTAAGAATTCAGCAAAATTCTATCACATATGTTCAATTTACGTCGCTCCTATTTCAGATAGCGTACTGGGCTAGGCGGCATCTTAAAGCGGGTGGAAGGGTGAGTAAAATGCACTACTAATCTTCCATGATAGGGCAATCAGAGACCCGATTAGATCATTTTATATTTTGTTTTATATAAGATTTCAGGAAAATTCTATCACATTTGTTCAATTTGCGTCGCTCCTATTTCAGATAGCTTATTGGGCTAAGCGGCACCTCAAAGCGCATGAAATGGCGAGTGAAATGCACTATTAATCTTCTAGGGTAGGGCAATCAGAGACCCCATTAAATCATTTTATATTATGGTTAATTTAAGAATTCAGCGAAATTCTATCACATTTGTTCAATTTTCGTCGCTCCTATTTCAGATAGCGTATTGGGCTAAGCGGTACCTCAACGCGCATGAAATGGCGAGTGAAATGCACTATTAATCTTCTAGGGTAGGGCAATCAGAGACCCCATTAGATCATTTTATATTATGGTTAATTTAAGAATTCAGCGAAATTCTATCACATTTGTTCAATTTACGTCATTCCTATTTCAGATAGCGTATTGGGCTATGCGGCATCTCAAAGCGCATGAAATGACGAGTAAAATGCACTGTTAAACTTCTAGGGTAGGGCAAACAGAGACCCGATTAGATCATTTTATATTACGGTTAGTATAAGAATTCAGCGTAATTCTATCACATTTGTTCAACTTACGTCGCTCCTATTTCAGATAGCGTACTGGGCTAGGCGGTATCTCAAAGCGCGTGGAAGGGCGAGTAAAATGCACTACTAAACTTCTATGATAGGGCAATCAGAGACCCAATTAGATCATTTTATATTTTGGTTAATATAAGAATTCAGCGAAATTCTCTCACATTTGTTCAATTTACGTCGCTGATATTTCAGATAGCGTATTGGACTAAGCGGCATCTCAAAGCGCAAGAAATGTCGAGTAAAATGCACTATTAAACTTCTAGGGTAGTGCAAACAGAGACCAGATAAGATCATTTTATATTATGGTTAATTTAAGAATTCAGCGAAATTCTCTCACATTTGTTCAATTTACGTCGCTGATATTTCAGATAGCGTATTGGGCTAAGCGGCATCTCAAAGCGCGAGAAATGGCGAGTAAAATGCACTATTAAACTTCAAGGGTAGGGCAAACAGAGACCCGATTAGATCATTTTATATTTTGGTTAATATAAGAATTCAGCGAAATTCTATCACATTTGTTCAATTTACGTCGCTCCTATTTCAGATAGCGTATTGGGCTAAGCGGCATCTCAAAGCGCATGAAATGATGAATAAAATGCACAATTAAGCTTCTACGCTAGGGCGAACAGAGACCCGATTAGATCATTTTACGTTATGGTTAATAAAAGAATTCAGCGAAATTCTATCACATTTGATCAATTTACGTCGCTCCTATTTCAGATAGCTTATTGGGCTAAGCGGCATCTCAAAGCGCATGAAATGACGAGTGAAATGCACTATTAAACTTCTAGGGTAGGGCGAACAAAGACCCGATTAGATCATTTATATTATGGTTAATTTAAGAATTCAGAGAAATTCTATCACATTTGTTCAATTTACGTCGCTCCTATTTCAGATAGCGTATTGTGCTAAGCGGCATCTCAAAGCGCATGATATGGCGAGTAAAATGCACTATTAAACTTCTAGGGTAGGGCAAACAGAGACCCCATTAGATCATTTTATATTATGGTTAATTTAAGAATTCAGCGAAATTCTATCACATTTGTTCAATTTACGTCGCTCCTATTTCAGATAGCGTATTGTGCTAAGCGGCATCTCAAAGCGCATGATATGGCGAGTAAAATGCACTGTTAAACTTCTAGGGTAGGGCAAACAGAGACCCGATTAGATCATTTTATATTATGGTTAATTTAAGAATTCAGCGAAATTCTATCACATTTGTTCAATTTACGTCGCTCCTATTTCAGATAGCGTACTGGGCTAGGCGGCATCTTAAAGCGCGTGGAATGGCGAGTAAAATGCACTATTGAACTTCTAGGGTAGGGCGAGCAAAGACCCGATTAGATCATTTTATATTATGGTTAATTTAAGAATTCAGCGAAATTCTATCACATTTGTTCAATTTACGTCGCTCCTATTTCAGATAGGGTATTGGGCTAAGCGGCATCTCAAAGCGCATGAAATGGCGAGTAAAATGAACTGTTAAACTTCTAGGGTACGGCAAACAGAGACCCGATTAGATCATTTTATATTATGGTTAATTTAAGAATTCAGCGAAATTCTATCACATTTGGTCAATTTACGTCGCTCCTATTTCAGATAGCTTATTGGGCTAAGCGGCATCTCAAAGCGCATGAAATGACGAGTGAAATGCACTAGTAAACTTCTAGGCTAGGGCGAACAGAGACCCGATTAGATCATTTTACATTATGGTTAATAAAAGAATTCAGCGAAATTCTATCACATTTGTTCCTCTTACGTAGCGCGTATTTCAGATAGCGTATTGGGCTACGCGGCATCTCAAAGCGCATGAAACGGCGAGTAAAATGCACTATTAAACTTCTAGGGTAGGGCAAACAGAGTCCGGATAAGATCATTTTATATTATGGTTAATTTAAGACTTCAGCGAAATTCTATCACATTTGTTCAATTTACGTCGCTCCTATTTCAGATAGCGTATTGGGCGAAGCGGCATCTCAAAGCGCATGAAATGGCGAGTAAAATGCACTATTAAACTTCTAGGGTAGGGCAAACAAAGACCCGATTAAATCATTTTATATTATGGTTAATTTAAGAATTCAGCGAAATTCTATCAAATTTGTTCAATTTACGTAGCTCCTATTTCAGATAGCGTACTGGGCTGGGGCGGCAACTTAAAGCGCGTGGAATGGCGAGTAAAATGCACTATTAAACTTCTATGATAGGGCAAACAGAGACCCGATTAGATCATTTTATATTTTGGTTAATATAAGAATTCAGCGAAATTCTATCACATTTGTTCAATTTACGTCGCTCCTATGTCAGATAGCGTATTGGGCTAAGCGGCATCTCAAAGCGCATGAAATGGCGAGTGAAATGCACTATTAATCTTCTAGGGTAGGGCAATCAAAGACCCGATAGATCATTTTATATTATGGTTAATTTAAGAATTCAGCGAAATACTATCACATTTGTTCAATTTACGTCGCTCCTATTTCAGATAGCGTATTGGGCTAAGCGGCATCTCAAAGCGCATGAAATGGCGAGGAAAATGCACTATTAAACTTCTAGGGTAAGGCAAACAGAGACCCGATTAGATCATTATATATTACGGTTAATATAAGAATTCAGCGTAATTCTATCACATTTGTTCAACTTACGTCGCTCCTATTTCAGATAGCGTACTGGGCTAGGCGGCATCTCAAAGCGCGTGGAAGGGCGAGTAAAATGCACTACTAAACTTCTATGATAGGGCAATCAGAGACCCGATTACATCATTTTATATTTTGGTTAATATAAGAATTCAGCGAAATTCTCTCACATTTGTTCAATTTACGTCGCTGATATTTCAGATAGCGTATTGGGCTCAGCGGCATCTCAAAGCGCAAGAAAAGTGGAGTAAAATGCACTATTAAACTTCTAGGGTAGGGCAAACAGAGACCCGATTAGATCATTTTATATTATGGTTAATTTAAGAGTTCAGCGAAATTCTATCACATTTGTTCCATTTACGTCGCTCCTATTTCAGATAGCGATTGGGCTAAGCGGCATCTTAAAGCGCGTGGAATGGCGAGTAAAATGCACTATTACACTTCTAGGGTAGGGCAAACAGAGACCCGATTAGATCATTTTATATTTTGGTTAATATAAGAATTCAGCGAAATTCTATCACATTTGTTCAATTTACGTCGCTCCTATTTCAGATAGCTTATTGGGCTAAGCGGCATCTCAAAGCGCATGAAATGACGAGTGCAATGCACTATTAAACTTCTAGGGTAGGGCAAACAGAGACCCGATTAGATCATTTTATATTATGATTAATTTAAGAAGTCAGCAAAATTCTATCACATTTGTTCAATTTACGTTGTTCCTATTTCAGATAGCGTACTGGGCTAGGCGGCATCTTAAAGCGCGTGGAAAGGCGAGTAAAATGCACTATTAAACTTCTATGATAGGGCAATCAGAGACCCGATTAGATCATTTTATATTTTGTTTAACATAAGATTTCAGGGAAATTCTATCACATTTGTTCAATTTACGTCGCTCCTATTTCAGATAGCTTATTGGGCTTAGCGGCATCTGAAAGCGCATGAAATGGCGAGTAAAATGCACTATTAAACTTCTAGGGTAGGGCAAACAGAGACCCGATTAGATCATTTATATTATGGTTAATTTAAGAATTCACCGAAATTCTATCGCATTTGTTCAATTTACGTCGCTCCTATTTCAGATAGCGTATTGGGCTAAGCGGCATCTCAAAGCCCATGAAATTGGCGATTAAAAATGCACTATTAAACTTCTAGGGTAAGGCAAACAGATACCCGATTAGATCATTTTATATTACGGTTAATATAAGAATTCAGCGTAATTCTATCACATTTGTTAAACTTACGACACTCCTATTTCAGATAGCGTATTGGGCTAAGCGGCATCTCAAAGCGCATGAAATGGCGAGTAAAATGCACTATTAAACTTCTAGGGTAGTGCAAACAGAGACCCGATAAGATCATTTTATATTAAGGTTAATTTAAGAATTCAGCGAAATTCTCTCAGATTTGTTCAATTTACGTCGCTGATATTTCAGATAGCGTATTGGGCTAAGCGGCATCTCAAAGCGCGAGAAATGGCGAGTAAAATGCACTATTAAACTTCTAGGGTAGGGCAAACAGAGACTCGATTAGATCATTTTATATTTAGGTTAATATAAGAATTCAGCGAAATTCTATCACATTTGTTCAATTTACGTCGCTCCTATTTCAGATAGCGTATTGGGCTAAGCGGCATCTCAAAGCGCATGAAATGGCGAGTAAAATGCACTATTAAACTTCTAGGGTAGGGCAATCAGAGACCCGACTAGATCATTTTATATTATGGTTAATTTAAGAATTCAGCAAAATTCTATCACATTTGTTCAGTTTACGTCGCTCCTATTTCAGATAGCGTACTGGGCTATGCGGCATCTTAAACCGCGTGGAATGGCGAGTAAAATTCACTATTAAACTTCTATGATAGGGTAATCAGAGACCCGATTAGATCATTTTATATTTTGGTTAATATAAGAATTCAGCGTAATTCTATCACATTTGTTCAACTTTCGTCGCTCCTATTTCAGATAGCGTACTGAGCTAGGCGGCATCTTAAAGCGCGTGGAATGGCGAGTAAAATGCAATATTAAACTTCTATGATAGGGCAATCAGAGACCCGATTAGATCATTTTATATTTTGGTTAATATAAGAATTCAGCGAAATTCTATTCACATTTGTTCAATTTACGTCGCTCCTATTTCAGATAGCGTATTGGGGTAAGTTGCATCTCAAAGCGCAAGACATGGCGAGTAAAATGCACTACTAAGCTTCTAGGGTAGGCAAACAGAGACCCGATTAGAACATTTTATATTGCGGTTAATATAAGAATTCAGCGTAACTCTGTCACATTTGTTCAACTTACGTAGCTCCTATTTCAGATAGCGTCCTGGGCTAGCCGGCATCTTAAAGCGCGTGGAATGGCGAGTAAAATGCACTATTAAACTTCTAGGATAAGGTAAACAGAGACCCGATTAGATCATTTTATATTACGGTTAATATAAGAATTCAGCGTAATTCTGTCACATTTGTTCAATTTACGTCGCTCCTATTTCAGATAGCGTATTGGGATAAGCGGCATCTCAAAGCGCATGAAATGGCGAGTAAAATGCACTATTAAACTTCTAGGGTAGGGCAATCAGAGACCCGACTAGATCATTTTATATTATGGTTAATTTAAGAATTCAGCAAAATTCTATCACATTTGTTCAGTTTACGTCGCTCCTATTTCAGATAGCGTACTGGGCTATGCGGCATCTTAAAGCGCGTGGAATGGCGAGTAAAATTCACTATTAAACTTCTATGATAGGGCAATCAGAGACCCGATTAGATCATTTTATATTTTGGTTAATATAAGAATTCTGCGAAATTCTATCACATTTGTTCAACTTTCGTCGCTCCTATTTCAGATAGCGTACTGAGCTAGGCGGCATCTTAAAGCGCGTGGAATGGCGAGTAAAATGCAATATTAAACTTCTATGATAGGGCAATCAGAGACCCGATTAGATCATTTTATATTTTGGTTAATATAAAAATTCAGCGAAATTCTATCACAATTGTTCAATTTACGTCGCTCCTATTTCAGATAGCGTATTGGGCTAAGCGGCAACTCAAAGCGCATGAAATGACGAGTGAAATGCACTATTAAACTTCTAGGGTAGGGCGAACAGAGACCCGATTAGATCATTTTACATTAAGGTTAATATAAGAATTCAGGGAAATTCTATCACATTTGTTCAATTTACGTCGCTCCTATTTCAAATAGCGTACTCGGATAGGCGGCATCTTAAAGCGCGTGGAATGGCGAGTAAAATGCACTATTAAACTTCTATGATAGGGCAATCAGAGACCCGATTAGATCATTTTATATTTTGGTTAATATAAGAACTCAGCGAAATTCTATTACATTTGTTCAATTTACGTCGCTCCTATTTCAGATAGCGTATTGGGCTAAGCGGCATCTCAATGCGCATGGATTGACGAGTGAAATGCTCTATTAAACTTCTGGGGTAGGGCGAACAGAAACCAGAATAGATCATTTTATATTACGGTTAATATAAGAATTCAGCGTAATTCTGTCACATTTGTTCAATTTACGTTGCTCCTATTTCAAATAGCGTACTCGGATAGGCGGCATCTTAAAGCGCGTGGAATGGCGAGTAAAATGCACTATTATACTTCTAGTGTAGGGCAATCAGAGACCCGATTAGATCATTTTATATTATGCTTAATTTAAGAATTCAGCAAAATTCTATCACATTTGTTCAATTTACGTAGTTCCTATTTCAGATAGCATACTGGGCTAGGCGGTATCTTAAAGCGCGCGGAATGGCGAGTAAGATGCACTATTAAACTTCTATGATAGGGCAATCAGAGACCCGATTAGATCATTGTATATTTTGGTTAATATAAGAATTCAGCGAAATTCTATCACATTTGTTCAATTTACGTCGCTCCTATTTCAGATAGCGTATTGGGCTAAGCGGCATCTCAATGCGCATGGATTGACGAGTGAAATGCTCTATTAAACTTCTGGGGTAGGGCGAACAGAAACCCGAATAGATCATTTTATATTTTGGTTAATATAAGAATTCAGCGAAATTCTCTCACATTTGTTCAATTTACGTCGCTCCTCTTTCAGATAGCGTACTGGGCTAGGCGGCATCTTAAAGCGGGTGGAAGGGTGAGTAAAGTGCACTACTAAACTTCCAGGGTAGGGCAAACAGAGACCCGATTAGATCATTTTATATTATGGTTAATTTAAGAATTCAGCAAAATTCTATCGCATATGTTCAATTTACGTCGCTCCTATTTCAGATAGCGTACTGGGCTAGGCGGCATCTTAAAGCGGGTGGAAGGGTGAGTAAAATGCACTACTAATCTTCCATGATAGGGCAATCAGAGACCCGATTAGATCATTTTATATTTTGTTTTATATAAGATTTCAGGAAAATTCTATCACATTTCTTCAATTTACGTCGCTCCTATTTCAGATAGCATATTGGGCTAAGCGGCACCTCAAAGCGCATGAAATGGCGAGTGAAATGCAATATTAAACTTCTAGGGTAGGGCAAACAGAGACCCGATTAGATCATTTTATATTATGGTCAATTTAAGAATTCAGCATAATTCTTTCTCATTTCTTCAATTTACGTGGCTCCTATTTCAGATAGCTTATTGGGCTTAGCGGCATCTCAAAGCGCATGAAGTGACGAGTGAAATGCACTATTAAACTTCTAGGGTAGGGCAAACAGAGACCCGATTAGCTCATTTTATATTATGGTTAATTTAAGAATTCAGCGAAATTCGATTACATTTGTTCAATTTACGTCGCTCCTATTTCAGATAGCGTATTGGGCTAAGCGGCATCTGAAGGCGCATGAAATGGCGAGTAAAATGCACTATTAAAGTTCTAGGGTAGGGCAAACAGAGACCCGATTAGATCATTTTATATTATGGTTAATTTAAGAATTCAGCAAAATTCTATCACATTTGTTCAATTTACGTCGTTCCTATTTCAGATAGCGTACTGGGCTAGGCGGCATCCTAAAGCGCGCGGAATGGCGAGTACAATGCACTATTAAACTTCTATGCTACGGCAATCAGAGACCCGATTAGATCATTTTATATTTTGTTTAATATAAGATTTCAGGGAAATTCTACCACATTTGTTCGATTTACGTCGCTCCAATTTCAGATAGCGTACTGGGCTAGGCGGCATCTTGAGGCGCGTGGAAAGGGGAGTAAAATGCACTATTAAACTTCTATGATAGGGCAATCAGAGACCCGATTAGATCATTTTATATTACGGTTAATATAAGAATTCAGCGTAATTCTATCACATTTGTTCAATTTACGTCGCTCCTATTTCAGATAGCGTATTGGGCTAAGCGGCATCTCAAAGCCCATGCAATGGCGATTAAAATGCACTATTAAACTTCTAGGGTAAGGCAAACAGATACCCGATTAGATCATTTTATATTACGGTTAATATAAGAATTCAGCGTAATTCTATCACATTTGTTCAACTTACGTCGCTCCTATTTCAGATAGCGTACAGGGCTAGGCGGCATCTTAAAGCGCGTGGAAGGGCGAGTAAAATGCACTACTAAACTTCTAGGGTAGGGCAAACAGAGACCCGATTAGATCATTTTATATTATGGTTAATTTAAGAATTCAGCAAAATTCTATCACATTTGTTCAATTTACGTCGCTCCTATTTCAGATAGCGTACTGGGCTAGGCGGCATCTTAAAGCGCGTGGAAGGGTGAGTAAAATGCACTACTAATCTTCCATGATAGGGCAATCAGAGACCCGATTAGATCATTTTATATTTTGTTTTATATAAGATTTCAGGGAAATTCTATCACATTTGTTCAACTTACGTCGCTCCTATTTCAGATAGCGTACAGGGCTAGGCGGCATCTTAAAGCGCGTGGAAGGGCGAGTAAAATGCACTACTAAACTTCTAGGGTAGGGCAAACAGAGACCCGATTAGATCATTTTATATTATGGTTAATTTAAGAATTCAGCAAAATTCTATCACATTTGTTCAATTTACGTCGCTCCTATTTCAGATAGCGTACTGGGCTAGGCGGCATCTTAAAGCGCGTGGAAGGGTGAGTAAAATGCACTACTAATCTTCCATGATAGGGCAATCAGAGACCCGATTAGATCATTTTATATTTTGTTTTATATAAGATTTCAGGGAAATTCTATCACATTTGTTCAATTTACGTCGCTCCTATTTCAGATAGCATATTGGGCTAAGCGGCACCTCAAAGCGCATGAAATGGCGAGTGAAATGCAATATTAAACTTCTAGGGTAGAGCAAACAGAGACCCGATTAGATCATTTTATATTACGGTTAATTTAGGAATTCAGCAAAATTCTATCACATTTGTTCAATTTACGTCGCTCCTATTTCAGATAGCGTACTGGGCTAGGCGGCATCCTAAAGCGCGCGGAATGGCGAGTAAAATGCACTAGTAAACTTCTATGCTAGGGCAATCAGAGACCCGATTAGATCATTTTATATTTTGTTTAATATAAGATTTCAGGGAAATTCTATCACATTTGTTCAATTTACGTCGCTCCTATTTCAGATAGCGTACTGGGCTAGGCGGCATCTTAAAGCGCGTGGAAAGGCGAGTAAAATGCACTATTAGACTTCTATGATAGGGCAATCAGAGACCCGATTAGATCATTTAATATTTTGGTTAATATAAGAATTCAGCGTAATGCTATCACATTTGTTCAATTTACGTCGCTCCTATTACAGACAGCTTATTGGGCTTAGCGGAATCTCAAAGCGCATGAAATGACGAGTGAAATGAACTATTAAACTTCTTGGGTAGGGCAAACAGAGACCCGATTAGATCATTTTATATTATGGTTAATTTAAGAATTCAGCAAAATTCTATCACATATGTTCAATTTACGTCGCTCCTATTTCAGATAGCGTACTGGGCTAGGCGGCATCTTAAAGCGGGTGGAAGGGTGAGTAAAATGCACTACTAATCTTCCATGATAGGGCAATCAGAGACCCGATTAGATCATTTTATATTTTGTTTTATATAAGATTTCAGGAAAATTCTATCACATTTGTTCAATTTGCGTCGCTCCTATTTCAGATAGCTTATTGGGCTAAGCGGCACCTCAAAGCGCATGAAATGGCGAGTGAAATGCACTATTAATCTTCTAGGGTAGGGCAATCAGAGACCCCATTAGATCATTTTATATTATGGTTAATTTAAGAATTCAGCGAAATTCTATCACATTTGTTCAATTTACGTCGCTCCTATTTCAGATAGCGTATTGGGCTAAGCGGCATCTCAAAGCGCATGAAATGGCGAGGAAAATGCACTATTAAACTTCTAGGGTAAGGCAAACAGAGACCCGATTAGATCATTTTATATTACGGTTAATATAAGAATTCAGCGTAATTCTATCACATTTGTTCAACTTACGTCGCTCCTATTTCAGATAGCGTACTGGGCTAGGCGGAATCTCAAAGCGCGTGGAAGGGCGAGTAAAATGCACTACTAAACTTCTATGATCGGGCAATCAGAGACCCGATTACATCATTTTATATTTGGTTAATATAAGAATTCAGCGAAATTCTCTCACATTTGTTCAATTTACGTCGCTGATATTTCAGATAGCGTATTGGGCTCAGCGGCATCTCAAAGCGCAAGAAATGTGGAGTAAAATGCACTATTAAACTTCTAGGGTAGGGCAAACAGAGACCCGATAAGATCATTTTATATTATGGTTAATTTAAGAATTCAGCGAAATTCTATCACATTTGTTCCATTTACGTCGCTCCTATTTCAGATAGCGTATTGGGCTAAGCGGCATCTTAAAGCGCGTGGAATGGCGAGTAAAATGCACTATTACACTTCTAGGGTAGGGCACACAGAGACCCGATTAGATCATTTTATATTTTGGTTAATATAAGAATTCAGCGAAATTCTATCACATTTGTTCAATTTACGTCGCTCCTATTTCAGATAGCTTATTGGGCTAAGCGGCATCTCAAAGCGCATGAAATGACGAGTGCAATGCACTATTAAACTTCTAGGGTAGGGCAAACAGAGACCCGATTAGATCATTTTATATTATGATTAATTTAAGAAGTCAGCAAAATTCTATCACATTTGTTCAATTTACGTTGTTCCTATTTCAGATAGCGTACTGGGCTAGGCGTCATCTTAAAGCGCGTGGAAAGGCGAGTAAAATGCACTATTAAACTTCTATGATAGGGCAATCAGAGACCCGATTAGATCATTTTATATTTTGTTTAACATAAGATTTCAGGGAAATTCTATCACATTTGTTCAATTTACGTCGCTCCTATTTCAGATAGCTTATTGGGCTTAGCGGCATCTGAAAGCGCATGAAATGGCGAGTGAAATGCACTATTAAACTTCTAGGGTAGGGCAAACAGAGACCCGATTAGATCATTTTATATTATGGTTAATTTAAGAATTCACCGAAATTCTATCGCATTTGTTCAATTTACGTCGCTCCTATTTCAGATAGCGTATTGGGCTAAGCGGCATCTCAAAGCCCATGAAATGGCGATTAAAATGCACTATTAAACTTCTAGGGTAAGGCAAACAGATACCCGATTAGATCATTTTATATTACGGTTAATTTAAGAATTCAGCGTAATTCTATCACATTTGTTAAACTTACGTCACTCCTCTTTCAGATAGCGTCCTGGGCTAGGCGGCATCTTAAAGCGCGTGGAATGGCGAGTAAAATGCACTATTAAACTTCTAGGGTAGGGCAAACAGAGACCCGATTAGATCATTTTATATTATGGTTAATTTAAGAATTCGCCGAAATTCTATCACATTTGTTCAATTTACGTCGCTCCTATTTCAGATAGCGTATTGGGGTAAGCTGCATCTCAAAGCGCAAGACATGGCGAGTAAAATGCACTATTAAACTTCTAGGGTAGGGCAATCAGAGACCCGATTAGATCATTTTATATTTTGGTTAATATAAGAATTCAGCGAAATTCTATCACATTTGTTCAATTAACGTCGCTCCTATTTCAGATAGCGTATTGGGCTAAGCGGCATCTCAAAGCGCATGAAATGGCGAGTAATATGCACTATTAAACTTCAAGGGTAGGGCAAACAGAGACCCGATTAGATCATTTTATATTATGGTTAATTTAAGAATTCAGAAAAATTCTATCACATTTGTTCAATTTACGTCGTTCCTATTTCAGATAGCGTACTGGGCTAGGCGGCATCTTAAAGCGCGTGGAAAGGCGAGTAAAATGCACTATTAAACTTCTATGATAGGGCAATCAGAGTCCCGATTAGATCATTTTATATTACGGTTAATATAAGAATTCAGCGTAATTCTATCACACTTGTTCAACTTACGTCGCTCCTATTTCAGATAGCGTATTCAGCTAAGCGGCATCTCAAAGCGCATGAAATGAGGAGTGAAATGCACTATTAAACTTCTAGGGTAGGGCGAACAGAGACCCGATTAGATCATTTTACATTAATCTTAATATAAGAATTCACGGAAATTCTATCACATTTGTTCAATTTACGTCTTCCTATTTCAGATAGCGTATTGGGCTAGGCGGCATCTCAAAGCGCATGAAATGGCGAGTAAGATGTACTATTAAACTTCTAGGATAAGGCAAAGAGAGTCCCGATTAGATCATTTTATATTACGGTTAATATAAGAATTCAGCAACATTCTGTCACATTTGTTCAATTTACGTTGCTCCTATTTCAGATAGCGTATTGGGCTAAGCGGCATCTCAAAGCGCATGAAATGGCGAGCAAAATGCACTATTAAACTTCTAGGGTAGGGCAAACAGAGACCCGATTAGATCATTTTGTATTACCGTTAATTTATGAATTCAGCAAAATTCTACCACATTTGTTCAATTTACGTCGCTCCTATTTCAGATAGCGTACTGGGCTAGGCGGCATCTTAAAGCGCGTGCAATGGCGAGTAAAATGCACTATTAAACTTCTATGATAGGGCAATCAGGGACCCGATCAGATCATTTTATATTTTGGTTAATATAAGAATTCAAGGAAATTGTATCACATTTGTTCAATTTACGTCGCTCCTATTTCAGACAGCGTATTCGGCTAAGCGGCATCTCAAAGCGCATGAAATGACGAGTGAAATGCACTATTAAACTTCAATGATAGGGCAATCAGAGTCCCGATTAGATCATTTTATATTTTGGTTAATTTAATAATTCAGCAAAATTCTATCACATTTGTTCAATTTACGTCGTTCCTATTTCAGATAGCGTACTGCGCTAGGCGGCATCTTCAAGGGCGTGGAAGGGCGAGTAAAATGCACGACTAAACATCTATGATAGGGCAATCAGAGACCCGATTAGATCATTTTATATTTTGTTTAATATAAGATTTCAGGGAAATTCTATCACATTTGTTCAATTTACGTCGCTCCTATTTCAGATAGCGTATTGGGCTAAGCGGCATCTCAAAGCGCATGAAATGGCGAGCAAAATGCACTATTAAACTTCTAGGGTAGGGCAAACAGAGACCCGACTAGATCATTTTGTATTACCGTTAATTTATGAATTCAGCGAAATTCTATCACATTTGTTCCATTTACGTCGCTCCTATTTCAGATAGCGTATTGGGCTAAGCGGCATCTTAAAGCGCGTGGAATGGCGAGTAAAATGCATTATTAAACTTCTATGATAGGGCAATCAGGGACCCGATCAGATCATTTTATATTTTGTTTAATATAAGATTTCAGGGAAATTCTATCACATTTGTTCAATTTACGTCGCTCATATTTCAGATAGCGTATTGGGCTAAGCGGCATCTCAAAGCGCATGCAATGGCGAGGAAAATGCACTATTAAACTTCTAGGGTTGGGCAAACAGAGACCCGATAAGATCATTTTATATTATGGTTAATTTAAGAATTCAGCGAAATTCTATCACATTTGTTCCATTTACGTCGCTCCTATTTCAGATAGCGTATTGGGCTAAGCGGCATCTTAAAGCGCGTGGAATGGCGAGTAAAATGCACTATTACACTTCTAGGGTAGGGCAAACAGAGACCCGATTAGATCATTTTATGTTATGGTTAATTTAAGAATTCAGCGAAATTCTATCACATTTGTTCAATTTACGTCGCTCCTATTTCAGATAGCGTATTGGGCTAAGCGGCATCTCAAAGCGCAAGAAATGGCGAGTAAAATGCACTAGTAAACTTCTAGGGTAGGGCAATCAGAAACCCGATTAGATCATTTTATATTATGGTTAATTTAAGAATTCAGCAAAATTCTATCACATTAGTTCAATTTACGTCGTTCCTATTTCAGATAGCGTACTGGGCTATGCGGCATCTTAAAGCGCGTGGAATGGCGAGTAAAATTCACTATTAAACTTCTATGATAGGGCAATCAGAGACCCGATTAGATCATTTTATATTATGATTAATTTAAGAAGTTAGCAAAATTCTATCACATTTGTTCTTCCTTGGCTAGGCGACATCTTAAAGCGCGTGGAAAGGCGAGTAAAATGCACTATTAAACTTCTATGATAGGGCAATCAGAGACCCGATTAGATCATTTTATATTTTGTTTAACATAAGATTTCAGGGAAATTCTATCACATTTGTTCAATTTACGTCGCTCCTATTTCAGATTGCTTATTGGGCTTAGCGGCATCTGAAAGCGCATGAAATGGCGAGTGAAATGCACTATGAAACTTCTAGGGTAGGGCAAACACAGACCCGATTAGATCATTTTATATTATGGTTAATTTAAGAATTCACCGAAATTCTATCACATTTGTTCAATTTACGTCGCTCCTATTTCAGATAGCGTATTGGGCTAAGCGGCATCTCAAAGCGCATGAAATGACGAATAAA
The DNA here is from genome assembly GCA_916610135.2 of Macropis europaea. NCBI lineage: Eukaryota > Metazoa > Arthropoda > Insecta > Hymenoptera > Melittidae > Macropis > Macropis europaea. The sequence continues at coordinate 14,983 of CAKAJE020001829.1, read as the reverse complement.
ATGCACAATTAAGCTTCTACGCTAGGGCGAACAGAGACCCGATTAGATCATTTTACGTTATGGTTAATAAAAGAATTCAGCGAAATTCTATCACATTTGATCAATTTACGTCGCTCCTATTTCAGATAGCGTATTGGGCTAAGCGGCATCTCAAAGCGCATGAAATGGCGAGTAAAATGCACTAGTAAACTTCTAGGGTAGGGCAATCAGAAACCCGATTAGATCATTTTATATTATGGTTAATTTAAGAATTCAGCAAAATTCTATCACATTAGTTCAATTTACGTCGTTCCTATTTCAGATAGCGTACTGGGCTATGCGGCATCTTAAAGCGCGTGGAATGGCGAGTAAAATTCACTATTAAACTTCTATGATAGGGCAATCAGAGACCCGATTAGATCATTTTATATTTTGGTTAATATAAGAATTCAGCGAAATTCTATCACATTTGTTCAATTTGCGTCGCTCCTATTTCAGATAGCTTATTGGGCTAAGCGGCACCTCAAAGCGCATGAAATGGCGAGTGAAATGCACTATTAATCTTCTAGGGTAGGGCAATCAGAGACCCCATTAGATCATTTTATATTATGGTTAATTTAAGAATTCAGCGAAATTCTATCACATTTGTTCAATTTACGTCGCTCCTATTTCAGATAGCGTATTGTGCTAAGCGGCATCTCAAAGCGCATGATATGGCGAGTAAAATGCACTATTAAACTTCTAGGGTAGGGCAAACAGAGACCCCATTAGATCATTTTATATTATGGTTAATTTAAGAATTCAGCGAAATTCTATCACATTTGTTCAATTTACGTCGCTCCTATTTCAGATAGCGTATTGTGCTAAGCGGCATCTCAAAGCGCATTATATGGCGAGTAAAATGCACTGTTAAACTTCTAGGGTAGGGCAAACAGAGACCCGATTAGATCATTTTATATTATGGTTAATTTAAGAATTCAGCGAAATTCTATCACATTTGTTCAATTTACGTCGCTCCTATTTCAGATAGCGTATTGTGCTAAGCGGCATCTCAAAGCGCATGAAATAACGAGTAAAATGCACTATTAAACTTCTAGGGTAGGGCAAACAGAGACCCCATTAGATCATTTTATATTATGGTTAATTTAAGAATTCAGCGAAATTCTATCACATTTGTTCAATTTACGTCGCTCCTATTTCAGATAGCGTATTGTGCTAAGCGGCATCTCAAAGCGCATGATATGGCGAGTAAAATGCACTGTTAAACTTCTAGGGTAGGGCAAACAAAGACCCGATTAAATCATTTTATATTATGGTTAATTTAAGAATTCAGCGAAATTCTATCAAATTTGTTCAATTTACGTAGCTCCTATTTCAGATAGCGTACTGGGCTAGGCGGAATCTCAAAGCGCGTGGAAGGGCGAGTAAAATGCACTACTAAACTTCTATGATCGGGCAATCAGAGACCCGATTACATCATTTTATATTTTGGTTAATATAAGAATTCAGCGAAATTCTATCACATTTGTTCAATTTACGTCGCTCCTATGTCAGATAGCGTATTGGGCTAAGCGGCATCTCAAAGCGCATGAAATGGCGAGTGAAATGCACTATTAAACTTCTAGGGTAGGGCAAACAAAGACCCGATTAAATCATTTTATATTATGGTTAATTTAAGAATTCAGCGAAATTCTATCAAATTTGTTCAATTTACGTAGCTCCTATTTCAGATAGCGTACTGGGCTAGGCGGCAACTTAAAGCGCGTGGAATGGCGAGTAAAATGCACTATTAAACTTCTATGATAGGGCAAACAGAGACCCGATTAGATCATTTTATATTTTGGTTAATATAAGAATTCAGCGAAATTCTATCACATTTGTTCAATTTACGTCGCTCCTATGTCAGATAGCGTATTGGGCTAAGCGGCATCTCAAAGCGCATGAAATGGCGAGTGAAATGCACTATTAATCTTCTAGGGTAGGGCAATCAAAGACCCGATTAGATCATTTTATATTATGGTTAATTTAAGAATTCAGCGAAATTCTATCACATTTGTTCAATTTACGTCGCTCCTATTTCAGATAGCGTATTGGGCTAAGCGGCATCTCAAAGCGCATGAAATGGCGAGGAAAATGCACTATTAAACTTCTAGGGTAAGGCAAACAGAGACCCGATTAGATCATTTTATATTACGGTTAATATAAGAATTCAGCGTAATTCTATCACATTTGTTCAACTTACGTCGCTCCTATTTCAGATAGCGTACTGGGCTAGGCGGAATCTCAAAGCGCGTGGAAGGGCGAGTAAAATGCACTACTAAACTTCTATGATCGGGCAATCAGAGACCCGATTACATCATTTTATATTTTGGTTAATATAAGAATTCAGCGAAATTCTCTCACATTTGTTCAATTTACGTCGCTGATATTTCAGATAGCGTATTGGGCTCAGCGGCATCTCAAAGCGCAAGAAAAGTGGAGTAAAATGCACTATTAAACTTCTAGGGTAGGGCAAACAGAGACCCGATTAGATCATTTTATATTATGGTTAATTTAAGAATTCAGCGAAATTCTATCACATTTGTTCCATTTACGTCGCTCCTATTTCAGATAGCGTATTGGGCTAAGCGGCATCTTAAAGCGCGTGGAATGGCGAGTAAAATGCACTATTACACTTCTAGGGTAGGGCAAACAGAGACCCGATTAGATCATTTTATATTTTGGTTAATATAAGAATTCAGCGAAATTCTATCACATTTGTTCAATTTACGTCGCTCCTATTTCAGATAGCTTATTGGGCTAAGCGGCATCTCAAAGCGCATGAAATGACGAGTGCAATGCACTATTAAACTTCTAGGGTAGGGCAAACAGAGACCCGATTAGATCATTTTATATTATGATTAATTTAAGAAGTCAGCAAAATTCTATCACATTTGTTCAATTTACGTTGTTCCTATTTCAGATAGCGTACTGGGCTAGGCGGCATCTTAAAGCGCGTGGAAAGGCGAGTAAAATGCACTATTAAACTTCTAGGATAAGGCAAAGAGAGTCCCGATTAGATCATTTTATATTACGGTTAATATAAGAATTCAGCAACATTCTGTCACATTTGTTCAATTTACGTTGCTCCTATTTCAGATAGCGTATTGGGCTAAGCGGCATCTCAAAGCGCATGAAATGGCGAGCACACTATTAAACTTCTAGGGTAGGGCAAACAGAGACCCGATTAGATCATTTTGTATTACCGTTAATTTATGAATTCAGCAAAATTCTACCACATTTGTTCAATTTACGTCGCTCCTATTTCAGATAGCGTACTGGGCAAGGCGGCATCTTAAAGCGCGTGCAATGGCGAGTAAAATGCACTATTAAACTTCTATGATAGGGCAATCAGGGACCCGATCAGATCATTTTATATTTTGGTTAATATAAGAATTCAAGGAAATTGTATCACATTTGTTCAATTTACGTCGCTCCTATTTCAGACAGCGTATTCGGCTAAGCGGCATCTCAAAGCGCATGAAATGACGAGTGAAATGCACTATTAAACTTCAATGATAGGGCAATCAGAGTCCCGATTAGATCATTTTATATTTTCGTTAATTTAATAATTCAGCAAAATTCTATCACATTTGTTCAATTTACGTCGTTCCTATTTCAGATAGCGTACTGGGCTAGGCGGCATCTTCAAGGGCGTGGAAGGGCGAGTAAAATGCACGACTAAACATCTATGATAGGGCAATCAGAGACCCGATTAGATCATTTTATATTTTGTTTAATATAAGGTTTCAGGGAAATTCTATCACATTTGTTCAATTTACGTCGCTCCTATTTCAGATAGCGTATTGGGCTAAGCGGCATCTCAAAGCGCATGGAACGTCCAATAAAATGCACTATTTATCTTCTAGGCTAGGGCAAACAGAGACCCGATTAGATCATTTTACATTAAGGTTAATATAAGAATTCAGGGAAATTCTATCACATTTGTTCAATTTACGTCGCCCCTATTACAGATAGCGTATTGGGCTAAGGGGCATCTCAAAGCGCATGCAATGGCGAGGAAAATGCACTATTAAACTTCTAGGGTAGGGCAAACAGAGACCCGATAAGATCATTTTATATTATGGTTAATTTAAGAATTCAGCGAAATTCTATCACATTTGTTCCATTTACGTCGCTCCTATTTCAGATAGCGTATTGGGCTAAGCGGCATCTTAAAGCGCGTGGAATGGCGAGTAAAATGCACTATTACACTTCTAGGGTAGGGCAAACAGAGACCCGATTAGATCATTTTATATTATGGTTAATTTAAGAATTCAGCGAAATTCTATCACATTTGTTCAATTTACGTCGCTCCTATTTCAGATAGCGTATTGGGCTAAGCGGCATCTCAAAGCGCAAGAAATGGCGAGTAAAATGCACTATTAAACTTCTAGGGTAGGGCAAACAGAGACCCGATTAGATCATTTTATATTTTGGTTAATATAAGAATTGAGCGAAATTCTGTCACATTTGTTCAATTTACGTCGCTCCTATTAACGATAGCGTATTGGGCTAAGCGGCATCTGAAAGCGCATGAAATGGCGAGTAAAATGCACTATTAAACTTCTAGGGTAGGGCAAACAGAGACCCGATTAGATCATTTTATATTATGATTAATTTAAGAAGTCAGCAAAATTCTATCACATTTGTTCAATTTACGTCGTTCCTCTTTCAGATAGCGTACTGGGCTAGGCGGCATCTTAAAGCGCGTGGAAAGGCGAGTAAACTGCACTATTAAACTTCTATGATAGGGCAATCAGAGACCCGATTAGATCATTTTATATTACGGTTAATATAAGAATTCAGCGTAATTCTATCACATTTGTTCAACTTACGTCGCTCCTATTTCAGATAGCGCACTGGGCTATGCGGTATCTTAAAGCGCGTGGAATGGCGAGTAAAATGCACTACTAAACTACTATGATAGAGCAATCAGAGACCCGATTAGGTCATTTTATATTTTGGTTAATATAAGAATTCAGCGAAATTCTATCACATTTGTTCAATTTACGTCGCTCCTATTAAAGATAGCGTATTGGGCTAAGCGGCATCTGAAAGCGCATGAAATGGCGAGTAAAATGCACTATTAAACTTCTAGGGTAGGGCAAACAGAGACCCGATTAGATCATTTTATATTATGATTAATTTAAGAAGTCAGCAAAATTCTATCACATTTGTTCTTCCTTGGCTAGGCGACATCTTAAAGCGCGTGGAAAGGCGAGTAAAATGCACTATTAAACTTCTATGATAGGGCAATCAGAGACCCGATTAGATCATTTTATATTTTGTTTAACATAAGATTTCAGGGAAATTCTATCACATTTGTTCAATTTACGTCGCTCCTATTTCAGATAGCTTATTGGGCTTAGCGGCATCTGAAAGCGCATGAAATGGCGAGTGAAATGCACTATTAAACTTCTAGGGTAGGGCAAACACAGACCCGATTAGATCATTTTATATTATGGTTAATTTAAGAATTCACCGAAATTCTATCACATTTGTTCAATTTACGTCGCTCCTATTTCAGATAGCGTATTGGGCTAAGCGGCATCTCAAAGCCCATGAAATGGCGATTAAAATGCACTATTAAACTTCTAGGGTAAGGCAAACAGATACCCGATTAGATCATTTTATATTACGGTTAATATAAGAATTCAGCGTAATTCTATCACATTTGTTCAACTTACGTCACTCCTCTTTCAGATAGCGTACTGGGCTAGGCGGCATCTTAAAGCGCGTGGAATGGCGAGTAAAATGCACTAATAAACTTCTATGATAGGGCTATCAGAGACCCGATTAGATCATTTTATGTTTTGGTTAATATAAGAATTCAGCGAAACTCTATCACATTTGTTCAATTTACGTCGCTCCTATTTCAGATAGCGTATTGGGGTAAGCTGCATCTCAAAGCGCAAGACATGGCGAGTAAAATGCACTATTAAACTTCTAGGGTAGGGCAAACAGAGACCCGATTAGATCATTTTATATTATGATTAATTTAAGAAGTCAGCAAAATTCTATCACATTTGTTCAATTTACGTCGTTCCTCTTTCAGATAGCGTACTGGGCTAGGCGGCATCTTAAAGCGCGTGGAAAGGCGAGTAAAATGCACTATTAAACTTCTATGATAGGGCAATCAGAGACCCGATTAGATCATTTTATATTACGGTTAATATAAGAATTCAGCGTAATTCTAACACATTTGTTAAACTTACGTCGCTCCTATTTCAGATAGCGCACTGGGCTAGGCGGTATCTTAAAGCGCGTGGAATGGCGAGTAAAATGCTCTATTAAACTACTATGATAGAGCAATCAGAGATCCGATTAGGTCATTTTATATTTTGGTTAATATAAGAATTCAGCGAAATTCTATCACATTTGTTCAACTTACGTCGCTCCTATTTCAGATAGCGTATTGAGCTAAGCGGCATCTCAAAGCGCATGAAATGAGGAGTGAAATGCACTATTAAACTTCTAGGGTAGGGCGAACAGAGACCCGATTAGATCATTTTACATTAAGCTTAATATAAGAATTCACGGAAATTCTATCACATTTGTTCAATTTACGTCTTCCTATTTCAGATAGCGTATTGGGCTAGGCGGCATCTCAAAGCGCATGATATGGCGAGTAAGATGTACTATTAAACTTCTAGGATAAGGCAAAGAGAGTCCCGATTAGATCATTTTATATTACGGTTAATATAAGAATTCAGCAACATTCTGACACATTTGTTCAATTTACGTTGCTCCTATTTCAGATAGCGTACTGGGCTGGGCGGCATCTTAAAGCGCGTGGAATGACGAGTGAAATGCACAATTAAACTTCTAGGGTAGGGCAAACAGAGACCCGATTAGATCATTTTATATTACCGTTAATTTAAGAATTCAGCAAAATTCTATCACATTTGTTCAATTTACGTCGCTCCTATTTCAGATAGCGTATTGGGCTAGGCGGCATCTTAAAGCGCGTGGAATGGCGAGTAAAATGCACTATTAAACTTCTATGATAGGGCGAACAGAGTCCCGATTAGATCATTGTATATTATGGTTAATTTAAGAATTCAACGAAATTCTATCACATTTGTTCAATTTACGTCGCTCCTATTTCAGATAGCGTATTGGGCTAAGCGGCACCTCAAAGCGCATGAAATGGCGAGTAAAATGCACTATTAAACTTCTAGGGTGAGGCAAACAGAGACCCGATTAGATCATATTACATTATGGTTAATAAAAGAATTCAGCGAAATTCTATCACATTTGTTGAATTTACGTCGCTCCTATTTCAGATAGTGTATTGGGCTAAGCGGCATCTGAAAGCGCATGAAATGACGAGTGAAATGCACTATTAAGCTTCTAGGGTAGGGCGAACAGAGACCCGATTAGATCATTTTATATTATAGTTAATTAAAGAATTCAGCGAAATTCTATCACATTTGTTCAATTTACGTCGCTCCTGTTTCAGATAGCGTATTGGGCTAAGCGGCATCTCAAAGCGCATGAAATGGCGGGTAAAATGCACTATTAAACTTCTAGGGTCACGCAAGCACAGACCCGATTATATCATTTTATATTATGGATAATATAAGAATTCAGCGTAATAGTATCACATTTGTTCAACTTACGCCGCTCCTATTTCAGATAGCGTACTGGGCTAGTCGGCATCTTAAAGCGCGTGGAAGGGCGAGTAAAATGCACTATGAAACTTCTATGATAGGGCAATAAGACACCCGATCAGATCATTTTATATTTTGGTTAATATAAGGATTCAGCGAAATTCTATCACATTTGTTCAATTTACGTCGCTCCTATTTCAGATAGCGTACTGGGCTAGGCGCCAGCATAAAGCGCGTGGAATGGCGAGTAAAATGCACTATTAAACTTCTATGATAGGGCGAACAGAGTCCCGATTAGATCATTGTATATTATGGTTAATTTAAGAATTCAACGAAATTCTATCACATTTGTTCAATTTACGTCGCTCCTGTTTCAGATAGCGTATTGGGCTAAGCGGCACCTCAAAGCGCATGAAATGGCGAGTAAAATGCACTATTAAACTTCTAGGGTGAGGCAAACAGAGACCCGATTAGATCATATTACATTATGGTTAATAAAAGAATTCAGCGAAATTCTATCACATTTGTTAAATTTACGTCGCTCCTATTTCAGATAGTGTATTGGGCTAAGCGGCATCTGAAAGCGCATGAAATGACGAGTGAAATGCACTATTAAGCTTCTAGGGTAGGGCGAACAGAGACCCGATTAGATCATTTTATATTATAGTTAATTAAAGAATTCAGCGAAATTCTATCACATTTGTTCAATTTACGTCGCTCCTATTTCAGATAGCGTATTGGGCTAAGCGGCATCTCAAAGCGCATGAAATGGCGGGTAAAATGCACTATTAATCATCTTGGCTAGGGCAAACAGAGACCCGATTAGATCATTTTACATTAAGGTTAATATAAGAATTCAGGGAAATTCTATCACATTTGTTCAATTTACGTCGCTCCTATTTCAGATAGCGTATTGGGCTAAGCAGCATCTCAAAGCGCACGGTATGTCGAATAAAATGCACTATTAATCTTCTAGGCTAGGGCAAACAGAGACCCGTTTAGATCATTTTACATTAAGGTTAATATAAGAATTCAGGGAAATTCTATCACATTTGTTCAATTTATATCCCTCCTATTTCAGATAGCGTATTGGGCTAAGCGGCATCTCAAAGCGCATAAAATGTGGAGTAAAATGCACTATTAAAGTTCTAGGGTAGGGCAAACAGAGACCCGACTAGATCATTTTATATTATGGTTAATTTAAGAATTCAGCGAAATACTATCACATTCGTTCAATTTACGTCGCTCCTAGATCAGATAGCGTATTGGGCAAAGCGGCATCTCAAAGCGCATGAAATGACGAGTAAAATGCACTATTAAACTTCTAGGGTAGGGCAAACAGAGTCCCGATTAGATCATTTTATATTATGGTTAATTAAATCATTCAGCAAAATTCCTTCACTTTTGTTCAATTTACGTCGTTCCTATTTCAGATAGCGTACTGGGCTAGGCGGCATCTTAAAGCGCGTGGAATGGCGAGTATAATGCACTATTAAACTTCTACGATAGGGCAATCAGGGACCCGATCAGATCATTTTATATTTTGTTTAATATAAGATTTCAGGGAAATTCTATCACATTTGTTCAATTTACGTCGCTCCTATTTCAGATAGCGTATTGGGCTAAGCGGCATCTCAAAGCGCATGGAATGTCCAATAATATGCACTATTAATCATCTTGGCTAGGGCAAACAGAGACCCGATTAGATCATTTTACATTCAGGTTAATATAAGAATTCAGGGAAATTCTATCACATTTGTTCAATTTACGTCGCTCCTATTTCAGATAGCGTATTGGGCTAAGCAGCATCTCAAAGCGCACGGAATGTCGAATAAAATGCACTATTAATCTTCTAGGCTAGGGCAAACAGAGACCCGATTAGATCATTTTACATTAAGGTTAATATAAGAATTCAGGGAAATTCTATCACATTTGTTCAATTTACGTCGCTCCTATTTCAGATAGCGTATTGGGCTAAGCGGCATCTCAAAGCGCATGAGATGGCGAATAAAATGCACTATTAAACTTATAGGCTAGGGCGAACAGAGACCCGATTAGATCATTTTACATTACGGTTAATAAAAGAATTCAGCGAAATTCTATCACATTTGTTCAATTTACGTCTCTCCTATTTCAGATAGCGTAGTGGGCTAAGCGGCATCTCAAAGCGCATGAAATGACGAGTGAAATGCACTATTAAACTTCTAGGGTAAGGCAAAGAGAGACCCGATTAGATCATTTTATATTACGGTTAATATAAGAATTCAGCGTAATTCTATCACATTTGTTCAATTTACGTCGCTCCTATTTCAGATAGCGTATTGTGCTAAGCGGCATCTCAAAGCGCATGAAATGGCGAGTAAAATGCACTATTAAACTTCTAGGGTAGGTCTAACAGAGACCCGATTAGATCATTTTATATTACCGTCAATTTAGGAATTCAGCAAAATTCTATCACATTTGTTCAATTTACGTCGCTCCTATTTGAGATAGCGTACTGGGCGAGGCGGCATCTTAAAGCGCGTGGAATGGCGAGTAAAACGCACTATTGAACTTCTATAATAGGGCAATCAGAGACCCGATTAGATCATTTTATAATTTGGTTAATATAAGAATTCAGCGAAATTCTATCACATTTATTCAATTTACGTCGCTCCTATTTCAGATAGCTTATAGGGCTAAGCGGCATCTCAAAGCGCATGGAATGTCCAATAAAATGCACTATTAATCTTCTTGGCTAGGGCAAACAGAGACCCGATTAGATCATTTTACATTAAGGTTAATATAAGAATTCAGGGAAATTCTATCGCATTTGTTCAATTTACGTCGCTCCTATTTCAGATAGCGTATTGTGCTAAGCGGCATCTCAAAGAGCATGAAATGGAGAATAAAATGCACTATTAAACTTCTAGGCTAGGGAGAACAGAGACCCGATTAGATCATTTTACATTATGGTTCATAAAAGAATTCAGCGAAATTCTATCACATTTTTTCAACTTACGTCGCTCCTATTTCAGATAGCGTATTGGGCTAAGCGGCAGCCCAAGCGCATGAAATGGCGAGTAAAATGCAATATTAAGCTTCTAGGGTAGGGCAAACAGAGACCCGATTAAATCACGTTATATTATGGTTAATTTAAGATGTCAGCAAAATTTTATACAATTTGTTCAATTTACGTCGCTCCTATTTCAGATAGCGTACTAGGCTAGGCGGCATATTAAAGCGCGTGGAATGGCGAGTAGAATGCACTACTACACATCTATGATAGGGCAATCGGAGACCCGATTAGATCATTTTATATTTTGTTTAATATAAGAATTCAGGGATATCCTATCACATTTGTGCAATTTACGTCGCTCCTATTTCAGGTAGCGTATTGGGCTAAGCGGCATCTCAAAGCGCATGAAATGGCGAATAAAATGCACTATTAAACTTCTCGGCTAGGGCGAACAGAGACCCGATTAGATCATTTTATATTATGGTTAATTTAAGAATTCAGCAAAATTCCATCACATTTGTTCAATTTACGTCGCTCCTATTTCAGATAGCGTGCTAGGCTAGGCGGCATCTTAAAGCGCGTGGAATGGCGAGTGAAATGCACTATCAAACTTCGATGATAGGGCAATCAGAGACTCGATTAGATCATTTTATATTTGGGTTAATATACGAATTCAGGGAAATTCTATCACATTTGTTCAATTTACGTCACTCCTATTTCAGATAGCGTATTGGGCTAAGCGGCATCTCAATGCGCATGAAATGGCGAGTAAAATGCACTATTAAACTCCTAGGGTAATGCAAAGAGAGACCCGATTACATCATTTTATATTACGCTTAATATAAGAATTAAGCGTAATTCTATCACATTTGTTCAATTTACGTCGCTCCTATTTAAGATAGCGTACTGGGCTAGGCGGCATCTCAAGGCGCATGAAATGACGAGTGAAATGCAACATTAAACTTCTAGGGACGGGCGAACAGAGACCCGATTAGATCATTTACATTAAGGTTAATATAAGAATTCAGCGAAATTCTATCACATTTGTTCAATTTACGTCGCTCATATTTCAGATAGCGTATAGTGCTAAGCGGCATCTCAAAGCGTATGAAATGGCGAGTAAAATGCACTCCTAAATTTCTATGATTGGGCAATCAGAGACCCGATTAGATCATTTTATATTTTGTTTAATATAAGATTTCAGCGAAATTCTATCACATTTGTTCAATTTACGTCGCTCCTATTTCAGATAACGTATTGGGCTAAGAGGCATCTGAAGGCGCATTAAATGGCGAGTAAAATGCACTATTAAACTTCTAGGGTTGGGCAAACAGAGACCCGATTAGATCATTTTATATTATGGTTAATTTAAGATGTCAGCTAAATTTTATCACATCTGTTCAATTTACGTCGCTCCTATTTCAGATAGCGTACTGGGCTAGGCGGCATCTTAAAGCGCGTGGATTGGCGAGTAAAATGCACTCTTAAACTTCTAGGCTAGGGCGAACAGAGACCCTATCAGATCATTTTACATTATGGTTAATAAAAGAATTCAGCGAAATTCTATCACATTTGCTCAACTTACGTCGCTCCTATTTCAGATAGCGTATTGGGCTAAGCGGCATCGCAAAGCGCATGAAATGGCGAGTAAAATTCACTATTAGATTTCTATGGTAGGGCGTACAGAGACCCGATTAGATCACTTTATATTGTGGTTAATTTAAGAATTCAGCGAAATTCTATCACATTTGTTCAACTTACGTCGCTCCTATTTCAGATAGCGTACTGGGCTAGGCGGCATCTTAAAGCGCGTGGAATGGCGAGTAGAGTGCACTACTAAACTTCTATGATAGGGCAATCAGAGACCCGATTAGATCATTTTATATTATGGTTAATTTAAGAATTCAGCAAAATTCTATCACATTTGTTCAATTTACGTCGCTCCTATTTCAGATAGCGTATTGGGCTAAGCGGCATCTCAAAGCGCATGAAATGGCGAGTAAAATGCACTATTAAACTTCTAGGGTAGGGCAAGCAGAGACCCGATTACATCATCTCATATTATGGTTAATTTAAGAATTCAGCAAAATTCTATCACATTTGTTCAATTTACGTCGCTCCTATTTCAGATAGCGTATTGGGCTAAGCGGCATCTCAAAGCGCATGGAATGTCCAATAAAATACACTATTAATCATCTTGGCTAGGGCAAACAGAGACCCGATTAGATCATTTTACATTAAGGTTAATATAAGAATTCAGGGAAATTCTATCACATTTGTTCAATTTACGTCGCTCCTATTTCAGATAGCGTATTGGGCTAAGCAGCATCTCAAAGCGCACGGAATGTCGAATAAAATGCACTATTAATCTTCTAGGCTAGGGCAAACAGAGACCCGATTAGATCATTTTACATTAAGGTTAATATAAGAATTCAGGGAAATTCTATCACATTTGTTCAATTTACGTCGCTCCTATTTCAGATAGCGTATTGGGCTAAGCGGCATCTCAAAGCGCATGAGATGGCGAATAAAATGCACTATTAAACTTATAGGCTAGGGCGAACAGAGACCCGATTAGATCATTTTACATTACGGTTAATAAAAGAATTCAGCGAAATTCTATCACATTTGTTCAATTTACGTCTCTCCTATTTCAGATAGCGTAGTGGGCTAAGCGGCATCTCAAAGCGCATGAAATGACGAGTGAAATGCACTATTAAACTTCTAGGGTAAGGCAAAGAGAGACCCGATTAGATCATTTTATATTACGGTTAATATAAGAATTCAGCGTAATTCTATCACATTTGTTCAATTTACGTCGCTCCTATTTCAGATAGCGTATTGTGCTAAGCGGCATCTCAAAGCGCATGAAATGGCGAGTAAAATGCACTATAAAACTTCTAGGGTAGGTCTAACAGAGACCCGATTAGATCATTTTATATTACCGTCAATTTAGGAATTCAGCAAAATTCTATCACATTTGTTCAATTTACGTCGCTCCTATTTGAGATAGCGTACTGGGCGAGGCGGCATCTTAAAGCGCGTGGAATGGCGAGTAAAACGCACTATTGAACTTCTATAATAGGGCAATCAGAGACCCGATTAGATCATTTTATAATTTGGTTAATATAAGAATTCAGCGAAATTCTATCACATTTATTCAATTTACGTCGCTCCTATTTCAGATAGCTTATAGGGCTAAGCGGCATCTCAAAGCGCATGGAATGTCCAATAAAATGCACTATTAATCTTCTTGGCTAGGGCAAACAGAGACCCGATTAGATCATTTTACATTAAGGTTAATATAAGAATTCAGGGAAATTCTATCACATTTGTTCAATTTACGTCGCTCCTATTTCAGATAGCGTATTCGACTAAGCGGCATCTCAAAGCGCATGAAATGATGAGTGAAATGCACTATTAAACTTCTATGATAGGGCAATCAGAGACCCGATTAGATCATTTTATATTTTGGTTAATATATGAATTCAGCGAAATTCTATCACATTTGTTCAATTTACGTCGCTCCTATTTCAGTTAGCCTGTTGGGCTAAGCGGAATCTCAAAGCGCATGAAATGACGAGTAAAACGCACTATTAAACTTCTAGGGTAAAGCAAAAAGAGACCCGATTAGATCATTTTATGTTACGGTTAATATAAGAATACAGCGTAATTCTATCACATTAGTTCAACCTACGTCGCTCCTATTTCAGATAGCGTACTGGGATAGGCGGCATCATAAAGCGCGTGGAAGGGCGAGCAAAATGCACTACTAAACTTCTATGATAGGGCAATCAGAGACCCGATTAGACCATTTTATATTTTGTTTAATATAAGATTTCAGGGAAATTCTATCACATTTGTTCAATTTACGTCGCTCATATTTCAGATAGCGTATTGGGCTAAGCGGCATCTCAAAGCGCATGGAATGGCGAGTAAAATGCACTATTAAACTTCTAGGGTAGGGCAAACGGAGACCCGATTAGATCATTTTGTATTATGGTTAATTTAAGAATTCAGCGAAATTCTATCACATTTGTTCAATTTACGTCGCTCCTATTTAAGATAGTGTACTGGGCTAGGCGGCATCTCAAGGCGCATGAAATGACGAGTGAAATGCAACATTAAACTTCTAGGGTAGGGCGAACAGAGACCCGATTAGATCATTTTACATTAAGGTTAATATAAGAATTCAGCAAAATTCTATCACATTCGTTCAATTTAGGTCGCTCCTATTTCAGATAGCGTATTGGGCTAAGCGGCATCTCAAAGCGCATGAAATGGCGAGTGAAATGCACTATAAGACTTCTATGGTAGGGCGAAGAGAGACCCGATTAGATCATTTTACATT
>CAKAJE020001828.1:0-25760 GCA_916610135.2 Macropis europaea | reverse complement strand
GACGTAAATTGAACAAATATGATAGAGTTTCGCTGAATTCTTAAATAAACCATTATATGAAATGATCTAATCGGGTCTCTGTTTGCCCTACCCTAGAAGTTTGGTAATGCATTTTACTCGCCCTTCCACGTACTTTAAGATGCCGCCTAGCCCAGTACACTATCTGAAATAGGAGCGACGTACATTGAACAAACGTGATAGAATTACCCTGAATTCTTATATTAACCTTAATGTAAAATGATCTAATCGGTTCTCTGTTCGCCCTACCCTAGAAGTTTAATAGTGCACATTGCTCGCCATTTCATGCGCTTTGAGATGGCGCTTAGCCCAATACGCTATCTGAAATAGGAGCGACGTAAATTGAACAAATGTGATAGAATTTCGCTGAATTCTTATATTAACCAAAATATAAAATGATCTAATCGGGTCTCTGATTGCCCTATCATAGAAGTTTAATAGTGCATTTTACTCGCCCTTCCACGCGCTTTAAGGTGCCGCCTAGCCCAGTACGCTATCTGAAATAGGAGCGACGTAAATTGAACAAATGTGATAGAATTTTGCTGAATTCGTAAATTAACCATAATATAAAATGATCCAATCGGGTCTCTGTTTGCCCTACCCTAGAAGTTTAATAGTGCATTTTACTCGTCATTTCATGCGCTTTGAGATGCCGCTTAGCCCAATTCGCTATCTGAAATAGGAGCGATGTAAATTGAACAAATGTGATTGAATTTCGCTGAATTCTTTTATTAACCATAATGTAAAATGATCTAATCGGGTCTCTGTTCGCCCAAACCCAGAAGATTAATAGTGCATTTGATCGCCATTTCATGTGCTTTGAGATGCCCTTAGCCCAATACGTCATCTGAAATAGGAGCGACGTAAATTGAACAAATGTGATAGAATTTCGCTGAATTCTTATATTAACCAAAATATAAAATGATCTAATCGGGTCTCTGTTTGCCCTACACTAGAAGTTTAGCAGCGCATTTTACTCGCCATTCCACGCGCTTTAAGATGCCGCCTAGCCCTGTACGCTATCTAAATTAGGAGCGACGTAAGTTGAACAAATGTGATAGAATTACGCTGAATTCTTATATTAACCGTAATATAAAATGATCTAATCGGGTCTCTGTTTGCCTTATCCTAGAAGTTTAGTATTGCATTTTACTCGCCATTTCATGCGCTTTGAGATGCCGCTTAGCCCAATACGCTATCTTAAATAGGAGCGACGTAAATTGAACAAATGTGATAGAATTTCGCTGAATTCTTAAATTAAGCATAATATCAAATGATCTAATCGGGTCTCTGTTTGCCCTACCCTAGAAGTTTAATAGTGCATTTCACTCGTTATTTCATGCGCTTTGAGACGCCGCTTAGCCCAATACGCTATCTGAAATAGGAGCGACGTAAATTGAACGAATGTGATAGAATTTCGCTGAATTCTCAAATTAACTATAATGTAAAATGATCTAATCGGGTCACTGATTGCCCTACTCTAGAAGTTTAATAGTGCATTTTGCTCGCCATTTCGTGCGCTTTGAGATGCCGCATAGCCCAATACGCTATCTGAAATATGAGCGCCGTAAATTGAACAAATGTGATAGAATTTCACTGAATTCTTATATTAACCAAAATATAAAATGATCTAATCGGGTCTCTGATTGCCCTAGCATAGAAGTTTAATAGTGCATTTTACTCGCCATTCCGAGCGCTTTAAGATGCCGCCTAGCCCAGTACGCTATCTGAAATAGGAGCGACGTAAATTGAACAAATGTGAGAGAATTTCGCTGAATTCTTAAATTCACTATAATATAAAATGATCTAATCGGGTCTCTGTTTGCCCTACCCTAGAAGTTTAATAGTGCATTTTACTCGTCATTTCATGCGCTTTGAGATGCCGCTTAGCCCAATTCGCTATCTGAAATAGGAGCGATGTAAATTGAACAAATGTGATTGAATTTCGCTGAATTCTTTTATTAACCATAATGTAAAATGATCTAATCGGGTCTCTGTTCGCCCAAACCTAGAAGTTCAATAGTGCATTTGATCGCCATTTCATGTGCTTTGAGATGCCCTTAGCCCAATACGTCATCTGAAATAGGAGCGACGTAAATTGAACAAATGTGATAGAATTTCGCTGAATTCTTATATTAACCAAAATATAAAATGATCTAATCGGGTCTCTGTTTGCCCTACACTAGAAGTTTAGCAGTGCATTTTACTCGCCATTCCACGCGCTTTAAGATGCCGCCTAGCCCTGTACGCTATCTAAATTAGGAGCGACGTAAGTTGAACAAATGTGATAGAATTACGCTGAATTCTTATATTAACCGTAATATAAAATGATCTAATCGGGTCTCTGTTTGCCTTATCCTAGAAGTTTAGTATTGCATTTTACTCGCCATTTCATGCGCTTTGAGATGCCGCTTAGCCCAATACGCTATCTTAAATAGGAGCGACGTAAATTGAACAAATGTGATAGAATTTCGCTGAATTCTTAAATTAAGCATAATATCAAATGATCTAATCGGGTCTCTGTTTGCCCTACCCTAGAAGTTTAATAGTGCATTTCACTCGACATTTCATGCGCTTTGAGACGCCGCTTAGCCCAATACGCTATCTGAAATAGGAGCGACGTAAATTGAACGAATGTGATAGAATTTCGCTGAATTCTCAAATTAACTATAATATAAAATGATCTAATCGGGTCACTGATTGCCCTACTCTAGAAGTTTAATAGTGCATTTTGCTCGCCATTTCGTGCGCATTGAGATGCCGCATAGCCCAATACGCTATCTGAAATATGAGCGCCGTAAATTGAACAAATGTGATAGAATTTCACTGAATTCTTATATTAACCAAAATATAAAATGATCTAATCGGGTCTCTGATTGCCCTAGCATAGAAGTTTAATAGTGCATTTTACTCGCCATTCCGAGCGCTTTAAGATGCCGCCTAGCCCAGTACGCTATCTGAAATAGGAGCGACGTAAATTGAGCAAATGTGATAGAATTTCGCTGAATTCTTAAATTAACCATAATATAAAATGATCTAATCGGGTCTCTGTTTGCCCTACCCTAGAAGTTTAATAGTGCATTTCACTCGTCATTTCATGCGCTTTGAGATGCCGCTAAGCCCAATAAGCTATCTGTAATAGGAGCGACGTAAATTTGATAAATGTGATAGAATTTCGTTGAATTCTTATATTAACCAATATATAAAATGATCTAATCGGGTCTCTGATTGCCCTATCATAGAAGTTTAATAGTGCATTTTACTCGCCATTCCACGCGCTTTAAGATGCCGCCTAGCCCAGTACGCTATCTGAAATAGGAACGACGTAAGTTGAACAAATGTGATAGAATTACGCTGAATTCTCATATTAACCGTAATATAAAATGATCTAATCGGGTCTCTGTTTGCCTTATCCTAGAAGTATAATAGTGCATTATACTCGCCATTTCATGCGCTTTTAGATGCCGCTTAGCCCAGGACGCTATCTGAAATAGGAACGACGTAAATTGAACAAATGTGATAGAATTTTGCTGAATTCTTAAATTAACCATAATATAAAAGGACCTAATCGGGTCTCTGTTTGCCCTACCCTAGAAGTTTAATAGTGCATTTCACTCGTCAATTCATGCGCTTGAGATGCCGCTAAGCCCAATAAGCTATCTGTAATAGAAGCGACGTAAATTGAACAGATGTGATAGAATTTTGCTGAATTCTTAAATTAACTATAATATAAAATGATCTAATCGGGTCACTGATTGCCCTACCCTAGAAGTTTAATAGTGCATTTTGCTCGCCATTTCATGCGCTTTGACATGCCGCTTAGCCCAATACGCTATCTGAAATATGAGCGACGTAAATTGAACAAATGTGATAGAATTTCGCTGAATTCTTATATTAACCAAAATATAAAATGATATAATCGGGTCTCTGTTTGCCTTATCCTAGAAGTTTAGTATTGCATTTTACTCGCCATTTCATGCGCTTTGAGATGCCGCTTAGCCCAATACGCTATCTGAAATAGGAGCGATATAAGTTGAACAAATGTGATAGAATTTCGCTGAATTCTTATATTAACCAAAATATAAAATGATCTAATCGGGTCTCTGTTTGCCTTATCCTAGAAGTTTAATACTGCATTTCACTCGTCATTTCATGCGCTTTGAGATGCCGCTAAGCACAATAAGCTATCTGGAATAGCAGCGACGTAAATTGAACAAATGTGATAGAATTACGCCGAATTCTTATATTATCCGTAATATAAAATGATCTACTCGGGTCTCTGTTTGCCTTATCCTAGAAGTTTAATAGTGCATTTTACTCGCCATTCCACGCACTTTAAGATGCCGCCTAACCCAGTACGCTACCTGAAATAGGAGCGACGTAAGTTGAACAAATGTGATAGAATTACGCTGAATTCTTATATTAACCGTAATATAAAATGATCTAATCCGGTCTCTGTTTGCCTTATCCTAGAAGTTTGATAGTGCATTTTACTCGCCATTTCATGCGCTTTGAGATGCCGCTTAGCCCAATACGCTATCTGAAATAGGAGCGACGTAAATTGGACAAATGTGATAGAATTTTGCTTAATGCTTAAATTAACCACAATATAAAATGATCTAATCGGGTCTCTGTTTGCCCTACCCTAGTAGTTTAATTGTGCATTTTACTCGCCATTTCATGCGCTTTGAGATGCCGCTTATCCCAATACGCTATCTGAAATAGGAGCGACGTAAGTTGAACAAATGTGATAGAATTTCGTTGAATTCTTATATTAACCAAAATATAAAATGATCTAATCGGGTCTCTGTTTGCCCTACCCTAGAAGTTTAATAGTGCATTTCACTCGTCATTTCATGCGCTTTGAGACGCCGCTTAGCCCAATACGCTATCTGAAATAGGAGCGACGTAAATTGAACGAATGTGATAGAATTTCGCTGAATTCTCAAATTAACTATAATATAAAATGATCTAATCGGGTCACTGATTGCCCTACTCTAGAAGTTTAATAGTGCATTTTGCTCGCCATTTCGTGCGCTTTGAGATGCCGCATAGCCCAATACGCTATCTGAAATATGAGCGCCGTAAATTGAACAAATGTGATAGAATTTCACTGAATTCTTATATTAACCAAAATATAAAATGATCTAATCGGGTCTCTGATTGCCCTATCATAGAAGTTTAATAGTGCATTTTACTCGCCATTCCACGCGCTTTAAGATGCCGCCTAGCCCAGTACGCTATCTGAAATAGGAACGACGTAAGTTGAACAAATGTGATAGAATTACGCTGAATTCTTATATTAACCGTAATATAAAATGATCTAATCGGGTCTCTGTTTGCCTTATCCTAGAAGTATAATAGTGCATTATACTCGCCATTTCATGCGCTTTTAGATGCCGCTTAGCCCAGGACGCTATCTGAAATAGGAACGACGTAAATTGAACAAATGTGATAGAATTTTGCTGAATTCTTAAATTAACCATAATATAAAAGGACCTAATCGGGTCTCTGTTTGCCCTACCCTAGAAGTTTAATAGTGCATTTCACTCGTCAATTCATGCGCTTGAGATGCCGCTAAGCCCAATAAGCTATCTGTAATAGAAGCGACGTAAATTGAACAGATGTGATAGAATTTTGCTGAATTCTTAAATTAACTATAATATAAAATGATCTAATCGGGTCACTGATTGCCCTACCCTAGAAGTTTAATAGTGCATTTTGCTCGCCATTTCATGCGCTTTGACATGCCGCTTAGCCCAATACGCTATCTGAAATATGAGCGACGTAAATTGAACAAATGTGATAGAATTTCGCTGAATTCTTATATTAACCAAAATATAAAATGATCTAATCGGGTCTCTGTTTGCCTTATCCTAGAAGTTTAGTATTGCATTTTACTCGCCATTTCATGCGCTTTGAGATGCCGCTTAGCCCAATACGCTATCTGAAATAGGAGCGATATAAGTTGAACAAATGTGATAGAATTTCGCTGAATTCTTATATTAACCAAAATATAAAATGATCTAATCGGGTCTCTGTTTGCCTTATCCTAGAAGTTTAATACTGCATTTCACTCGTCATTTCATGCGCTTTGAGATGCCGCTAAGCACAATAAGCTATCTGGAATAGCAGCGACGTAAATTGAACAAATGTGATAGAATTACGCCATATTCTTATATTAACCGTAATATAAAATGATCTACTCGGGTCTCTGTTTGCCTTATCCTAGAAGTTTAATAGTGCATTTTACTCGCCATTCCACGCACTTTAAGATGCCGCCTAGCCCAGTACGCTACCTGAAATAGGAGCGACGTAAGTTGAACAAATGTGATAGAATTACGCTGAATTCTTATATTAACCGTAATATAAAATGATCTAATCCGGTCTCTGTTTGCCTTATCCTAGAAGTTTGATAGTGCATTTTACTCGCCATTTCATGCGCTTTGAGATGCCGCTTAGCCCAATACGCTATCTGAAATAGGAGCGACGTAAATTGGACAAATGTGATAGAATTTTGCTGAATGCTTAAATTAACCACAATATAAAATGATCTAATCGGGTCTCTGTTTGCCCTACCCTAGTAGTTTAATTGTGCATTTTACTCGCAATTTCATGCGCTTTGAGATGCCGCTTATCCCAATACGCTATCTGAAATAGGAGCGACGTAAGTTGAACAAATGTGATAGAATTTCGTTGAATTCTTATATTAACCAAAATATAAAATGATCTAATCGGGTCTCTTATTGCCCTATCATAGAAGTTTCATAGGGCATTTTACTCGCCATTCCACGCGCTTTCAGATGCCGCCTAGCCCAGTACGCTATCTGAAATAGGAACGACGTAAATTGAACAAGTGTGATAGAATTTCGTTGAATTCTTAAATTAACCATAATATAAAATGATCAAGTCGGGTCTCTGTCTGCCATACCCTAGCAGTTTAATAGTGCATTTTATTCGCCATTTCATGCGCTTTGAGATGCCGCTTAGCCCAACACGCTATCTGAAATAGGAGCGACGTAAATTGAACAAATGTGATAGAATTGCCCTGAAATCTTATATTAAACAAAATATAAAATGATCTAATCGTGTCTCTGATTGCCCTATCATAGAAGTTTAGTAGTGCATTCTACTCGCCATTCCACGCGCTTTAACATGCCGCCTAGCCCAGTACGCTATCTGAAATAGGAGCGACGTAAATTGAACAAATGTGATAAAATTTTGCTGACATCTTAAATTAACCATAATATAAAATGATCTAATCGGGTCTGTGTTTGCCGTATCCTAGAAGTTTAATAGGGCATTTTACTCGCCATTTCATGCGCTTTGAATTGCCGCTTAGGCCAATACGCTATCTGAAATAGGAGCGACGTAAATTGAACAAGTGTGATAGAATTTCACTGAATTCTTAAATTAACCATAATATAAAATGATCTAATCGGGTCTCAGTTTGCCCTTCCCTAGAAGTTTAACAGTGCATTTTACTCGCCATTTCATGCGCTTTGATATGCCGCTTAGCCCAATACGCTATCTGAAATAGCAGCGTCGTACATTGAACAAACGTGATAGAATTACCCAGAATTCTTATATTAACCTTAATGTAAAATGATCTAATCGGTTCTCTGTTCGCCCTATCCTAGAAGTTTAATACTGCATTTCACTCGTCATTTCATGCGCTTTGAGTTGCCGCTTAGCCCAATACGATATCTGAAATAGTAGCGACGTAAATTGAACAGATGTGATAGAATTTTGCTGAATTCTTAAATTAACTATAATATAAAATGATCTAATCGGGTCACTGATTGCCCTACCCTAGAAGTTTAATAGTGCATTTTGCTCGCCATTTCATGCGCTTTGACATGCCGCTTAGCCCAATACGCTATCTGAAATATGAGCGACGTAAATTGAACAAATGTGATAGAATTTCGCTGAATTCTTATATTAACCAAAATATAAAATGATCTAATCGGGTCTCTGTTTGCCTTATCCTAGAAGTTTAGTATTGCATTTTACTCGCCATTTCATGCGCTTTGAGATGCCGCTTAGCCCAATACGCTATCTGAAATAGGAGCGATATAAGTTGAACAAATGTGATAGAATTTCGCTGAATTCTTATATTAACCAAAATATAAAATGATCTAATCGGGTCTCTGTTTGCCTTATCCTAGAAGTTTAATACTGCATTTCACTCGTCATTTCATGCGCTTTGAGATGCCGCTAAGCACAATAAGCTATCTGGAATAGCAGCGACGTAAATTGAACAAATGTGATAGAATTACGCCATATTCTTATATTAACCGTAATATAAAATGATCTACTCGGGTCTCTGTTTGCCTTATCCTAGAAGTTTAATAGTGCATTTTACTCGCCATTCCACGCACTTTAAGATGCCGCCTAGCCCAGTACGCTACCTGAAATAGGAGCGACGTAAGTTGAACAAATGTGATAGAATTACGCTGAATTCTTATATTAACCGTAATATAAAATGATCTAATCCGGTCTCTGTTTGCCTTATCCTAGAAGTTTGATAGTGCATTTTACTCGCCATTTCATGCGCTTTGAGATGCCGCTTAGCCCAATACGCTATCTGAAATAGGAGCGACGTAAATTGGACAAATGTGATAGAATTTTGCTGAATGCTTAA
This sequence comes from Macropis europaea, assembly GCA_916610135.2. Taxonomy (NCBI): domain Eukaryota; kingdom Metazoa; phylum Arthropoda; class Insecta; order Hymenoptera; family Melittidae; genus Macropis; species Macropis europaea. The sequence continues at coordinate 17,098 of CAKAJE020001828.1, read as the reverse complement.
ATTAACCACAATATAAAATGATCTAATCGGGTCTCTGTTTGCCCTACCCTAGTAGTTTAATTGTGCATTTTACTCGCAATTTCATGCGCTTTGAGATGCCGCTTATCCCAATACGCTATCTGAAATAGGAGCGACGTAAGTTGAACAAATGTGATAGAATTTCGTTGAATTCTTATATTAACCAAAATATAAAATGATCTAATCGGGTCTCTTATTGCCCTATCATAGAAGTTTCATAGGGCATTTTACTCGCCATTCCACGCGCTTTCAGATGCCGCCTAGCCCAGTACGCTATCTGAAATAGGAACGACGTAAATTGAACAAGTGTGATAGAATTTCGTTGAATTCTTAAATTAACCATAATATAAAATGATCAAGTCGGGTCTCTGTCTGCCATACCCTAGCAGTTTAATAGTGCATTTTATTCGCCATTTCATGCGCTTTGAGATGCCGCTTAGCCCAACACGCTATCTGAAATAGGAGCGACGTAAATTGAACAAATGTGATAGAATTGCCCTGAAATCTTATATTAAACAAAATATAAAATGATCTAATCGTGTCTCTGATTGCCCTATCATAGAAGTTTAGTAGTGCATTCTACTCGCCATTCCACGCGCTTTAACATGCCGCCTAGCCCAGTACGCTATCTGAAATAGGAGCGACGTAAATTGAACAAATGTGATAAAATTTTGCTGACATCTTAAATTAACCATAATATAAAATGATCTAATCGGGTCTGTGTTTGCCGTATCCTAGAAGTTTAATAGGGCATTTTACTCGCCATTTCATGCGCTTTGAATTGCCGCTTAGGCCAATACGCTATCTGAAATAGGAGCGACGTAAATTGAACAAGTGTGATAGAATTTCACTGAATTCTTAAATTAACCATAATATAAAATGATCTAATCGGGTCTCAGTTTGCCCTTCCCTAGAAGTTTAACAGTGCATTTTACTCGCCATTTCATGCGCTTTGATATGCCGCTTAGCCCAATACGCTATCTGAAATAGCAGCGTCGTACATTGAACAAACGTGATAGAATTACCCAGAATTCTTATATTAACCTTAATGTAAAATGATCTAATCGGTTCTCTGTTCGCCCTATCCTAGAAGTTTAATACTGCATTTCACTCGTCATTTCATGCGCTTTGAGTTGCCGCTTAGCCCAATACGATATCTGAAATAGTAGCGACGTAAATTGAACAAATGTGATAGAATTTGGCTGAATTCTTAAATTAACCATAATATAAAATGATCTAATCGGGTCTCTGTTTGCCCTACCCTAGAAGTTTAATAGTGCATTCCACTCGCCATTTCATGCGCTTTCAGATGCCGCTTAGCCCAATATGCTATCTGAAATATGAGCGACGTAAATTGAACAAATGTGATAGAGTTTCGCTGAATTCTTATATTAACCTTAATGTAAAATGTTCTAATCGGGTCTCTGTTCGCCTTACCCTTGAAGATTAATAGTGCATTTCACTCGTCAATTCATGCGCTTTGAGATGCCGCTTAGCCCAATACGCTATCTGAAATATCAGCGACGTAAATAGAACAATTCTGATAGAATTTCGCTGAATTCTTATATTAACCAAAATATAAAATGATCTAATCGGGTCTCTGATTGCCCTATCAAAGAAGTTTAATAGTGCATTTTACTCGCCAATCCACGCGCTTTAAGATTCCGCCTAGCCCAGTACGCTATCTGAAATAGGAGCGACGTAAATTGAACAATTGTGATAGAATTTCGCTGAATTCTTATATTAACCAAAATATAAAATGATCTAGTCGAGTCTCTGATTGCCCTATCATAGAAGCTTAATAGTGCATTCTGATCGCCATTCCACGCGCTTTAAGATGCCGCCTAGCCCAGTACGCTATCTGAAATTGGAGCGACGTAAATTGAACAAATGTGACAGAATTTTGCTGACATCTTAAATTAACCATAATATAAAATGATCTAATCGGGTCTCTGTTTGCCCTACCCTACAAGTTTAACAGTGCATTTTACTCGCCATTTCATGCGCTTTGAGATGCCGCTTAGCCCAATACGCTATCTGAAAGAGGAGCGACGTAAATTGAACAAATGTGATAGAATTTCCCTGAATTCTTATATTAAACAAAATATAAAATGATCTAAACGGGACTCTGATTGCCCTATCATAGAAGTTTAGTAGTGCATTTTACTCGCCATTCCACGCGCTTTAAGATGCCGCGTAGCCCAGTACGCTATCTGAAATAGGAGCGACGTAAGTTGAACAAATGTGATAGAATTACGCTGAATTCTTATATTAACCGTAATATAAAATGATCTAATCGGGTCCCTGTTTGCCTTATCCTAGAAGTTTAATAGTGCATTTTACTCGCCATTTCATGCGCATTGAGATGCCGCTTAGCCCAATACGCTATCTGAAATAGGAGCGACGTAAGTTGAACAAATGTGATAGAATTTCGCTGAACTCTTATATTAACCGTAATATAAAATGATCTTATCGGGTCTCTGTTTGCATTATCCTAGAAGTTTAATAGTGCATTTTACTCGCCATTTCATGCGCATTGAGATGCCGCTTAGCCCAATACGCTATCTGAAATAGGAGCGACGTAAATTGAATAAATATGATAGAGTTTCGCTGAATTCTTATATTAACCTTAATGTAAAATGATCTAATCGGATCTTTGTTCGCCGTACCCTAGAAGTTTAATAGTGCATTTCACTCGTCATTTCATGCGCTTTGACATGCCGCTTAGCCCAATAAGCTATCTGAAATAGGAGCGACGTAAATTGAACAAATGTGAGAGACTTTCGCTGAATTCTTATATTAACCTTAATGTAAAGTGTTCTAATCGGGTCTCTGTTCGCCCTAACCTAGAAGATTAATAGTGCATTTCACTCGTCATTTCATGCGCTTTGAGATGCCGCTTTGCCCAATTAGCTATCTGAAATAGGAGCGACGTAAATTGAACAAATGTGATAGTATTTCGCTGAATTCTTAAATTAACCGTCATATAAAACGATCTAATCGGGTCTCTGTTTGCCTTATCCTAGAAGTTTAGTATTGCATTTTACTCGCCATGTCATGCGCTTTGAGATGCCTCTTAGCCCAATACGCTATCTAAAATAGGAGCGACGTGAATTGAACAAATGTGATCGAATTTCGCTGAATTCTTATATTAACCAAAATATAAAATGATCTAATTGGGTCTCTGATTGCCCTATCATAGAAGATTAATAGTGCATTTTACTCGCCACTCCACGCGCTTTAGAATGCCGCCTAGCCCAGTACGCTATCCGAAATAGGAGCGACGTAAATTGTACAAATGTGATAGAATTTTGCTGAATTCTTAAATTAACCATAACACAAAATGATCTAATCGGGTCTCTGTTTGCCCTGCCCTAGAAGTTTAATAGTGCATTTTACTCGCCATTTCTTGCGCTTTGAGATGCCGCTTTGCCCAATAAGCTATCTGAAATAGGAGCGACGTAAATTGAACAAAAGTGAGAGAATTTCGCTGAATTCTTATATTAACCATAATGTAAAATGTTCTAATTGGGTCTCTGTTCGCCCTACCCTTGAAGATTAATAGTGCATTTCACTCGTCATTTCATGCGCTTTGAGATGCCGCTTAGCCCAATACGCTATCTGAAATAGGAGCGACGTAAGTTGAACAAATGTGATAGAATTTCGCTGAATTCTTATATTAACCAAAATATAAAATGATCTAATTGGGTCTCTGATAGCCCTATCATAGAAGTTTAATAGTGCATTTTACCCGCCATTTCATGCGCTTTGAGATGGCGCTTAGCCCAATACGCTATCTGAAATAGGAGCGACGTAAATTGAACGAATGTGATAGAATTTCGCTGAATTCTTGTATTAACAAAAATATAAAATGATCTAATCGGGTCTCTGTTTGCCTTATCCTAGAAGTTTAGTATTGCATTTTACTCGCCATTTCATGCGCTTTGAGATGCCGCTTAGCCCAATTCGCTATCTGAAATAGGAGCGACGTAAATTGAACAAATGTGATAGAATTTCGCTGAATTCTTAAATTAACTATAATATAAAATGATCTAATCGGGTCACTGATTGCCCTATCATAGAAGTTTAATAGTGCATTTTACTCGCCATTCCACGCGCTTTAAGTTGCCGCCTAGCCCAGTACGCTATCTGAAATAGGAGCGACGTAAATTGAACAAATGTGATAGAATTTTGCTGAATTCTTAAATTAACCATCACATAAAATGATCTAATCGGGTCTCTGTTTGCCCTACCCTAGAAGTTTAATAGTGCATTTTACTCGTCATTTCATGTGGTTTGAGATGCCGCTTTGCCCAATACGCTATCTGAATTAGGCGCGACGTAAATTGAACAAATGTGATAGAATTTCCCTGAAATCTTATATTAAACAAAATATAAAACGATCTAATCGGGTCTCTGATGGCCCTATCATAGAAGATTAATAGTGCATTTTACTCGCCACTCCACGCGCTTTAGGATGCCGCCTAGCCCAGTACGCTATCCGAAATAGGAGCGACGTAAACTGAACAAATGTGATAGAATTTTGCTGAATTCTTAAATTAACCATAATATAAAATGATCTAATCGGGCCTCTGATTGCTCTATCATAAAAGTTTAGTAGTGCATTTTACTCGCCCTTCCACGCGCCTTAAGATGCCGCCTAGCCCAGTAGGCTATCTAAAATAGGAGCGACGTAAGATGAACAAATGTGATAGAATTACGCTGAATTCTTATATTAACCGTAATATAAAATGATCTAATCGGGTCTCCGTTTGCCTTATCCTAAAAGCTTAATAGCGCAATTTACTCGCCATTTCATGCGCTTTGAGAGGCCGCTTAGTCCAATACGCTATCTGAAATAGGAGCGACGTAAATTGAACAAATGTGATAGAATTTCCGTGAATCCTTATATTAACCTTAATGTAAAATGATCTAATCGGGTCTCTGTTCCCCCTACCATAGACGTCTAATGGTGCATTTCACTCGCTTTGTGATGCCGCGAATTCTTTTATTAACCATAATGTAAAATGATCTGATCGGGTCTCTGTTCGCCCTAGCCTAGAAGTTTAATAGTGCATTTTATTCGCCACTTCATGCGCTTTGCGATGCCGCTTAGCTGAATACGCTATCTGAAAAAGGAGCGACGCAAATTGAACAAATGTGATACTGTAGCAGCTATGGCACTGCTACCACATCCCTGCCGTGAAAGATCGAGATATTACCCTCGCTTAGTTTCTTTTCTTTAAATGCTTACGGTCTATCTTTCTTTAAAAGTGTACGAACACAGGCGCGTCGTAGACCGGCGACGGACGACGGTTGCCGATTGCGCGACGAGTCTTTTCTGTTGTTTTCTGACCGCGCGCCGCGGTCACCATACGAGAACACGAGGCAGAACCTTTTGCGACTCACCACGTGTACGACCGTGCGACGCAGACAATACCTGTTCTTATTCTGTTATATTAATTGTAAATAAATTGAGCGTGTAACGCAAATCGGAGTTATCCATTACGCACACCATACACCTCAATTATTGGTGACCCCGACGTGATCGCGACGTGATCGTGACGTGATTGTGATCGTGATCGTGATCGTGATCGTGACAAGACAATTTTTTTTTTCTCTTCTCTCCATCGACTGTATTTTTTTAAAGACTTCCGTGAACTTTTTATACAATAGTGTAATTCGCGCAGAACTGCTAAAAGTGTAAGTGATCTCTCCGCTGAAGCAGCAATACAGCCATGAACGCGGATATCCCTGCCAACGCCTCCACGAGCAGAGCGTCGATAGAAAGAGTCGCCGTTCGTATACCGGATTTTTGTCCTAGCGATCCGGAAATGTGGTTCAGCATGGTGGAAAGGAGTTTCGAGGTATCCGGAGTGACCACCGACAGCACCAGGTTCGGGTATATCCTGAGTGCCCTGGATCCACGTTACGCCACAGAGGTTCGAGACATAATAATGAACCCGCCAGCGACCGGTCAGTATGAAAAACTAAAAACCGAGCTGATCCGACGTTTGAGCGTGTCTCAAGAGCAGAAGACGCGACGCCTCCTGGAGCATGAGGAAATCGGCGATCGGAAACCTTCGCAATTTTTGAGGCATCTGCGCAGCCTAGCCGGGACGCAAGTATCAGACGCCTTATTGCGAACCCTTTGGCTAGGGAGGTTACCGACGAGCACGCAGGTAATTTTAGCCACGCAGAAGGACACGGAACTGGACAAAGTGGCCGAGCTGGCGGACGCTATCACCGATGCCAGGCCTCATCGCCATCAAATTGCCGAAGCGTCACCCCCGGCGCCGCAGGAAATCGACGCAGGTAGGTCCCTCGAGGCTTTATTGCAACTGAAAATGTCGCAGCTCGCTCTGTCGCTACGAGAAGAAATAGCGGCGCTTCGTCAAGAAATGACGAGCGATCGTACCTCGCGGAGAGATAGGGAGCCTCGATCCCGTTCACGTCCTCGGAGCCGTTCCGGATCTCGATCGAGGAAGCGCACACATGGCAAGGATGGAATATGCTGGTACCACTGGAGTTTCGGTACCGACGCAAGGGACTGCATTAAGCCGTGCACCTTCCAGGCGGGAAACATTCCGGGCAGTCGTTAACGACGGCTAGCGACCCCAGCCCGACTTTACGCCGTCTCTTCGTCATCGATCACGACACGAAGACGCAATTTTTGGTCGACACAGGCGCCGACCTCTGTGTCTTTCCACGAGCAATGATCCGAGGACGGCGCGAAAAATCATCCTACGAGCTTTCCGCAGCGAATGGCACCACCATCGCAACGTACGGGACTACGACTTTAACTCTCAATTTAGGGTTACGTCGGGTTTTCACATGGAGATTCGTAATCGCCGACGTCTCCAGGCCCATAATCGGGGTCGATTTCCTCGCTCACTTCGGACTAATGGTAGACGTTCGCAATCGCCGTCTCTTAGATCAAGTGACGTCTCTCTCGACACGAGGAATGCCTGCCCGCGAAGCCGTCCCGAGCATCAAAACAGTCTTCGGGGAATCCGCTTATCATGTTCTACTCCAGCGATTTCCCGAAATTACGAAACCGGAAGGAACACCTTCCGAACCAAAACACAGCACGATGCACCACATTCGTACTGCACCAGGTCCACCTGTTACCTGCAAACCACGGCGTCTTGCACCAGGTAGGCTACAGGCAGCCAAAAAGGAATTTGAAACCATGTCGCGATTAGGAACAACCCGACCGTCGGAGAGTAGCTGGTCGTCACCTTTGCACATGGTACCCAAAAAAGGAAGTGACGAATGGAGACCATGTGGAGATTATCGTGCTCTCAACGCCAGGACCTTGCCGGACCGATATCCCGTCAGGCATATTGAAGATTTTACACAAACTTTGCGGGGTAAGAAAATTTTTTCTACCATTGATCTCGTTCGAGCTTACAACCAAATCCCCGTTGCACCCGAAGATATTCCGAAGACAGCTATTACCACTCCTTTCGGATTATTCGAATTTCCGTTCATGTCGTTTGGGTTACGCAACGCGGCTTAAACCTTTCAGCGCTTTATCGATGAAGCGTTGCGAGGTTTGAACTTTTGTTTCGCATACATTGACGACATACTGGTGGCTTCAACATCCGAAGAGGAACACCTTCAACACCTCAAGATAGTTTTTGAACGGCTAAAACAATACGGTATAGTGATAAATACTGCAAAATGTATCTTCGGAAGGACGGAGTTAAAATTTTTAGGCTACCTGGTGTCGGAATCAGGCACCCGACCATCCACCGAAAAGGTTGAGGCCATTTTAAAGTACCCACGGCCGACCACAGCGAAACAATTACGGCAGTTTTTAGGTATGGTAAATTTTTATAGACGTTTCATACCTAAAGCCGCACAGGTACATGCACCTCTGAACGACATGCTGGCGGACAATATAAAAGGCAGCGCACCTGTAAATTGGACACCAGACGCCACCGCAGCATTTGAAGACTCTAAAAAGGCGTTAGTAGAGGCTACTCTAGTAACACACCCTGAAATCGACGCACCATTGGCCATCATATGCGACGCCTCGAATTCTGCTGTTGGCGCCGCGCTTCAACAACGCATCGGTGATAATTGGGAACCACTGGGTTTCTTTTCAAAAAAACTCAGCTCAACGGAACAGAAATACGCTACATACGACAGAGAATTACTCGCTATCTACCTCGCAGTCAAATATTTCCGTCATATGATCGAGGGAAGAACTTTCACTATCTTCACAGACCATAAACCAATCATTTACGCTTTCCAACAGAAACCAGAAAAATTCACCCCAAGACAATTTCGATATCTCAGCTTCATTAGTGAATTCTCAACGGACATCCGCCACGTAGCAGGTCGAGATAACGTTGTCGCCGATGCGTTGTCAAGAGTGGACGAAATCGAAGAGACTTTGGATTTTGAAATGCTGGCCAAATCGCAAGAAGAAGACGAGGAATTACTGACGTACTTACAAGGCAATACCGGTTTGAATTTAAAACGCATATCCATTCCGGGAAGTACACAACAAATTTACTGCGACATATCTACAGACACCGTTCGCCCTTTCCTCACAAAATCGTTTCGTCAAACTGCATTCAACGCACTACACAAAATATCGCATCCAGGAATCAACGCCACTGTCAAACTGATCACGCAAAGGTACGTTTGGCCATCGATCAAAACAGACTGCAGAAGATGGGCCCGGAACTGTATCCAATGTCAACGCTCCAAGATCACCAGGCAAGTATCAGCACCCCTCGGTTCTTTTTCGCGACCATCGGCGAGGTTCGAACATGTTCATTTGGACATTGTCATCTTACCTGTCTCCGAAGGATACAGATATTGCCTTACCTGCGTGGATCGCTTTACGCGCTGGCCTGAGGCAATACCTCTCCGCGACCAGGAAGCAGCCACAGTAGCTCGAGCCTTTTACGAGGGGTGGATTGTTCGGTTTGGAACGCCGCTAAGGATCACCACGGACCAAGGTAGACAATTTGAGTCCAATCTTTTTAAACAATTAAGTTTGTTAACAGGTAGCAGACATCTAAGAACTACGGCATATCACCCGGCGGCTAATGGGATGGTGGAAAGGTTCCACCGTCAGTTAAAGGCAGCCATACGTTGCCATGAAAATCAACGTTGGACAGAGATTCTTCCCACCACGTTGCTGGGTATTCGTTCAGCCTGGAGGGAAGATTTAAAAGCAACGACGGCAGAGTTGGTGTACGGCGAACCATTGCGACTTCCTGGAGTATTCCTGTCTCCGCGTCCAGGTGAAGCTGACACTGACGCAACTTCATTTGTAAAGGAACTGCGACAACATTTCCAGGATCTGAGCCCAGTCGCAGGTTCTCACCATGGGTCACGGCGGACCTTCGTGTACAAAGACCTTGCCAGTTCCGAGCATGTTTTCGTACGACACGACGCATCGAAAGGCATTCTACAACAACCTTATGATGGACCATATCGTGTCATTAGCCGCGGACATAAAACTTTTCTAATAGACCGTCAAGGAAAACATGTCACAATTTCAATCGAGAGGTTAAAACCTGCGTATATTGTAAGTGATCATTTAACACATAAAAATTGTAATAATTCCGACACAGAACCAACTGTATCTCGCGATATTGTAACACCACAATTTACCACCCGCGCAGGTAGGCGAGTACGATTTCTCGACAGATTTCAAGCTGGATTTTCGTGATTAGGTAAATCACTGGCAGGGGGGTGATGTAGCAGCTACGGCACTGCTACCACATCCCTGCCGTGAAAGATCGAGATATTACCCTCGCTTAGTTTCTTTTCTTTAAATGCTTACGGTCTATCTTTCTTTAAAAGTGTACGAACACAGGCGCGTCGTAGACCGGCGACGGACGACGGTTGCCGATTGCGCGACGAGTTTTTTCTGTTGTTTTCTGACCGCGCGCCGCAGTCACCATACGAGAACACGAGGCAGAACCTCTTGCGACTCACCACGTGTACGACCGTGCGACGCAGACAATACCTGTTCTTATTCTGTTATATTAATTGTAAATAAATTGAGCGTGTAACGCAAATCGGAGTTATCCATTACGCACACCATACACCTCAATACTATTTCCCTGAAATATTATATTAAACAAAATATAAAATGATCTAATCGGGTCTCTGATTGCCCTATCATAGAAGTTAGGAGTGCATTTTACTCGCCATTGCACGCGCTTTAAGATGCCGCCTAGCCCAGTACGCTATCTGAAATAGGAGCGACGTAAATTGAGCAAATGTGATAGAATTTTGCTGAATTATTAAATTAACCATAATATAAAGTGATCTAATCGGGTCCCAGTTTGCTCTACCCTAGAAGTTTAATAGTGCATTTCACTCGTCATTTCATGCGCTTTGAGATGCCGCTAAGCCCAATAAGCTATCTGTAATAGAAGCGACGTAAATTGAACAAATGTGATAGAATCTCCCTGAAATCTTATCTTAACCATAATATAAAATGATCAAATCGGGTCTCTGTTCGCCGTAGCCTAGAAGTTTAATAGTGCATTTTATTCGCCATTTCATGCGCTTTTAGATGCCGCTTAGCCTAGGACGCTATCTGAAATAGGAACGACGTAAATTCATCAAATGTGATAGAATTTCGCTGAATTCTTAAATTAACCATAATATAAAATGATCTGAACGGGTCTCCGTTTGCCTTATCCTAGAAGTTTAAGAGCGCATTTTACTCGCCATTCCATGCGCTTTGAGAGGCCGCTTATCCCAATACGCTATCTGAAATAGGAGCGACGTAAATTCAACAAATGTGATAGAATTTCGCTGAATTCTTAAATTAACCATAATATAAAATGATCTCATCGGGTCTCTGTTTGCCCTACCCTAGAAGTTTAATAGTGCATTTTACTCGCCATTTCATGCGCTTTGAGATGCCGCATAGCCCAATACGCTATCTGAAATAGGAGCGACGTAAATTGAACAAATGTGATAGAATTTCCGTGAAATCTTATAGTAAACAAAATATAAAATGATCTAATCGGGTCTCTGATTGCCCTATCAGAGAAGTTAAGTTGTGCATTTTACTCGTCATTCCACGCGCTTTAAGGTGCCGCCTAGCCCAGTACGCTATCTGAAATAGGAGCGACGTAAGTTGAACAAATGTGATAGAATTTCCGTGACTTCTTATATTAACCTTAATGTAAAATGATCTAATCGGGTCTCTGTTCGCCCTAGCCTAGAAGTTTAATAGTGAATTTTAGTCGCCATTTCATGCGCTTTGAGATCCCGCTTAGCCCAATACGCTATCTGAAATAGGAGCGACGTAAATTGAACAAATGTGGTAGAATTTCCCTGAAATCTTATATTAATCAAAATATAAAATGATCTAATCGGGTCTCTGATTGCCCTATCATAGAAGATTAGTAGTGCATTTTACTCGCCATTCCACGCGCTTTAAGATGCCGCCTAGCCCAGTACGCTATCTGAAATAGGAGCGACGTAAGTTGAACAAATGTGATAGAATTACGCTGAATTCTTAAATTAACCATAATATAAAATGGTCTAATCGGGTCTCTGTTTGCCCTACCCTAGAAGTGTAATAGTGCATTTCACTCGTCATTTAATGCGCTTTGAGATGCCGCTAAGCCCAATAAGCTATGTGTAATAGGAGCGACGTAAATTGAACAAATGTGATAGAATTTCGTTGAATTCTTATATTAACCAAAATATAAAATGATCTAATCGGGTCTCTGATTGCCCTATCATAGAAGTTTAATAGTGCATTTTACTCGCCATTCCACGTGCTTTAAGATGCCGCATGGCCCAGCACGCTATCTGAAACAGGAGCGACGTAAATTGAACAAATGTGATAGAATTTTGCTGACATCTTAAATTAACCATAATATAAAATGATCTAATCGGGTCTCTGTTTGCCCTACCCTAGAAGTTTAATAGTGCAATTTACTCGTCACTTCAGGCGCCTTCAGATGCCGCTTAGCCCAATAAGCTATCTGAAATAGGAGCGACGTAAATTGAACAAATGTGATAAAATTTCGCAGAATCCTTATGTTAACCAAAATATAAAATGATCTAATCTGGTCTCTGTTCGCCCTAGCCTAGAAGTTTAATAGTGCATTATGTTCGCCATTTCATGCGCTTTCTGATGCCGCTTAGCCCAATACGCTATCTGAAATAGGAGCGACGTAAATTGAACAAATGTGATAGAATTTCCCTGAAATCTTATATTAAACAAAATATAAAATGATCTAATCGGGTCTCTGATTGCTCTATCATAGAAGTTTAGTAGTGCATTTTACTCGCCCTTCCACGCGCTTTAAGATGCCGCCTAGCCCAGTACGCGATCTGAAATAGGAGCGACGTAAGATGAACAAATGTGATAGAATTACGCTGAATTCTTATATTAACCGTAATATAAAATGATCTAATCGGGTCTCCGTTTGCCTTATCCTAAAAGTTTAATAGCGCATTTTACTCGCCATTTCACGCGCCTTGAGAGGCCGCTTAGCCCAATACGCTATCTGAAATAGGAGCGACGTAAGATGAACAAATGTGATAGAATTACGCTGAATTCTTATATTAACCGTAATATAAAATGATCTAATCGGGTCTCCGTTTGCCTTATCCTAAAAGTTTAATAGCGCATTTTACTCGCCATTTCACCCGCCTTGAGAGGCCGCTTAGCCCAATACGCTATCTGAAATAGGAGCGACGTAAATTGAACAAATGTGATAGAATTTCGCTGAATTCTTAAATTAACCATAATATAAAATGATCTCATCGGGTCTCTGTTTGCCCTACCCTAGAAGTTTAATAGTGCATTTTACTCGCCATTTCATGCGCTTTGAGATGCCGCATAGCCCAATACGCTGTCTGAAGTAGGAGCGACGTAAATTGAACAAATGTGATAGAATTTCCGTGAATCCTTATATTAACCTTAATGTAAAATGATCTAATCGGGTCTCTGTTCCCCCTACCATAGAAGTCTAATGGTGCATTTCACTCGCTTTGTGATGCCGCGAATTCTTTTATTAACCATAATGTAAAATGATCTAATCGGGTCTCTGATTGCCCTATCATAGAAGTTTAATAGTGCATTTTACTCGCCATTCCACGTGCTTTAAGATGCCGCCTAGCCCAGTACGCTATCTGAAATAGGAGCGACGTAACTTGAACAAATGTGATAGATTCACGCTGCATTCTTATATTAACCGTAATATAAAATGATCTAATCGGGTCTCTGTTTGCCTTATCCTAGAAGTATAATAGTGCATTATAATCGCCATTTCATGCGCTTTTAGATGCCGCTTAGCCCAGGACGCTATCTGAAATAGGAACGACGTAAATTGAACAAATGTGAGAGAATTTTGCTGAATTCTTAAATTAACCATAATATAAAATGACCTAATCGGGTATCTGTTTGCCCTACCCTAGAAGTGTAATAGTGCATTTCACTCGTCATTTCATGCGCTTTGAGATGCCGCTAAGCCCAATAAGCTATCTGTAATAGAAGCGACGTAAATTGAACAAATGTGATAGAATTTCGTTGAATTCTCATATTAACCTTAATGTAAAATGATCTAATCGGGTCTCTGTTTACCTTATCCTAGAAGTTTAATAGTGCATTATACTCGACATTTCATGCGGATTGAGATGCCGCTAAGCCCAATAAGCTATCTGAAATAGGAGCGACGTAAATTGAACAAATGTGATAGAATTTCGCAGAATTCTTATATTAACCAAAATATAAAATGATCTAATCGGGTCTCTGTTCGCCCTAGCCTAGAAGTTTAATAGTGCATTTTATTCGCCATTGTATGCGCTTTGAGATGCCGCTTAGCCGAATACGCTATCTGAAATAGGAGCGACGTAAATTGAACAGATGTGATAGAATCTCCCTGAAATCTTATCTTAACCATAAAATAAAATGATCTAATCGGGTCTCTGTTCGCCGTAGCCTAGAAGTTTAATAGTGCATTTTATTCGCCGTTTCATGCGCTTTGAGATGCCGCTTAGCCCAATACGCTATCTGGAATAGGAGCGACGTAAGTTGAACAAAAGTGATAGAATTTCGCTGAATTCTTATATTAACCAAAGTATAACATGATCTAGTCTGGTCTCTGATTGCCCTATCATAAAAGGTTAATAGTGCATTTTACTCGCCATTCCACGCGGTTTAAGATGCCGCCTAGCCCAGTACGCTGTCTGAAATAGAAGCGACGCAAATTGAACAAGTGTGATAGAATCTCGCTGAATACTTATATTAACCTTAATGTAAAATGATCTAATCGGGTCTCTGTTCGCCCTACCCTAGAAGTTTAATAGTGCATGTCACTCGTCATTTCATGCGCTTTGAGATGACGCTTAACCCAATACGCTATCTGAAACAGGAGCGACGTAAGTTGAACAAATGTGACAGAATTACGCTGCATTCTTATATTCACCTTAATGTAAAATGATCTCCTCGGGTCTCTGTTCGCCCTACCCTAGAAGTATAATAGTGCATTTCACTCGTCATTTCATGCGCATTGAGATGCCGCCTAGCCCAGTGCGCTATCTGAAATAGGAGCGACGTAAATTGAACAAATGTGATAGAATTTCGCTGAATTCTTATATTAACCAAAGTATAAAATGATCTAGTCTGGTCTCTGATTGCCCTATCATAGAAGGTTAACAGTGCATTTTACTCGCCATTACACACGCTTTGAGATGCCGCTTAGCCCAATACGCTATCTGAAATAGGAGCGACGTAAATTGAACAAATGTGATAGAATCACGCTGCATTCTTATATTAACCGTAATATAAAATGATCTAATCGGGTCTCTGTTTGCCTTATCCTAGAAGTTTAATAGTGCATTTTATTCGCCATTTCATGCGCTTTGAGATGCCGCTTAGCCCAATACGCTATCTGAAATTGGAACGACGTAAATTGAACAAATGTGATAGAATTTCGCTGAATTCTTAAATTAACCATAATATAAAATGATCTAATCGGGTCTCTGATTGCCCTATCATAGAAGTTTAATAGTGCATGTCACTCGTCATTTCATGCGCTTTGAGATGACGCTTAACCCAATACGCTATCTGAAACAGGAGCGACGTAAGTTGAACAAATGTGACAGAATTACGCTGCATTCTTATATTCACCTTAATGTAAAATGATCTCCTCGGGTCTCTGTTCGCCCTACCCTAGAAGTATAATAGTGCATTTCACTCGTCATTTCATGCGCATTGAGATGCCGCCTAGCCCAGTACGCTATCTGAAATAGGAGCGACGTAAATTGAACAAATGTGATAGAATTTCGCTGAATTCTTATATTAACCAAAGTATAAAATGATCTAGTCTGGTCTCTGATTGCCCTATCATAGAAGGTTAATAGTGCATTTTACTCGCCATTCCACACGCTTTGAGATGCCGCTTAGCCCAATACGCTATCTGAAATAGGAGCGACGTAAATTGAACAAATGTGATAGAATCACGCTGCATTCTTATATTAACCGTAATATAAAATGATCTAATCGGGTCTCTGTTTGCCTTATCCTAGAAGTTTAATAGTGCATTTTATTCGCCATTTCATGCGCTTTGAGATGCCGCTTAGCCCAATACGCTATCTGAAATTGGAGCGACGTAAATTGAACAAATGTGATAGAATTTCGCTGAATTCTTAAATTAACCATAATATAAAATGATCTAATCGGGTCTCTGATTGCCCTATCATAGAATTTTAATAGTGCATTTTACTCGCCATTCCACGCGCTTTAAGATGCCGCCTATCCCAGTACGCTATCTGAAATAGGAGCGACGTAAATTGAGCAAGTGTGATAGAATTTTGCTGAATTCTTAAATTAACCATAATATAAAATGATCTAATCGGGTCTCTGTTTGCCCTAGCCTAAAAGTTTAATAGTGCATTTCACTCGTCATTTCATGCGCTTTGAGATGCCTCTAAGCCCAATAAGCTATCTGTAATAGGAGCGACGTAAATTTTACAATTGTGATAGAATTTCGTTGAATTCTTATATTAACCAAAATATAAAATGATCTAATCGGGTCTCTGATTGCCCTATCATAGAAGTTTAATAGTGCATTTTATTCGCCATTTCATGCGCTTTGAGATGCCGCGTAGCCCAATACGCTATCTGAAATAGGAGCGACGTAAATTGAACAAATGTGATAGAATTTCCCTGAATTCTTATATTATCCTTAATGTAAAATGATCTAATCGGGTCTCTGTTCGCCCTACCCTAGAAGTTTAATAGTGCATTTCACTCGTCACTTCATGCGCTTTGAGATGCCGCTAAGCCCAATAAACTATCTGAAATAGGAGCGACGTAAATTGAACAAATGTGATAGAATTTCGCAGTATTCTTATGTTAACCAAAATATAAAATGATCTAATCTGATCTCTGTTCGCCATAGTCTAGAAGATTACTAGTGCATTTTGTTCGCCATTTCATGCGCTTTGTGATGCCGCTTAGCCCAATACGCTATCTGAAATAGGAGCGACGTAAATTGAACAAATGTGATAGAATTTCCCTGAAATCTTATATTAAACAAAATATAAAATGATATAATCGGGTCTCTGATTGCCCTATCATAGAAGTTTAGTAGTGCATTTTACTCGTCATTCCACGCGCTTTAAGGTACCGCCTAGCCCAGTACGCTATCTGAAATAGGAGCGACGTAAGTTGAACAAATGTGATAGAATTTTGCTGAATTCTTAAATTAACCATAATATAAAATGATCTAATCGGGTCTCTGTTTGCCCTACCCTAGAAGTTTTTATAGTGCATTTTACTCGTCACTTCATGCGCCTTCAGATGCCGCTTAGCCCAATAAGCTATCTGAAATAGGAGCGACGTAAATTGAACAAATGTGATAAAATTTCGCAGAATCCATATGTTAACCAAAATATAAAATGATCTAATCTGGTCTCTGTTCGCCCTAGCCTAGAAGTTTAATAGTGCATTTTGTTCGCCATTTCATGCGCTTTGAGATGCCGCATAGCCCAATACGCTATCTGAAATAGGAACGACGTAAATTGAACAAATGTGATAGAATTTCCGTGAATTCTTATATTAACCTTA
>CAKAJE020001827.1:366762-622214 GCA_916610135.2 Macropis europaea | reverse complement strand
ACTCGCCATTTCATGCGGTTTGAGATGCCGCTTAGCCCAATACGCTATCTGAAATAGGAGCGACGTAAGTTGAACAAATGTGATAGAATTTCTCTGAATTCTTATATTAACCAAAATATAAAATGATCTAATCGGGTCTCTGATTGCCCTATCATAGAAGTTTAATAGTGCATTTACTTGCCATTCCCCGCGCTTTAAGATGTCGCCTAGCCCAGTACGCTATCTGAAATAGGAGCGACGTAAATTGATCAAATGCGATAAAATTTTGCTGACATCTTAAATTAACCATAATATAAAATGATCTAATCGGGTCTCTGATTGACCTATCATAGAATTTTAATAGTGCATTTTACTCGCCATGCCACCCGCTTTAAGATGCCGCCTAGCTCAGTACGCTATCGGAAATAGGTGCGACGTAAATTGAACAAATGTGATAGAATTTCGCTGAATTCTTATATTAACCAAATATAAAATGATCTAATCGGGTCTCTGATTGCCCTATCATAGAATTTTAATAGTGCATTTTACTCGCCATTCCACACGCTTTAAGATGCCGCCTAGCCCAGTACGCTATCTGAAATACGAGCGACGTAAGTTGAACAAATGTGATAGAATACGCTGAATTCTTATATAACCGTAATATAAATGATCTAATCGGGTCTTTGTTTGCCTTATCCTAGAAGTTTAATAGTGCTTATACTCGCCATTTCATGCGCTTTGAGATGCCGCTTAGCCCAATACGCTATCTGAAATAGGAGCGACGTAAATTGAACAAAAGTGATAGAATTTCGCTGAATCTTAAATTAACCATAATATAAAATAATCTCATCGGGTCTCTGTTTGCCCTACCCTAGAAGTTTAATAGTGCATTTTACTCGCCATTTCATGCGCTTTTGAGATACCGCATAGCCCAATACGCTATCTGAATAGGAGCGACGTAAATTAAACAAATGTGATAGAATTTCCGTGAATCCTTATATTAACCATAATGTAAAATGATCTAATCGGGTCTCTGTTCGCCCTACCATAGAAGTTAATGGTGCATTTAACTCGCCATTTCATGCGCTTTGAGATGCCGCTTAGCCCAGTACGCTATCTGAAATAGGAGCGACGTACGTTGAACAAATGTGATAGAATTTCGCTGAATTCTTTTATTAACCATAATGTATAATGATCTGATCGGGTCTCTGTTCGCCCTAGCCTAGAAGTTTAATAGTGCATTTTATTCGTCACTTCATGCGCTTTGAGATGCCGATTAGCCGAATACGCTATCTGAAATAGGAGCGACGTAAATTGAACAAACATGATAGAACTTCGCTGAATTCTTAAATTAACCATAATATAAAATGATCTAATCGGGTCTCTGTTTGCCCTAACCTAGAAGTTTAATAGTGCATTTTATTCGCCATTTCATGCGCTTTGAGATGCCGCTTAGCCGAATGCGCTATCTGAAATAGGAGCGTCGTAAATTGAACAAATGTGATAAAATTTCCCTGAAATCCTATATTAAACAAAATATAAAATGATCTAATCGGATCTCTGATTGCCCTATCATAGAAGTTTAATAGTGCATTTTACTTGCCATTCCACGCGCTTTAAGATGCCGCCTAGCTCAGTACGCTATCTGAAATAGGAGCGACCTAAATTGAACGAATGTGATAGAATTTTGCTGAATTCTTAAATTAACCATAATATAAAATGATCTAATCGGGTCTCTGTTTGCCCTACCCTAGAAGTTTAATAGTGCATTTCACTCGTCATTCGACGGGCTTTAAGATGCTGCCTAGCCCAGTTCGCTATCTGAAATAGGAGCGACGTAAATTGAACAAATGTGATAGAATTTCGCTGAATTCTTATATTAACCAGAATATAAAATGATCTAATCGGGTCTTTGTTTGCCCTAGCCTAGAAGTTTAATAGTGCATTTTACTCGCCATTTCATGCGCTTTCAGATGCCGCTTAGCCCAATACGCTATCTGAAACAGGAGCGACGTAAATTGAACAAATGTGATAGAATTTTGCTGAATTCTTAAATTAACCATAATATAAAGTGATCTAATCGGGTCTCTGTTTGCCCTACCCTAGAAGTTTAATAGTGCATTTTACTCGCCATTTCATGCGCTTTGATATGCCGCTTAGCCCAATACGCTATCTGAAATAGGAGCGATGTAAATTGAACAAATGTGATGCAATTTCGCTGAATTCTTTTATTAACCATAATGTAAAATGATCTAATCGGGTCTCTGTTCGCCCTAGCCAAGAACTTTAATCGTGCATTTTTATTCGCCATTCCACGAGCTTTAAGATGCCGCCTAGGCCAGACGCTATCTGAAATAGGAGCGACGTAAATTGAACAAATGTGATAGAATTTCGCTAAATTCTTTTATTAACCATAATGTAAAATGATCTAATAGGGTCTCTGTTCGCCCTAGCCTAGACTTTAATCGTGCATTTTATTCGGCATTCCACGCGCTTTAAGATGCCGCCCTAGGCCAGTACGCTATCAGAAATAGGAGCGACGTAAATTGAACAATTGTGATAGAATTTTGCTGAATTCTTAAATTAACCATAATATAAAATGATCTAATCGTGTCCTCTGATTGACCTATCATAGAATTTTGATAGTGCATTTTAGTCGCCATTTCATGCGCTTTGAGCTGCCGCTTAGCCCAATACGCTATCTGAAATAGGACCGACGTAAGTTGAACAAATGTGATAGAATTTCGCTGAATTCTTTTATTAACCATAATGTAACATGATCTAATCGGGTCTCTGTTCGCCCTAGCCTAGAAGTTTAATAGTGCATTTTAGTCGTCATTTCATGCGCTTTTGAGATGCCGCTTAGCTCAATACGCTATCTGAAATAGGAGCGACGTAAATTGAACAAATGTGACAGAATTTCGCTGAATTCTTAAATTAACTATAATATAAAATGATCTAATCGGTCACTGATTGCCCTATCATAGAAGTTTAATAGTGCATTTTACTAGACGTTCCGCGCGCTTTAAGATGGCGCCTAGCCCAGTACGCTATATGAAATAGGAGCGACGTAAATTGAACAAATGTGATAGAATTTTGCTGAATTCTTAAATTAACCACAATATAAAAATGACCTAATCGGGTCTCTGTTTGCCCTACCCTAGAAGTTTAATAGTGCATTTTACTCGTCATTTTCATGCGGCTTTGATATGCCGCTTAGCCCAATACGCTATCTGAAAGAGAGCGATGTAAATTGAACAAATGTGATAGAATTACGCTGAATTCTTATATTAACCATATATAAAATGATCTAATCGGGTCTTTGTTTGCCCTAGCCTAGAAGTTTAATAGTGCATTTTACTCGCCATTTCATGCGCTTTGATATGCCGCTTAGCCCAATACGCTATCTGAAATAGGAGCGATGTAAATTGAACAAATGTGATGCAATTTCGCTGAATTCTTTTATTAACCATAATGTAAAATGATCTAATCGGGTCTCTGTTCGCCCTAGCCAAGAACTTTAATCGTGCATTTTATTCGCCATTCCACGAGCTTTAAGATGCCGCCTAGGCCAGTACGCTATCTGAAAATAGGAGCGACGTAAATTGAACAAATGTGATAGAATTTCGCTGAATTCTTTTATTAACCATAATGTAAAATGATCTAATAGGGTCTCTGTTCGCCCTAGCCTGGAACTTTAATCGTGCATTTTATTCGGCATTCCACGCGCTTTAAGATGCCGCCTAGGCCAGTACGCTATCTGAAATAGGAGCGACGTAAATTGAACAAATGTGATAGAATTTTGCTGAATTCTTAAATTAACCATAATATAAAATGATCTAATCGTGTCTCTGATTGACCTATCATAGAATTTTGATAGTGCATTTTAGTCGCCATTTCATGCGCTTTGAGCTGCCGCTTAGCCCAATACGCTATCTGAAATAGGACCGACGTAAGTTGAACAAATGCGATAGAATTTCGCTGAATTCTTTTATTAACCATAATGTAACATGATCTAATCGGGTCTCTGTTCGCCCTAGCCTAGAAGTTTAATAGTGCATTTTAGTCGTCATTTCATGCGCTTTGAGATGCCGCTTAGCTCAATACGCTATCTGAAACAGGAGCGACGTAAATTGAACAAATGTGACAGAATTTCGCTGAATTCTTAAATTAACTATAATATAAAATGATCTAATCGGGTCACTGATTGCCCTATCATAGAAGTTTAATAGTGCATTTTACTAGACGTTCCGCGCGCTTTAAGATGGCGCCTAGCCCAGTACGCTATATGAAATAGGAGCGACGTAAATTGAACAAATGTGATAGAATTTTGCTGAATTCTTAAATTAACCACAATATAAAATGACCTAATCGGGTCTCTGTTTGCCCTACCCTAGAAGTTTAATAGTGCATTTTACTCGTCATTTCATGCGCTTTGATATGCCGCTTAGCCCAATACGCTATCTGAAATAGGAGCGATGTAAATTGAACAAATGTGATAGAATTACGCTGAATTCTTATATTAACCATAATATAAAATGATCTAATCGGGTCTTTGTTTGCCCTAGCCTAGAAGTTTAATAGTGCGTTTTACTCGCCATTTCATGCGCTTTGAGATGCCGCTAAGCCCAATCAGCAATCTGAAATAGGAGCGACGTAAATTGAACGAATGTGATAGAATCTCGCAGAATTCTTATGTTAACCAAATTATAAAATGATCTAATTTGGTCTCTGTTCGCCCTAGCCTAGAAGTTTAATAGTGCATTTTGTTCGCCATTTCATGCGCTTTGAGATGCCGCTTAGCACAATACGCTATCTGAAATAGGAGCGACGCTAATTTAACAAATGTGATAGAAATTCGCTGAATTCTTATATTAACCAAAATATAAAATGATCTAATCGGGTCTCTGATTGCCCTATCATAGAAGATTAATAGTGCATTTTACTCGACATTCCACGCGCTTTAGGATGCCGCCTAGCCCAGTACGCTATCCGAAATAGGAGCGACGTAAGTTGAACAGATGTGATAGAATTACGCTGAATTCTTATATTAACCGTAATATAAAATGATCTAATCGGGTCTCTGTTTGCCTGATCCTAGAAGATAATAGTGCATTTAACTCGCCATTTCATGCGCTTTGAGATGCCGCCTAGCCCAGTACGCTATCTGAAATAGGAGCGACGTAAGTTGAACAAATGTGATAGAATTACGCTGAATTCTTATATTAACCTTAATGTAAAATGATCTAATCGGGTCTCTGTTCGCCCTACCATAGAAGTCTAATGGTGCATTTCACTCGCCATTTCATGCGCTTTGAGATGCCACTTAGCCCAATACGCTATCTGAAATAGGAGCGACGTACGTTGAACAAATGTGATAGAATTTCGCTGAATTCTTTTATTAACCATAATGTATAATGATCTGATCGGGTCTCTGTTCGCCCTAGCCTAGAAGTTTAATAGTGCATTTTATTCGTCACTTCATGCGCTTTGAGATGCCGATTAGCCGAATACGCTATCTGAAATAGGAGCGACGTAAATTGAACAAACATGATAGAACTTCGCTGAATTCTTAAATTAACCATAATATAAAATGATCTAATCGGGTCTCTGTTTGCCCTAACCTAGAAGTTTAATAGTGCATTTTATTCGCCATTTCATGCGCTTTGAGATGCCGCTTAGCCGAATGCGCTATCTGAAATAGGAGCGTCGTAAATTGAACAAATGTGATAAAATTTCCCTGAAATCCTATATTAAACAAAATATAAAATGATCTAATCGGATCTCTGATTGCCCTATCATAGAAGTTTAATAGTGCATTTTACTTGCCATTCCACGCGCTTTAAGATGCCGCCCAGCTCAGTACGCTATCTGAAATAGGAGCGACCTAAATTGAACGAATGTGATAGAATTTTGCTGAATTCTTAAATTAACCATAATATAAAATGATCTAATCGGGTCTCTGTTTGCCCTACCCTAGAAGTTTAATAGTGCATTTCACTCGTCATTCGACGGGCTTTAAGATGCTGCCTAGCCCAGTACGCTATCTGAAATAGGAGCGACGTAAATTGAACAAATGTGATAGAATTTCGCTGAATTCTTATATTAACCAGAATATAAAATGATCTAATCGGGTCTTTGTTTGCCCTAGCCTAGAAGTTTAATAGTGCATTTTACTCGCCATTTCATGCGCTTTCAGATGCCGCTTAGCCCAATACGCTATCTGAAACAGGAGCGACGTAAATTGAACAAATGTGATAGAATTTTGCTGAATTCTTAAATTAACCATAATATAAAATGATCTAATCGGGTCTCTGTTTGCCCTACCCTAGAAGTTTAATAGTGCATTTTACTCGCCATTTCATGCGCTTTGATATGCCGCTTAGCCCAATACGCTATCTGAAATAGGAGCGATGTAAATTGAACAAATGTGATGCAATTTCGCTGAATTCTTTTATTAACCATAATGTAAAATGATCTAATCGGGTCTCTGTTCGCCCTAGCCAAGAACTTTAATCGTGCATTTTATTCGCCATTCCACGAGCTTTAAGATGCCGCCTAGGCCAGTACGCTATCTGAAATAGGAGCGACGTAAATTGAACAAATGTGATAGAATTTCGCTGAATTCTTTTATTAACCATAATGTAAAATGATCTAATAGGGTCTCTGTTCGCCCTAGCCTAGAAGTTTAATAGTGCATTTTAGTCGTCATTTCATGCGCTTTGAGATGCCGCTTAGCTCAATACGCTATCTGAAACAGGAGCGACGTAAATTGAACAAATGTGACAGAATTTCGCTGAATTCTTAAATTAACTATAATATAAAATGATCTAATCGGGTCACTGATTGCCCTATCATAGAAGTTTAATAGTGCATTTTACTAGACGTTCCGCGCGCTTTAAGATGGCGCCTAGCCCAGTACGCTATATGAAATAGGAGCGACGTAAATTGAACAAATGTGATAGAATTTTGCTGAATTCTTAAATTAACCACAATATAAAATGACCTAATCGGGTCTCTGTTTGCCCTACCCTAGAAGTTTAATAGTGCATTTTACTCGTCATTTCATGCGCTTTGATATGCCGCTTAGCCCAATACGCTATCTGAAATAGGAGCGATGTAAATTGAACAAATGTGATAGAATTACGCTGAATTCTTATATTAACCATAATATAAAATGATCTAATCGGGTCTTTGTTTGCCCTAGCCTAGAAGTTTAATAGTGCATTTTACTCGCCATTTCATGCGCTTTGATATGCCGCTTAGCCCAATACGCTATCTGAAATAGGAGCGATGTAAATTGAACAAATGTGATGCAATTTCGCTGAATTCTTTTATTAACCATAATGTAAAATGATCTAATCGGGTCTCTGTTCGCCCTAGCCAAGAACTTTAATCGTGCATTTTATTCGCCATTCCACGAGCTTTAAGATGCCGCCTAGGCCAGTACGCTATCTGAAATAGGAGCGACGTAAATTGAACAAATGTGATAGAATTTCGCTGAATTCTTTTATTAACCATAATGTAAAATGATCTAATAGGGTCTCTGTTCGCCCTAGCCTAGAACTTTAATCGTGCATTTTATTCGGCATTCCACGCGCTTTAAGATGCCGCCTAGGCCAGTACGCTATCTGAAATAGGAGCGACGTAAATTGAACAAATGTGATAGAATTTTGCTGAATTCTTAAATTAACCATAATATAAAATGATCTAATCGTGTCTCTGATTGACCTATCATAGAATTTTGATAGTGCATTTTAGTCGCCATTTCATGCGCTTTGAGCTGCCGCTTAGCCCAATACGCTATCTGAAATAGGACCGACGTAAGTTGAACAAATGTGATAGAATTTCGCTGAATTCTTTTATTAACCATAATGTAACATGATCTAATCGGGTCTCTGTTCGCCCTAGCCTAGAAGTTTAATAGTGCATTTTAGTCGTCATTTCATGCGCTTTGAGATGCCGCTTAGCTCAATACGCTATCTGAAACAGGAGCGACGTAAATTGAACAAATGTGACAGAATTTCGCTGAATTCTTAAATTAACTATAATATAAAATGATCTAATCGGGTCACTGATTGCCCTATCATAGAAGTTTAATAGTGCATTTTACTAGACGTTCCGCGCGCTTTAAGATGGCGCCTATCCCAGTACGCTATATGAAATAGGAGCGACGTAAATTGAACAAATGTGATAGAATTTTGCTGAATTCTTAAATTAACCACAATATAAAATGACCTAATCGGGTCTCTGTTTGCCCTACCCTAGAAGTTTAATAGTGCATTTTACTCGTCATTTCATGCGCTTTGATATGCCGCTTAGCCCAATACGCTATCTGAAATAGGAGCGATGTAAATTGAACAAATGTGATAGAATTACGCTGAATTCTTATATTAACCATAATATAAAATGATCTAATCGGGTCTCTGTTTGCCCTAGCCTAGAAGTTTAATAGTGCGTTTTACTCGCCATTTCATGCGCTTTGAGATGCCGCTAAGCCCAATCAGCAATCTGAAATAGGAGCGACGTAAATTGAACAAATGTGATAGAATCTCGCAGAATTCTTATGTTAACCAAATTATAAAATGATCTAATTTGGTCTCTGTTCGCCCTAGCCTAGAAGTTTAATAGTGCATTTTGTTCGCCATTTCATGCGCTTTGAGATGCCGCTTAGCACAATACGCTATCTGAAATAGGAGCGACGCTAATTTAACAAATGTGATAGAAATTCGCTGAATTCTTATATTAACCAAAATATAAAATGATCTAATCGGGTCTCTGATTGCCCTATCATAGAAGATTAATAGTGCATTTTACTCGACATTCCACGCGCTTTAGGATGCCGCCTAGCCCAGTACGCTATCCGAAATAGGAGCGACGTAAGTTGAACAGATGTGATAGAATTACGCTGAATTCTTATATTAACCGTAATATAAAATGATCTAATCGGGTCTCTGTTTGCCTGATCCTAGAAGATAATAGTGCATTTAACTCGCCATTTCATGCGCTTTGAGATGCCGCCTAGCCCAGTACGCTATCTGAAATAGGAGCGACGTAAGTTGAACAAATGTGATAGAATTACGCTGAATTCTTATATTAACCTTAATGTAAAATGATCTAATCGGGTCTCTGTTCGCCCTACCATAGAAGTCTAATGGTGCATTTCACTCGCCATTTCATGCGCTTTGAGATGCCACTTAGCCCAATACGCTATCTGAAATAGGAGCGACGTACGTTGAACAAATGTGATAGAATTTCGCTGAATTCTTTTATTAACCATAATGTATAATGATCTGATCGGGTCTCTGTTCGCCCTAGCCTAGAAGTTTAATAGTGCATTTTATTCGTCACTTCATGCGCTTTGAGATGCCGATTAGCCGAATACGCTATCTGAAATAGGAGCGACGTAAATTGAACAAACATGATAGAACATCGCTGAATTCTTAAATTAACCATAATATAAAATGATCTAATCGGGTCTCTGTTTGCCCTAACCTAGAAGTTTAATAGTGCATTTTATTCGCCATTTCATGCGCTTTCAGATGCCGCTTAGCCGAATGCGCTATCTGAAATAGGAGCGTCGTAAATTGAACAAATGTGATAAAATTTCCCTGAAATCCTATATTAAACAAAATATAAAATGATCTAATCGGATCTCTGATTGCCCTATCATAGAAGTTTAATAGTGCATTTTACTTGCCATTCCACGCGCTTTAAGATGCCGCCTAGCTCAGTACGCTATCTGAAATAGGAGCGACCTAAATTGAACGAATGTGATAGAATTTTGCTGAATTCTTAAATTAACCATAATATAAAATGATCTAATCGGGTCTCTGTTTGCCCTACCCTAGAAGTTTAATAGTGCATTTCACTCGTCATTCGACGGGCTTTAAGATGCTGCCTAGCCCAGTACGCTATCTGAAATAGGAGCGACGTAAATTGAACAAATGTGACAGAATTTCGCTGAATTCTTATATTAACCAGAATATAAAATGATCTAATCGGGTCTTTGTTTGCCCTAGCCTAGAAGTTTAATAGTGCATTTTAGTCGTCATTTCATGCGCTTTGAGATGCCGCTTAGCTCAATACGCTATCTGAAACAGGAGCGACGTAAATTGAACAAATGTGACAGAATTTCGCTGAATTCTTAAATTAACTATAATATAAAATGATCTAATCGGGTCACTGATTGCCCTATCATAGAAGTTTAATAGTGCATTTTACTAGACGTTCCGCGCGCTTTAAGATGGCGCCTAGCCCAGTACGCTATATGAAATAGGAGCGACGTAAATTGAACAAATGTGATAGAATTTTGCTGAATTCTTAAATTAACCACAATATAAAATGACCTAATCGGGTCTCTGTTTGCCCTACCCTAGAAGTTTAATAGTGCATTTTACTCGTCATTTCATGCGCTTTGATATGCCGCTTAGCCCAATACGCTATCTGAAATAGGAGCGATGTAAATTGAACAAATGTGATAGAATTACGCTGAATTCTTATATTAACCATAATATAAAATGATCTAATCGGGTCTTTGTTTGCCCTAGCCTAGAAGTTTAATAGTGCATTTTACTCGCCATTTCATGCGCTTTGATATGCCGCTTAGCCCAATACGCTATCTGAAATAGGAGCGATGTAAATTGAACAAATGTGATGCAATTTCGCTGAATTCTTTTATTAACCATAATGTAAAATGATCTAATCGGGTCTCTGTTCGCCCTAGCCAAGAACTTTAATCGTGCATTTTATTCGCCATTCCACGAGCTTTAAGATGCCGCCTAGGCCAGTACGCTATCTGAAATAGGAGCGACGTAAATTGAACAAATGTGATAGAATTTCGCTGAATTCTTTTATTAACCATAATGTAAAATGATCTAATAGGGTCTCTGTTCGCCCTAGCCTAGAACTTTAATCGTGCATTTTATTCGGCATTCCACGCGCTTTAAGATGCCGCCTAGGCCAGTACGCTATCTGAAATAGGAGCGACGTAAATTGAACAAATGTGATAGAATTTTGCTGAATTCTTAAATTAACCATAATATAAAATGATCTAATCGTGTCTCTGATTGCCCTATCATAGAATTTTGATAGTGCATTTTAGTCGCCATTTCATGCGCTTTGAGCTGCCGCTTAGCCCAATACGCTATCTGAAATAGGACCGACGTAAGTTGAACAAATGTGATAGAATTTCGCTGAATTCTTTTATTAACCATAATGTAACATGATCTAATCGGGTCTCTGTTCGCCCTAGCCTAGAAGTTTAATAGTGCATTTTAGTCGTCATTTCATGCGCTTTGAGATGCCGCTTAGCTCAATACGCTATCTGAAATAGGAGCGACGTAAATTGAACAAATGTGACAGAATTTCGCTGAATTCTTAAATTAACTATAATATAAAATGATCTAATCGGGTCACTGATTGCCCTATCATAGAAGTTTAATAGTGCATTTTACTAGACGTTCCGCGCGCTTTAAGATGGCGCCTAGCCCAGTACGCTATATGAAATAGGAGCGACGTAAATTGAACAAATGTGATAGAATTTTGCTGAATTCTTAAATTAACCACAATATAAAATGACCTAATCGGGTCTCTGTTTGCCCTACCCTAGAAGTTTAATAGTGCATTTTACTCGTCATTTCATGCGCTTTGATATGCCGCTTAGCCCAATACGCTATCTGAAATAGGAGCGATGTAAATTGAACAAATGTGATAGAATTACGCTGAATTCTTATATTAACCATAATGTAAAATGATCTAATCGGGTCTTTGTTTGCCCTAGCCTAGAAGTTTAATAGTGCGTTTTACTCGCCATTTCATGCGCTTTGAGATGCCGCTAAGCCCAATCAGCAATCTGAAATAGGAGCGACGTAAATTGAACAAATGTGATAGAATCTCGCAGAATTCTTATGTTAACCAAATTATAAAATGATCTAATTTGGTCTCTGTTCGCCCTAGCCTAGAAGTTTAATAGTGCATTTTGTTCGCCATTTCATGCGCTTTGAGATGCCGCTTAGCACAATACGCTATCTGAAATAGGAGCGACGCTAATTTAACAAATGTGATAGAAATTCGCTGAATTCTTATATTAACCAAAATATAAAATGATCTAATCGGGTCTCTGATTGCCCTATCATAGAAGATTAATAGTGCATTTTACTCGACATTCCACGCGCTTTAGGATGCCGCCTAGCCCAGTACGCTATCCGAAATAGGAGCGACGTAAGTTGAACAGATGTGATAGAATTACGCTGAATTCTTATATTAACCGTAATATAAAATGATCTAATCGGGTCTCTGTTTGCCTTATCCTAGAAGATAATAGTGCATTTAACTCGCCATTTCATGCGCTTTGAGATGCCGCCTAGCCCAGTACGCTATCTGAAATAGGAGCGACGTAAGTTGAACAAATGTGATAGAATTACGCTGAATTCTTATATTAACCTTAATGTAAAATGATCTAATCGGGTCTCTGTTCGCCCTACCATAGAAGTCTAATGGTGCATTTCACTCGCCATTTCATGCGCTTTGAGATGCCACTTAGCCCAATACGCTATCTGAAATAGGAGCGACGTACGTTGAACAAATGTGATAGAATTTCGCTGAATTCTTTTATTAACCATAATGTATAATGATCTGATCGGGTCTCTGTTCGCCCTAGCCTAGAAGTTTAATAGTGCATTTTATTCGTCACTTCATGCGCTTTGAGATGCCGATTAGCCGAATACGCTATCTGAAATAGGAGCGACGTAAATTGAACAAACATGATAGAACATCGCTGAATTCTTAAATTAACCATAATATAAAATGATCTAATCGGGTCTCTGTTTGCCCTAACCTAGAAGTTTAATAGTGCATTTTATTCGCCATTTCATGCGCTTTGAGATGCCGCTTAGCCGAATGCGCTATCTGAAATAGGAGCGTCGTAAATTGAACAAATGTGATAAAATTTCCCTGAAATCCTATATTAAACAAAATATAAAATGATCTAATCGGGTCTCTGATTGCCCTATCATAGAAGTTTAATAGTGCATTTTACTCGCCATTCCACGCGCTTTAAGATGCCGCCTAGCTCAGTACGCTATCTGAAATAGGAGCGACCTAAATTGAACGAATGTGATAGAATTTTGCTGAATTCTTAAATTAACCATAATATAAAATGATCTAATCGGGTCTCTGTTTGCCCTACCCTAGAAGTTTAATAGTGCATTTCACTCGTCATTCGACGGGCTTTAAGATGCTGCCTAGCCCAGTACGCTATCTGAAATAGGAGCGACGTAAATTGAACAAATGTGATAGAATTTCGCTGAATTCTTATATTAACCATAATATAAAATGATCTAATCGGGTCTTTGTTTGCCCTAGCCTAGAAGTTTAATAGTGCATTTTACTCGCCATTTCATGCGCTTTCAGATGCCGCTTAGCCCAATACGCTATCTGAAACAGGAGCGACGTAAATTGAACAAATGTGATAGAATTTTGCTGAATTCTTAAATTAACCATAATATAAAATGATCTAATCGGGTCTCTGTTTGCCCTACCCTAGAAGTTTAATAGTGCATTTTACTCGCCATTTCATGCGCTTTGATATGCCGCTTAGCCCAATACGCTATCTGAAATAGGAGCGATGTAAATTGAACAAATGTGATGCAATTTCGCTGAATTCTTTTATTAACCATAATGTAAAATGATCTAATCGGGTCTCTGTTCGCCCTAGCCAAGAACTTTAATCGTGCATTTTATTCGCCATTCCACGAGCTTTAAGATGCCGCCTAGGCCAGTACGCTATCTGAAATAGGAGCGACGTAAATTGAACAAATGTGATAGAATTTCGCTGAATTCTTTTATTAACCATAATGTAAAATGATCTAATAGGGTCTCTGTTCGCCCTAGCCTAGAACTTTAATCGTGCATTTTATTCGGCATTCCACGCGCTTTAAGATGCCGCCTAGGCCAGTACGCTATCTGAAATAGGAGCGACGTAAATTGAACAAATGTGATAGAATTTTGCTGAATTCTTAAATTAACCATAATATAAAATGATCTAATCGTGTCTCTGATTGACCTATCATAGAATTTTGATAGTGCATTTTAGTCGCCATTTCATGCGCTTTGAGCTGCCGCTTAGCCCAATACGCTATCTGAAATAGGAGCGACGTAAGTTGAACAAATGTGATAGAATTTCGCTGAATTCTTTTATTAACCATAATGTAACATGATCTAATCGGGTCTCTGTTCGCCCTAGCCTAGAAGTTTAATAGTGCATTTTACTCGTCATTTCATGCGCTTTGAGATGCCGCTTAGCTCAATACGCTATCTGAAACAGGAGCGACGTAAATTGAACAAATGTGACAGAATTTCGCTGAATTCTTAAATTAACTATAATATAAAATGATCTAATCGGGTCACTGATTGCCCTATCATAGAAGTTTAATAGTGCATTTTACTAGACGTTCCGCGCGCTTTAAGATGGCGCCTAGCCCAGTACGCTATATGAAATAGGAGCGACGTAAATTGAACAAATGTGATAGAATTTTGCTGAATTCTTAAATTAACCACAATATAAAATGACCTAATCGGGTCTCTGTTTGCCCTACCCTAGAAGTTTAATAGTGCATTTTACTCGTCATTTCATGCGCTTTGATATGCCGCTTAGCCCAATACGCTATCTGAAATAGGAGCGATGTAAATTGAACAAATGTGATAGAATTACGCTGAATTCTTATATTAACCATAATATAAAATGATCTAATCGGGTCTTTGTTTGCCCTAGCCTAGAAGTTTAATAGTGCGTTTTACTCGCCATTTCATGCGCTTTGAGATGCCGCTAAGCCCAATCAGCAATCTGAAATAGGAGCGACGTAAATTGAACAAATGTGATAGAATCTCGCAGAATTCTTATGTTAACCAAATTATAAAATGATCTAATCTGGTCTCTGTTCGCCCTAGCCTAGAAGTTTAATAGTGCATTTTGTTCGCCATTTCATGCGCTTTGAGATGCCGCTTAGCACAATACGCTATCTGAAATAGGAGCGACGCTAATTTAACAAATGTGATAGAAATTCGCTGAATTCTTATATTAACCAAAATATAAAATGATCTAATCGGGTCTCTGATTGCCCTATCATAGAAGATTAATAGTGCATTTTACTCGACATTCCACGCGCTTTAGGATGCCGCCTAGCCCAGTACGCTATCCGAAATAGGAGCGACGTAAGTTGAACAAATGTGATAGAATTACGCTGAATTCTTATATTAACCGTAATATAAAATGATCTAATCGGGTCTCTGTTTGCCTGATCCTAGAAGATAATAGTGCATTTAACTCGCCATTTCATGCGCTTTGAGATGCCGCCTAGCCCAGTACGCTATCTGAAATAGGAGCGACGTAAGTTGAACAGATGTGATAGAATTACGCTGAATTCTTATATTAACCTTAATGTAAAATGATCTAATCGGGTCTCTGTTCGCCCTACCATAGAAGTCTAATGGTGCATTTCACTCGCCATTTCATGCGCTTTGAGATGCCGCTTAGCCCAATACGCTATCTGAAATAGGAGCGACGTACGTTGAACAAATGTGATAGAATTTCGCTGAATTCTTTTATTAACCATAATGTATAATGATCTGATCGGGTCTCTGTTCGCCCTAGCCTAGAAGTTTAATAGTGCATTTTACTCGTCACTTCATGCGCTTTGAGATGCCGATTAGCCGAATACGCTATCTGAAATAGGAGCGACGTAAATTGAACAAACATGATAGAACTTCGCTGAATTCTTAAATTAACCATAATATAAAATGATCTAATCGGGTCTCTGTTCGCCCTAACCTAGAAGTTTAATAGTGCATTTTATTCGCCATTTCATGCGCTTTGAGATGCCGCTTAGCCGAATGCGCTATCTGAAATAGGAGCGTCGTAAATTGAACAAATGTGATAAAATTTCCCTGAAATCCTATATTAAACAAAATATAAAATGATCTAATCGGGTCTCTGATTGCCCTATCATAGAAGTTTAATAGTGCATTTTACTCGCCATTCCACGCGCTTTAAGATGCCGCCTAGCTCAGTACGCTATCTGAAATAGGAGCGACCTAAATTGAACGAATGTGATAGAATTTTGCTGAATTCTTAAATTAACCATAATATAAAATGATCTAATCGGGTCTCTGTTTGCCCTACCCTAGAAGTTTAATAGTGCATTTCACTCGTCATTCGACGGGCTTTAAGATGCTGCCTAGCCCAGTACGCTATCTGAAATAGGAGCGACGTAAATTGAACAAATGTGATAGAATTTCGCTGAATTCTTATATTAACCAAAATATAAAATGATCTAATCGGGTCTTTGTTTGCCCTAGCCTAGAAGTTTAATAGTGCATTTTACTCGCCATTTCATGCGCTTTCAGATGCCGCTTAGCCCAATACGCTATCTGAAACAGGAGCGACGTAAATTGAACAAATGTGATAGAATTTTGCTGAATTCTTAAATTAACCATAATATAAAATGATCTAATCGGGTCTCTGTTTGCCCTACCCTAGAAGTTTAATAGTGCATTTTACTCGCCATTTCATGCGCTTTGATATGCCGCTTAGCCCAATACGCTATCTGAAATAGGAGCGATGTAAATTGAACAAATGTGATGCAATTTCGCTGAATTCTTTTATTAACCATAATGTAAAATGATCTAATCGGGTCTCTGTTCGCCCTAGCCAAGAACTTTAATCGTGCATTTTATTCGCCATTCCACGAGCTCTAAGATGCCGCCTAGGCCAGTACGCTATCTGAAATAGGAGCGACGTAAATTGAACAAATGTGATAGAATTTCGCTGAATTCTTTTATTAACCATAATGTAAAATGATCTAATAGGGTCTCTGTTCGCCCTAGCCTAGAACTTTAATCGTGCATTTTATTCGGCATTCCACGCGCTTTAAGATGCCGCCTAGGCCAGTACGCTATCTGAAATAGGAGCGACGTAAATTGAACAAATGTGATAGAATTTTGCTGAATTCTTAAATTAACCATAATATAAAATGATCTAATCGTGTCTCTGATTGACCTATCATAGAATTTTGATAGTGCATTTTAGTCGCCATTTCATGCGCTTTGAGCTGCCGCTTAGCCCAATACGCTATCTGAAATAGGACCGACGTAAGTTGAACAAATGTGATAGAATTTCGCTGAATTCTTTTATTAACCATAATGTAACATGATCTAATCGGGTCTCTGTTCGCCCTAGCCTAGAAGTTTAATAGTGCATTTTAGTCGTCATTTCATGCGCTTTGAGATGCCGCTTAGCTCAATACGCTATCTGAAACAGGAGCGACGTAAATTGAACAAATGTGACAGAACTTCGCTGAATTCTTAAATTAACTATAATATAAAATGATCTAATCGGGTCACTGATTGCCCTATCATAGAAGTTTAATAGTGCATTTTACTAGACGTTCCGCGCGCTTTAGGATGGCGCCTAGCCCAGTACGCTATATGAAATAGGAGCGACGTAAATTGAACAAATGTGATAGAATTTTGCTGAATTCTTAAATTAACCACAATATAAAGTGACCTAATCGGGTCTCTGTTTGCCCTACCCTAGAAGTTTAATAGTGCATTTTACTCGTCATTTCATGCGCTTTGATATGCCGCTTAGCCCAATACGCTATCTGAAATAGGAGCGATGTAAATTGAACAAATGTGATAGAATTACGCTGAATTCTTATATTAACCATAATATAAAATGATCTAATCGGGTCTTTGTTTGCCCTAGCCTAGAAGTTTAATAGTGCATTTTACTCGCCATTTCATGCGCTTTGATATGCCGCTTAGCCCAATACGCTATCTGAAATAGGAGCGATGTAAATTGAACAAATGTGATGCAATTTCGCTGAATTCTTTTATTAACCATAATGTAAAATGATCTAATCGGGTCTCTGTTCGCCCTAGCCAAGAACTTTAATCGTGCATTTTATTCGCCATTCCACGAGCTTTAAGATGCCGCCTAGGCCAGTACGCTATCTGAAATAGGAGCGACGTAAATTGAACAAATGTGATAGAATTTCGCTGAATTCTTTTATTAACCATAATGTAAAATGATCTAATAGGGTCTCTGTTCGCCCTAGCCTGGAACTTTAATCGTGCATTTTATTCGGCATTCCACGCGCTTTAAGATGCCGCCTAGGCCAGTACGCTATCTGAAATAGGAGCGACGTAAATTGAACAAATGTGATAGAATTTTGCTGAATTCTTAAATTAACCATAATATAAAATGATCTAATCGTGTCTCTGATTGACCTATCATAGAATTTTGATAGTGCATTTTAGTCGCCATTTCATGCGCTTTGAGCTGCCGCTTAGCCCAATACGCTATCTGAAATAGGACCGACGTAAGTTGAACAAATGTGATAGAATTTCGCTGAATTCTTTTATTAACCATAATGTAACATGATCTAATCGGGTCTCTGTTCGCCCTAGCCTAGAAGTTTAATAGTGCATTTTAGTCGTCATTTCATGCGCTTTGAGATGCCGCTTAGCTCAATACGCTATCTGAAACAGGAGCGACGTAAATTGAACAAATGTGACAGAATTTCGCTGAATTCTTAAATTAACTATAATATAAAATGATCTAATCGGGTCACTGATTGCCCTATCATAGAAGTTTAATAGTGCATTTTACTAGACGTTCCGCGCGCTTTAAGATGGCGCCTAGCCCAGTACGCTATATGAAATAGGAGCGACGTAAATTGAACAAATGTGATAGAATTTTGCTGAATTCTTAAATTAACCACAATATAAAATGACCTAATCGGGTCTCTGTTTGCCCTACCCTAGAAGTTTAATAGTGCATTTTACTCGTCATTTCATGCGCTTTGATATGCCGCTTAGCCCAATACGCTATCTGAAATAGGAGCGATGTAAATTGAACAAATGTGATAGAATTACGCTGAATTCTTATATTAACCATAATATAAAATGATCTAATCGGGTCTTTGTTTGCCCTAGCCTAGAAGTTTAATAGTGCGTTTTACTCGCCATTTCATGCGCTTTGAGATGCCGCTAAGCCCAATAAGCTATCTGAAATAGGAGCGACGTAAATTGAACAAATGTGATAGAATCTCGCAGAATTCTTATGTTAACCAAATTATAAAATGATCTAATTTGGTCTCTGTTCGCCCTAGCCTAGAAGTTTAATAGTGCATTTTGTTCGCCATTTCATGCGCTTTGAGATGCCGCTTAGCACAATACGCTATCTGAAATAGGAGCGACGCAAATTTAACAAATGTGATAGAAATTCGCTGAATTCTTATATTAACCAAAATATAAAATGATCTAATCGGGTCTCTGATTGCCCTATCATAGAAGATTAATAGTGCATTTTACTCGTCATTTCATGCGCTTTAGGATGCCGCCTAGCCCAGTACGCTATCCGAAATAGGAGCGACGTAAGTTGAACAGATGTGATAGAATTACGCTGAATTCTTATATTACCCGTAATATAAAATGATCTAATCGGGTCTCTGTTTGCCTGATCCTAGAAGATAATAGTGCATTTAACTCGCCATTTCATGCGCTTTGAGATGCCGCCTAGCCCAGTACGCTATCTGAAATAGGAGCGACGTAAGTTGAACAGATGTGATAGAATTACGCTGAATTCTTATATTAACCTTAATGTAAAATGATCTAATCGGGTCTCTGTTCGCCCTACCATAGAAGTCTAATGGTGCATTTCACTCGCCATTTCATGCGCTTTGAGATGCCACTTAGCCCAATACGCTATCTGAAATAGGAGCGACGTACGTTGAACAAATGTGATAGAATTTCGCTGAATTCTTTTATTAACCATAATGTATAATGATCTGATCGGGTCTCTGTTCGCCCTAGCCTAGAAGTTTAATAGTGCATTTTATTCGTCACTTCATGCGCTTTGAGATGCCGATTAGCCGAATACGCTATCTGAAATAGGAGCGACGTAAATTGAACAAACATGATAGAACTTCGCTGAATTCTTAAATTAACCATAATATAAAATGATCTAATCGGGTCTCTGTTTGCCCTAACCTAGAAGTTTAATAGTGCATTTTATTCGCCATTTCATGCGCTTTGAGATGCCGCTTAGCCGAATGCGCTATCTGAAATAGGAGCGTCGTAAATTGAACAAATGTGATAAAATTTCCCTGAAATCCTATATTAAACAAAATATAAAATGATCTAATCGGATCTCTGATTGCCCTATCATAGAAGTTTAATAGTGCATTTTACTTGCCATTCCACGCGCTTTAAGATGCCGCCTAGCTCAGTACGCTATCTGAAATAGGAGCGACCTAAATTGAACGAATGTGATAGAATTTTGCTGAATTCTTAAATTAACCATAATATAAAATGATCTAATCGGGTCTCTGTTTGCCCTACCCTAGAAGTTTAATAGTGCATTTCACTCGTCATTCGACGGGCTTTAAGATGCTGCCTAGCCCAGTACGCTATCTGAAATAGGAGCGACGTAAATTGAACAAATGTGATAGAATTTCGCTGAATTCTTATATTAACCAGAATATAAAATGATCTAATCGGGTCTTTGTTTGCCCTAGCCTAGAAGTTTAATAGTGCGTTTTACTCGCCATTTCATGCGCTTTGAGATGCCGCTAAGCCCAATCAGCAATCTGAAATAGGAGCGACGTAAATTGAACAAATGTGATAGAATCTCGCAGAATTCTTATGTTAACCAAATTATAAAATGATCTAATTTGGTCTCTGTTCGCCCTAGCCTAGAAGTTTAATAGTGCATTTTGTTCGCCATTTCATGCGCTTTGAGATGCCGCTTAGCACAATACGCTATCTGAAATAGGAGCGACGCTAATTTAACAAATGTGATAGAAATTCGCTGAATTCTTATATTAACCAAAATATAAAATGATCTAATCGGGTCTCTGATTGCCCTATCATAGAAGATTAATAGTGCATTTTACTCGACATTCCACGCGCTTTAGGATGCCGCCTAGCCCAGTACGCTATCCGAAATAGGAGCGACGTAAGTTGAACAGATGTGATAGAATTACGCTGAATTCTTATATTAACCGTAATATAAAATGATCTAATCGGGTCTCTGTTTGCCTGATCCTAGAAGATAATAGTGCATTTAACTCGCCATTTCATGCGCTTTGAGATGCCGCCTAGCCCAGTACGCTATCTGAAATAGGAGCGACGTAAGTTGAACAGATGTGATAGAATTACGCTGAATTCTTATATTAACCTTAATGTAAAATGATCTAATCGGGTCTCTGTTCGCCCTACCATAGAAGTCTAATGGTGCATTTTACTCGCCATTTCATGCGCTTTCAGATGCCGCTTAGCCCAATACGCTATCTGAAACAGGAGCGACGTAAATTGAACAAATGTGATAGAATTTTGCTGAATTCTTAAATTAACCATAATATAAAATGATCTAATCGGGTCTCTGTTTGCCCTACCCTAGAAGTTTAATAGTGCATTTTACTCGTCATTTCATGCGCTTTGAGATGCCGCTTAGCCCAATACGCTAACTGCAATAGGAGCGACGTAAATTGAACAAATGTGATAGAATTTCCCTGAATTCTTATATTAACCTTAATGTAAAATGATCTAATCGGGTCTCTGATTGCCCTACCATAGAAGTTTAATAGTGCATTTCACTCTCCATTCCACGCGCTTTAAGTTGCCGCCTAGCCCAGTACGCTATCCGAAATAGGAGCTACGTAAGTTGAACAAATGTGACAGAATTACGCTGAATTCTTATATTTACCGTACTATAAAATGATCTAATCGGGTCTCTCTTTGCGTTATCCTAGAAGTTTCACTGTGCATTTTCCTCGCCATTTCATGCGCTTTGCGATGCCACTTAGCCCAATACGCTATGTGAAATAGGATCGACGTAAATTAAACAAATGTGATAGAATTTCGCTGAATTCTTATATTAACCATAATATAAAATGATCTAATCGGGTCTCTTTTTGCCCTACCCTAGAAGTTTAATAGTGTATTTTACTCGCCATTCCTCGCGTTTTAAGATGCCTCCTAGCCCAGTACGCTAGCTGAAATAGGAACGACGTAAATTGAAAAAATGTGATAGAATTTTGCTGAATTCTTAAATTAACCATAACATAAAATGATCTAATCGGGTCTCTGTTTGCCCTACCCTAGAAGTTTAATAGTGCATTTTACTCGCCATTTCATGCGCTTTGAGATGGCGCTTAGCCCAATACGCTATCAGAAATAGGAGCGACGTAAATTGAACAAATGTGATAGAATTTCGCTGAATTCTTAAATTAACCATAATATAAAATGATCTAATCGGGTCTCTGTTTGCCCTACCCTAGAAGTTTAATAGTGCATTTTACTCGCCATTTCTTGCGCTTTGAGATGCCGCTTAGCCCAATACGCTATCAGAAATATCAGCGACGTGAATTGAACAAATGTGAGAGAATCTCGCTTAATTCTTATATTATCCTTAATGTAAAATGATCTAATCGGGTCTCTGTTCGCCCTACTCTAGAAGATTAATTGTGCATTTCACTCGACATTTCATGCGCTTTGAGATGCCGCTTAGCCCAATAAGCTATCTGACATAGGAGCGACGTAAATTGAACAAATGTGATAGAATTTTGGTGAATTCTTAAATAAACCATAATATGAAATGATCTAATCGGGTCTCTGTTTGCCCTACCCTAGAAGTTTAACAGTTCATTTTACTCGCCGTTTCATGCGGTTTGAGATGCCGCTTAGCCCAGTACGCCATCTGATATAGGAGCGACGTAAATTGAACAAATGTGATAGAATTTCGCTGAATTCTTAAATTGACCATAATATAAAATGATCTAATCGGGTCTCTGTTTGCCCTACCCTGGATGTTTAATAGTGCATTTTACTCGTCATTTCATGCGCTTTGAGATGCCGCTTATCCCAATACGCTATCTGAAATAGGAGCGACGTAAATTGAACAAATGTGATAGAATTTCGCTGAATTCTTAAATTAACCATAACATAAAATGATCTAATCGGGTCTCTGTTTGCCCTACCCTAGAAGTTTAATAGTGCATTTTACTCGCCATTTCATGCGCTTTGAGATGGCGCTTAGCACAATACGCTATCTGAAATAGGAGCGACGTAAATTGAGCAAATGTGATAGAGTTTCCCTGAATTCTTATATTAACCTTAATGTAAAATGATCTAATCGGGTCTTTGTTCGCCCACCCCTAGAAGTTTAATAGTGCATTTCACTCGTCATTTCATGCGCTTTGAGATGCCGCTTAGCCCAATATGCTATCTGAAATAGGAACGACGTAAATTGAACAAATGTGATAGACTTTCGCTGAATTCTTATATTAACCAAAATATAAAATGATCTAATCGGGTCTCTGATTGCCCTATCATAGAAGTTTAATAGTGCATTTTACTCGCCATTCCACGCGCTTTAAGTTGTCGCCTAGCCCAGTACGCTATCTGAAATAGGAGCGACGTAAGTTGATCAAATGTGATTGAATTACGCTGAATTCTTATATTAACCGTAATATAAAATGGTCTAATCGGGTCTCCGTTTGCCTTATCCTAGAAGTTTAACAGTGCATTTTACTCGCCATTTCATGCGCTTTGAGGTGCCGCTTAGCCCAATACGCTATCTGCAATAGGAGCGACGTAAATTGAACAAATGTGATAGAATTTCCCTGAATTCTTATATTAACCTTAATGTAAAATGATCTAATCGGGTCTCTGATTGCCCTACCATAGAAGTTTAATAGTGCATTTCACTCTCCATTCCACGCGCTTTAAGTTGCCGCCTAGCCCAGTACGCTATCTGAAATAGGAGCTACGTAAGTTGAACAAATGTGACAGAATTACGCTGAATTCTTATATTTACCGTAATATAAAATGATCTAATCGGGTCTCTCTTTGCGTTATCCTAGAAGTTTAATTGTGCATTTTCCTCGCCATTTCATGCGCTTTGAGATGCCACTTAGCACAATAAGCTGTCTGAAATAGGAGCGACGTAAATTGAACAAATGTGATAGAATTTCGCTGAATTCTTAAATTAACCATAATATAAAATGATCTAATCGGGTCTCTGTTTGCCCTACCCTAGAAGTTTAATAGTGCATTTTACACGCCATTTCTTGCGCTTTGAGATGCCGCTTAGCCCAATACGCTATCTGAAATATCAGCGACGTAAATTGAACAAATGTGACAGAATCTCGCTGAATTCTTATATTAACCTTAATGTAAAATGATCTAATCGGGTCTCTGTTCGCCCTACTCTAGAAGATTAATAGTGCATTTCACTCGCCATTTCATGCGGTCTGAGATGCCGCTTAGCCCAATACGCTATCTGAAATAGCAGCGACGTAAATTGATCAAATGTGATAGAATTTCCCTGAATTCTTATATTAACCGTAATATAAAATGATCTAATCGGGTCTCTGTTTGCCCTACCCTGGAAGTTTAATAGTGCATTTTGCTCGACATTTCATGCGCTTTGAGATGGCGCTTACCACAATACGCTATCTGAAATAGGAGCGACGTAAATTGAACAAATGTGATAGAATTTCCCAGAATTCTTATATTAACCTTAATGTAAAATGATCTAATCGGGTCTTTGTTCGCCTTACCCTAGAAGTTTAATAGTGCATTTCACTCGTCATTTCATGCGTTTTGAGATGCCGCTTAGCCCAATACGCTATCTGAAATAGGAGCAACGTAAATTGAACAAATGTGATAGA
This sequence comes from Macropis europaea, assembly GCA_916610135.2. Taxonomy (NCBI): domain Eukaryota; kingdom Metazoa; phylum Arthropoda; class Insecta; order Hymenoptera; family Melittidae; genus Macropis; species Macropis europaea. The sequence continues at coordinate 597,498 of CAKAJE020001827.1, read as the reverse complement.
ATTTCGCTGAATTCTTATATTAACCAAAATATAAAATGATCGAATCGGCTCTCTGATTGCCCTATCATAGAAGTTTAGCAGTGCATTTTACTCGCCCTTCCACGCGCTTTAAGATGCCGCCCAGCCCAGAACGGTATCTGAAATAGGAGCGACGTAAGTTGAACAAATGTGATAGAATTACGCTGAATTCTTATATTAACCGTATTATAAAATGATCTAATCGAGTCTCTGTTAGCCTTGCCCTAGAAGTTTAATTGTGCATTTTACTCGGCATTTCATGCGAGTTGAGATGCCGGTTAGCCCAAGACGCTATCTGAAATTGGAGCGACGTAAATTGAACAAATGTGATAGAATTTGGCTGAATTCTTAAATTAACCATAATATAAAATGATCTAATCGGGTCTCTGTTTGCCCTACCCTAGAAGTTTACTAGTGCATTTTACTTGCCATTTCAGGCGCTTTGAGATGGCGCTTAGCCCAATACGCTATCTGAAATAGGAGCGACGTAAATTGAACAAATGTGATAGAGTTTCCCTGAATTCTTATATTAACCTTAATGTAAAATGATCTAATCGGGTCTTTGTTTGCCCTACCCTAGAAGTTTGATAGTGCATTTTACTCGTCATTTCATGCGCTTTGAGATGCCGCTTAGCCCAATATGCTATCTGAAATAGGAGCGACGTAAATTGAACAAATGTGATAGACTTTCGCTGAATTCTTATATTAACCAAAATATAAAATGATCTAATCGGGTCTCTGATTGCCCTATCATAGAAGTTTAATAGTGCATTTTACTCGCCATTCCACGCGCTTTAAGTTGTCGCCTAGCCCAGTACGCTATCTGAAATAGGAGCGACGTAAGTTGATCAAATGTGATTGAATTACGCTGAATTCTTATATTAACCGTAATATAAAATGGTCTAATCGGGTCTCCGTTTGCCTTATCCTAGAAGTTTAACAGTGCATTTTACTCGCCATTTCATGCGCTTTGAGGTGCCGCTTAGCCCAATACGCTATCTGCAATAGGAGCGACGTAAATTGAACAAATGTGATAGAATTTCCCTGAATTCTTATATTAACCTTAATGTAAAATGATCTAATCGGGTCTCTGATTGCCCTACCATAGAAGTTTAATAGTGCATTTCACTCTCCATTCCACGCGCTTTAAGTTGCCGTCTAGCCCAGTACGCTATCTGAAATAGGAGCTACGTAAGTTGAACAAATGTGACAGAATTACGCTGAATTCTTATATTTACCGTAATATAAAATGATCTAATCGGGTCTCTCTTTGCGTTATCCTAGAAGTTTAATTGTGCATTTTCCTCGCCATTTCATGCGCTTTGAGATGCCACTTAGCACAATAAGCTGTCTGAAATAGTAGCGACGTAAATTGAACAAATGTGATAGAATTTCGCTGAATTCTTAAATTAACCATATTATAAAATGATTTAATCGGGTCATTGTTTGCCCTACCCTAGAAGTTTAATAGTGCAGTTTACTCGCCATTTCGTGCGCTTTCAGATGCCGCTTAGCCTAATACGCTATCTGAAATAGGAGCGACGTAAATTGAACAAATGTGATAGCATTTCGCTGAATTCTTATATTAACCATAATGTAAAATGATCTAATCGGGTCTCTGTTCGCCCTAGCCTAGAAGTTTAATAGTGCATTTCACTCGTCATTTCATGCGCATTGAGATGCCGCTGAGCCCAATAAGCTATCTGAAATAGGAGCGACGTAAATTGAACAAATGTGACAGAATTTCCCTGAAATCTTATATTAAACAAAATATAAAATGATCTAATCGGGTCTCTGATTGCCCTATCATAGAAGTTTAATAGTGCATTTTACTCGCCTTTCCACGCGCTTTAAGATGCCGCATAGCCCAGTACGCTATCTGAAATAGGAACGAAGTAAATTGAACAAATGTGATAGAATTTTGCTGACTTCTTAAATTAATCATAATATAAAATGATCTAATCGGGTCTCTGTTTGCCCTACCCTAGAAGTTTAATAGTGCATTGTACACGCCATTTCATGCGGTTTCAGATGCCGCTTAGCCCAATACGCTATCTGAAATAGGAGCGACGTAAATTGAACAAATGTGATAGAATTTCCCTGAATTCTTATATTAACCAAAATATAAAATGATCTAATCGGGTCTCTGATTGCCCTATCATAGAAGTTTAGCAGTGCATTTTACTCGCCCTTCCACGCGCTTTAAGATGCCGCCTAGCCCAGTACACTATCTGAAATAGGAGCGACGTAAGTTGAACAAATGTGATAGAATTACGCTGAATTCTTATATTAACCGTAATATAAAATGATCTAATCGGGTCTCTGATTGCCCTATCATAGAAGTTTAACAGTGTATTTTACTCGCCTTTCCTCGCGTTTTAAGATGCCGCCCAGCCCAGTACGCTAGCTGAAATAGGAACGACGTAAATTGAAAAAATGTGATAGAATTTCCCTGAATTCTTATATTAACCTTAAGGTAAAATGATCTATTCGGGTCTCTGTTCGCCCTACCCTAGAAGTTTAATAGTACCTTTCACTCGTCATTTCATGCGCTTTGAGGTGCCGCTTAGCTCAATACGCTATCTGAAATAGGATCGACGTAAATTAAACAAATGTGATAGAATTTCGCTGAATTCTTATATTAACCATAATATAAAATGATCTAATGGGGTCTCTGTTTGCCGTACCCTAGAAGTTTAATAGTGCATTTTACTCGTCATTTCATGCGCTTTGAGATGCCGCTTAGCCCAATACGCTAACTGCAATAGGAGCGACGTAAATTGAACAAATGTGATAGAATTTCCCTGAATTCTTATATTAACCTTAATGTAAAATGATCTAATCGGTTCTCTGATTGCCCTACCATAGAAGTTTAATAGTGCATTTCACTCTCCATTCCACGCGCTTTAAGTTGCCGCCTAGCCCAGTACGCTATCCGAAATAGGAGCTACGTAAGTTGAACAAATGTGACAGAATTACGCTGAATTCTTATATTTACCGTACTATAAAATGATCTAATCGGGTCTCTCTTTGCGTTATCCTAGAAGTTTCACTGTGCATTTTCCTCGCCATTTCATGCGCTTTGCGATGCCACTTAGCCCAATACGCTATGTGAAATAGGATCGACGTAAATTAAACAAATGTGATAGAATTTCGCTGAATTCTTATATTAACCATAATATAAAATGATCTAATCGGGTCTCTTTTTGCCCTACCCTAGAAGTTTAATAGTGTATTTTACTCGCCATTCCTCGCGTTTTAAGATGCCTCCTAGCCCAGTACGCTAGCTGAAATAGGAACGACGTAAATTGAAAAAATGTGATAGAATTTTGCTGAATTCTTAAATTAACCATAACATAAAATGATCTAATCGGGTCTCTGTTTGCCCTACCCTAGAAGTTTAATAGTGCATTTTACTCGCCATTTCATGCGCTTTGAGATGGCGCTTAGCCCAATACGCTATCAGAAATAGGAGCGACGTAAATTGAACAAATGTGATAGAATTTCGCTGAATTCTTAAATTAACCATAATATAAAATGATCTAATCGGGTCTCTGTTTGCCCTACCCTAGAAGTTTAATAGTGCATTTTACTCGCCATTTCTTGCGCTTTGAGATGCCGCTTAGCCCAATACGCTATCAGAAATATCAGCGACGTGAATTGAACAAATGTGAGAGAATCTCGCTTAATTCTTATATTAACCTTAATGTAAAATGATCTAATCGGGTCTCTGTTCGCCCTACTCTAGAAGATTAATTGTGCATTTCACTCGACATTTCATGCGCTTTGAGATGCCGCTTAGCCCAATAAGCTATCTGACATAGGAGCGACGTAAATTGAACAAATGTGATAGAATTTTGGTGAATTCTTAAATAAACCATAATATGAAATGATCTAATCGGGTCTCTGTTTGCCCTACCCTAGAAGTTTAACAGTTCATTTTACTCGCCATTTCATGCGGTTTGAGATGCCGCTTAGCCCAGTACGCCATCTGATATAGGAGCGACGTAAATTGAACAAATGTGATAGAATTTCGCTGAATTCTTAAATTGACCATAATATAAAATGATCTAATCGGGTCTCTGTTTGCCCTACCCTGGATGTTTAATAGTGCATTTTACTCGTCATTTCATGCGCTTTGAGATGCCGCTTATCCCAATACGCTATCTGAAATAGGAGCGACGTAAATTGAACAAATGTGATAGAATTTCGCTGAATTCTTAAATTAACCATAACATAAAATGATCTAATCGGGTCTCTGTTTGCCCTACCCTAGAAGTTTAATAGTGCATTTTACTCGCCATTTCATGCGCTTTGAGATGGCGCTTAGCACAATACGCTATCTGAAATAGGAGCGACGTAAATTGAGCAAATGTGATAGAGTTTCCCTGAATTCTTATATTAACCTTAATGTAAAATGATCTAATCGGGTCTTTGTTTGCCCTACCCTAGAAGTTTGATAGTGCATTTTACTCGTCATTTCATGCGCTTTGAGATGCCGCTTAGCCCAATATGCTATCTGAAATAGGAGCGACGTAAATTGAACAAATGTGATAGACTTTCGCTGAATTCTTATATTAACCAAAATATAAAATGATCTAATCGGGTCTCTGATTGCCCTATCATAGAAGTTTAATAGTGCATTTTACTCGCCATTCCACGCGCTTTAAGTTGTCGCCTAGCCCAGTACGCTATCTGAAATAGGAGCGACGTAAGTTGATCAAATGTGATTGAATTACGCTGAATTCTTATATTAACCGTAATATAAAATGGTCTAATCGGGTCTCCGTTTGCCTTATCCTAGAAGTTTAACAGTGCATTTTACTCGCCATTTCATGCGCTTTGAGGTGCCGCTTAGCCCAATACGCTATCTGCAATAGGAGCGACGTAAATTGAACAAATGTGATAGAATTTCCCTGAATTCTTATATTAACCTTAATGTAAAATGATCTAATCGGGTCTCTGATTGCCCTACCATAGAAGTTTAATAGTGCATTTCACTCTCCATTCCACGCGCTTTAAGTTGCCGCCTAGCCCAGTACGCTATCTGAAATAGGAGCTACGTAAGTTGAACAAATGTGACAGAATTACGCTGAATTCTTATATTTACCGTAATATAAAATGATCTAATCGGGTCTCTCTTTGCGTTATCCTAGAAGTTTAATTGTGCATTTTCCTCGCCATTTCATGCGCTTTGAGATGCCACTTAGCACAATAAGCTGTCTGAAATAGGAGCGACGTAAATTGAACAAATGTGATAGAATTTCGCTGAATTCTTAAATTAACCATAATATAAAATGATCTAATCGGGACTCTGATTGCCCTACCCTAGAAGTTTAATAGTGCATTTTACTCGCCATTTCATGCGCTTTGAGATGCCGCTTAGCCCAATACGCTATCTGAAATAGGAGCGACGTAAATTGAACAAATGTGATAGAATTTCGCTGAATTCTTAAATTAACCATAATATAAAATGATCTAATCGGGTCTCTGTTTGCCCTACCCTAGAAGTTTAATAGTGCATTTTACACGCCATTTCTTGCGCTTTGATATGCCGCTTAGCCCAATACGCTATCTGAAATATCAGCGACGTAAATTGAACAAATGTGAGAGAATCTCGCTTAATTCTTATATTAACCTTAATGTAAAATGATCTAATCGGGTCTCTGTTCGCCCTACTCTAGAAGATTAATTGTGCATTTCACTCGACATTTCATGCGCTTTGAGATGCCGCTTAGCCCAATAAGCTATCTGACATAGGAGCGACGTAAATTGAACAAATGTGATAGAATTTTGGTGAATTCTTAAATAAACCATAATATGAAATGATCTAATCGGGTCTCTGTTTGCCCTACCCTAGAAGTTTAACAGTTCATTTTACTCGCCGTTTCATGCGGTTTGAGATGCCGCTTAGCCCAGTACGCCATCTGATATAGGAGCGACGTAAATTGAACAAATGTGATAGAATTTCGCTGAATTCTTAAATTGACCATAATATAAAATGATCTAATCGGGTCTCTGTTTGCCCTACCCTGGATGTTTAATAGTGCATTTTACTCGTCATTTCATGCGCTTTGAGATGCCGCTTATCCCAATACGCTATCTGAAATAGGAGCGACGTAAATTGAACAAATGTGATAGAATTTCGCTGAATTCTTAAATTAACCATAACATAAAATGATCTAATCGGGTCTCTGTTTGCCCTACCCTAGAAGTTTAATAGTGCATTTTACTCGCCATTTCATGCGCTTTGAGATGGCGCTTAGCCCAATACGCTATCTGAAATAGGAGCGACGTAAATTGAGCAAATGTGATAGAGTTTCCCTGAATTCTTATATTAACCTTAATGTAAAATGATCTAATCGGGTCTTTGTTCGCCCACCCCTAGAAGTTTAATAGTGCATTTCACTCGTCATTTCATGCGCTTTGAGATGCCGCTTAGCCCAATATGCTATCTGAAATAGGAGCGACGTAAATTGAACAAATGTGATAGACTTTCGCTGAATTCTTATATTAACCAAAATATAAAATGATCTAATCGGGTCTCTGATTGCCCTATCATAGAAGTTTAATAGTGCATTTTACTCGCCATTCCACGCGCTTTAAGTTGTCGCCTAGCCCAGTACGCTATCTGAAATAGGAGCGACGTAAGTTGATCAAATGTGATTGAATTACGCTGAATTCTTATATTAACCGTAATATAAAATGGTCTAATCGGGTCTCCGTTTGCCTTATCCTAGAAGTTTAACAGTGCATTTTACTCGCCATTTCATGCGCTTTGAGGTGCCGCTTAGCCCAATACGCTATCTGCAATAGGAGCGACGTAAATTGAACAAATGTGATAGAATTTCCCTGAATTCTTATATTAACCTTAATGTAAAATGATCTAATCGGGTCTCTGATTGCCCTACCATAGAAGTTTAATAGTGCATTTCACTCTCCATTCCACGCGCTTTAAGTTGCCGCCTAGCCCAGTACGCTATCTGAAATAGGAGCTACGTAAGTTGAACAAATGTGACAGAATTACGCTGAATTCTTATATTTACCGTAATATAAAATGATCTAATCGGGTCTCTCTTTGCGTTATCCTAGAAGTTTAATTGTGCATTTTCCTCGCCATTTCATGCGCTTTGAGATGCCACTTAGCACAATAAGCTGTCTGAAATAGGAGCGACGTAAATTGAACAAATGTGATAGAATTTCGCTGAATTCTTAAATTAACCATAATATAAAATGATCTAATCGGGACTCTGATTGCCCTACCCTAGAAGTTTAATAGTGCATTTTACTCGCCATTTCATGCGCTTTGAGATGCCGCTTAGCCCAATACGCTATCTGAAATAGGAGCGACGTAAATTGAACAAATGTGATAGAATTTCGCTGAATTCTTAAATTAACCATAATATAAAATGATCTAATCGGGTCTCTGTTTGCCCTACCCTAGAAGTTTAATAGTGCATTTTACACGCCATTTCTTGCGCTTTGAGATGCCGCTTAGCCCAATACGCTATCTGAAATATCAGCGACGTAAATTGAACAAATGTGACAGAATCTCGCTGAATTCTTATATTAACCTTAATGTAAAATGATCTAATCGGGTCTCTGTTCGCCCTACTCTAGAAGATTAATAGTGCATTTCACTCGCCATTTCATGCGGTCTGAGATGCCGCTTAGCCCAATACGCTATCTGAAATAGCAGCGACGTAAATTGATCAAATGTGATAGAATTTCCCTGAATTCTTATATTAACCGTAATATAAAATGATCTAATCGGGTCTCTGTTTGCCCTACCCTGGAAGTTTAATAGTGCATTTTGCTCGACATTTCATGCGCTTTGAGATGGCGCTTACCCCAATACGCTATCTGAAATAGGAGCGACGTAAATTGAACAAATGTGATAGAATTTCCCTGAATTCTTATATTAACCTTAATGTAAAATGATCTAATCGGGTCTTTGTTCGCCTTACCCTAGAAGTTTAATAGTGCATTTCACTCGTCATTTCATGCGTTTTGAGATGCCGCTTAGCCCAATACGCTATCTGAAATAGGAGCAACGTAAATTGAACAAATGTGATAGAATTTCGCTGAATTCTTATATTAACCAAAATATAAAATGATCGAATCGGCTCTCTGATTGCCCTATCATAGAAGTTTAGCAGTGCATTTTACTCGCCCTTCCACGCGCTTTAAGATGCCGCCCAGCCCAGAACGCTATCTGAAATAGGAGCGACGTAAGTTGAACAAATGTGATAGAATTACGCTGAATTCTTATATTAACCGTATTATAAAATGATCTAATCGAGTCTCTGTTAGCCTTGCCCTAGAAGTTTAATTGTGCATTTTACTCGGCATTTCATGCGAGTTGAGATGCCGGTTAGCCCAAGACGCTATCTGAAATTGGAGCGACGTAAATTGAACAAATGTGATAGAATTTGGTTGAATTCTTAAATTAACCATAATATAAAATGATCTAATCGGGTCTCTGTTTGCCCTACCCTAGAAGTTTACTAGTGCATTTTACTTGCCATTTCAGGCGCTTTGAGATGGCGCTTAGCCCAATACGCTATCTGAAATAGGAGCGACGTAAATTGAACAAATGTGATAGAGTTTCCCTGAATTCTTATATTAACCTTAATGTAAAATGATCTAATCGGGTCTTTGTTTGGCCTACCCTAGAAGTTTGATAGTGCATTTTACTCGTCATTTCATGCGCTTTGAGATGCCGCTTAGCCCAATATGCTATCTGAAATAGGAGCGACGTAAATTGAACAAATGTGATAGACTTTCGCTGAATTCTTATATTAACCAAAATATAAAATGATCTAATCGGGTCTCTGATTGCCCTATCATAGAAGTTTAATAGTGCATTTTACTCGCCATTCCACGCGCTTTAAGTTGTCGCCTAGCCCAGTACGCTATCTGAAATAGGAGCGACGTAAGTTGATCAAATGTGATTGAATTACGCTGAATTCTTATATTAACCGTAATATAAAATGGTCTAATCGGGTCTCCGTTTGCCTTATCCTAGAAGTTTAACAGTGCATTTTACTCGCCATTTCATGCGCTTTGAGGTGCCGCTTAGCCCAATACGCTATCTGCAATAGGAGCGACGTAAATTGAACAAATGTGATAGAATTTCCCTGAATTCTTATATTAACCTTAATGTAAAATGATCTAATCGGGTCTCTGATTGCCCTACCATAGAAGTTTAATAGTGCATTGCACTCTCCATTCCACGCGCTTTAAGTTGCCGTCTAGCCCAGTACGCTATCTGAAATAGGAGCTACGTAAGTTGAACAAATGTGACAGAATTACGCTGAATTCTTATATTTACCGTAATATAAAATGATCTAATCGGGTCTCTCTTTGCGTTATCCTAGAAGTTTAATTGTGCGTTTTCCTCGCCATTTCATGCGCTTTGAGATGCCACTTAGCACAATAAGCTGTCTGAAATAGGAGCGACGTAAATTGAACAAATGTGATAGAATTTCCCAGAATTCTTATATTAACCTTAATGTAAAATGATCTAATCGGGTCTCTGTTAGCCTTGCCCTAGAAGTTTAATAGTGCATTTCACTCGGCATTTCATGCGTTTTGAGATGCCGCTTAGCCCAATACGCTATCTGAAATTGGAGCGACGTAAATTGAACAAATGTGATAGAATTTGGCTGAATTCTTAAATTAACCATAATATAAAATGATCTAATCGGGTCTCTGTTTGCCCTACCCTAGAAGTTTACTAGTGCATTTTACTCGCCATTTCAGGCGCTTTGAGATGGCGCTTAGCCCAATACGCTATCTGAAATAGGAGCGACGTAAATTGAACAAATGTGATAGAGTTTCCCTGAATTCTTATATTAACCTTAATGTAAAATGATCTAATCGGGTCTTTGTTTGCCCTACCCTAGAAGTTTGATAGTGCATTTTACTCGTCATTTCATGCGCTTTGAGATGCCGCTTAGCCCAATATGCTATCTGAAATAGGAGCGACGTAAATTGAACAAATGTGATAGACTTTCGCTGAATTCTTATATTAACCAAAATATAAAATGATCTAATCGGGTCTCTGATTGCCCTATCATAGAAGTTTAATAGTGCATTTTACTCGCCATTCCACGCGCTTTAAGTTGTCGCCTAGCCCAGTACGCTATCTGAAATAGGAGCGACGTAAGTTGATCAAATGTGATTGAATTACGCTGAATTCTTATGTTAACCGTAATATAAAATGGTCTAATCGGGTCTCCGTTTGCCTTATCCTAGAAGTTTAACAGTGCATTTTACTCGCCATTTCATGCGCTTTGAGGTGCCGCTTAGCCCAATACGCTATCTGCAATAGGAGCGACGTAAATTGAACAAATGTGATAGAATTTCCCTGAATTCTTATATTAACCTTAATGTAAAATGATCTAATCGGGTCTCTGATTGCCCTACCATAGAAGTTTAATAGTGCATTTCACTCTCCATTCCACGCGCTTTAAGTTGCCGTCTAGCCCAGTACGCTATCTGAAATAGGAGCTACGTAAGTTGAACAAATGTGACAGAATTACGCTGAATTCTTATATTTACCGTAATATAAAATGATCTAATCGGGTCTCCCTTTGCGTTATCCTAGAAGTTTAATTGTGCATTTTCCTCGCCATTTCATGCGCTTTGAGATGCCACTTAGCACAATAAGCTGTCTGAAATAGTAGCGACGTAAATTGAACAAATGTGATAGAATTTCGCTGAATTCTTAAATTATCCATATTATAAAATGATTTAATCGGGTCATTGTTTGCCCTACCCTAGAAGTTTAATAGTGCAGTTTACTCGCCATTTCGTGCGCTTTCAGATGCCGCTTAGCCTAATACGCTATCTGAAATAGGAGCGACGTAAATTGAACAAATGTGATAGCATTTCGCTGAATTCTTATATTAACCATAATGTAAAATGATCTAATCGGGTCTCTGTTCGCCCTAGCCTAGAAGTTTAATAGTGCATTTCACTCGTCATTTCATGCGCATTGAGATGCCGCTGAGCCCAATAAGCTATCTGAAATAGGAGCGACGTAAATTGAACAAATGTGACAGAATTTCCCTGAAATCTTATATTAAACAAAATATAAAATGATCTAATCGGGTCTCTGATTGCCCTATCATAGAAGTTTAATAGTGCATTTTACTCGCCTTTCCACGCGCTTTAAGATGCCGCCTAGCCCAGTACGCTATCTGAAATAGGAACGAAGTAAATTGAACAAATGTGATAGAATTTTGCTGACTTCTTAAATTAATCATAATATAAAATGATCTAATCGGGTCTCTGTTTGCCCTACCCTAGAAGTTTAATAGTGCATTGTACACGCCATTTCATGCGCTTTCAGATGCCGCTTAGCCCAATACGCTATCTTTAATAGGAGCGTCGTAAATTGAACGAATGTGACAGAATTTTGCTGAATTCTTATATTAACCAAAATATAAAATGATCTAATCCGGTCTCTGTTTGCCCTACCATAGAAGTTTAATAGTGCATTATACTCGCCATTTCTTGCGCTTTGAGATGCCGCGTAGCCCTATACGCTATCTGAAATAGGAACGACGTAAATTGAACAAATGTGATAGAATTTTGCTGAATTCTTAAATTAACCATAATATGAAATGATCTAATCGGGTCTCTGATTGCCCTATCATAGTAGTTTAGTAGTGAACTTTACTCGCCATTCCCCGCGCTTTAAGATGCCAACTAGCCCAGTACGCTATCTGAAATAGGAGCGACGTAAATTGAACAAATGTGATAGAATTTTGCTGACTTCATAAATTAATCATAATATAAAATGATCTAATCGGGTCTCTGTTTGCCCTACCCTAGAAGTTTAATAGTGCATTTTACTCGCCATTTCATGCGCTTTCAGATGCCGCATAGCCCAATACGCAATCTTTAATAGGAGCGACGTAAATTGAACAAATGTGATAGAATTTCGCTGAATTCTTATATTAACCAAAATATAAAATGATCTAATCGGGTCTCTGATTGCCCTATCATAGAAGTTTTGCAGTGCATTTTACTGGCCCTTCCACGCGCTTTAAGATACCGCCTAGCCCAGTACGCTATCTGAAATAGGAGCGACGTAAGTTGAACAAATGTGATAGAATTACGCTGAATTCTTATATTAACCGTAATATAAAATGATCTAATCGGGTCTCTGATTGCCCTATCATAGAAGTTTAACAGTGTATTTTACTCGCCTTTCCTCGCGTTTTAAGATGCCGCCTAGCCCAGTACGCTAGCTGAAATAGGAACGACGTAAATTGAAAAAATGTGATAGAATTTCCCTGAATTCTTATATTAACCTTAAGGTAAAATGATCTATTCGGGTCTCTGTTCGCCCTACCCTAGAAGTTTAATAGTACCTTTCACTCGTCATTTCATGCGCTTTGAGATGCCGCTTAGCTCAATACGCTATCTGAAATAGGATCGACGTAAATTAAACAAATGTGATAGAATTTCGCTGAATTCTTATATTAACCATAATATAAAATGATCTAATGGGGTCTCTGTTTGCCGTACCCTAGAAGTTTAATAGTGCATTTTACTCGTCATTTCATGCGCTTTGAGATGCCGCTTAGCCCAATACGCTAACTGCAATAGGAGCGACGTAAATTGAACAAATGTGATAGAATTTCCCTGAATTCTTATATTAACCTTAATGTAAAATGATCTAATCGGGTCTCTGATTGCCCTACCATAGAAGTTTAATAGTGCATTTCACTCTCCATTCCACGCGCTTTAAGTTGCCGCCTAGCCCAGTACGCTATCCGAAATAGGAGCTACGTAAGTTGAACAAATGTGACAGAATTACGCTGAATTCTTATATTTACCGTACTATAAAATGATCTAATCGGGTCTCTCTTTGCGTTATCCTAGAAGTTTCACTGTGCATTTTCCTCGCCATTTCATGCGCTTTGCGATGCCACTTAGCCCAATACCCTATGTGAAATAGGATCGACGTAAATTAAACAAATGTGATAGAATTTCGCTGAATTCTTATATTAACCATAATATAAAATGATCTAATCGGGTCTCTTTTTGCCCTACCCTAGAAGTTTAATAGTGTATTTTACTCGCCATTCCTCGCGTTTTAAGATGCCTCCTAGCCCAGTACGCTAGCTGAAATAGGAACGACGTAAATTGAAAAAATGTGATAGAATTTTGCTGAATTCTTAAATTAACCATAACATAAAATGATCTAATCGGGTCTCTGTTTGCCCTACCCTAGAAGTTTAATAGTGCATTTTACTCGCCATTCATGCGCTTTGAGATGGCGCTTAGCCCAATACGCTATCAGAAATAGGAGCGACGTAAATTGAACAAATGTGATAGAATTTCGCTGAATTCTTAAATTAACCATAATATAAAATGATCTAATCGGGTCTCTGTTTGCCCTACCCTAGAAGTTTAATAGTGCATTTTACTCGCCATTTCTTGCGCTTTGAGATGCCGCTTAGCCCAATACGCTATCAGAAATATCAGCGACGTGAATTGAACAAATGTGAGAGAATCTCGCTTAATTCTTATATTAACCTTAATGTAAAATGATCTAATCGGGTCTCTGTTCGCCCTACTCTAGAAGATTAATTGTGCATTTCACTCGACATTTCATGCGCTTTGAGATGCCGCTTAGCCCAATAAGCTATCTGACATAGGAGCGACGTAAATTGAACAAATGTGATAGAATTTTGGTGAATTCTTAAATAAACCATAATATGAAATGATCTAATCGGGTCTCTGTTTGCCCTACCCTAGAAGTTTAACAGTTCATTTTACTCGCCGTTTCATGCGGTTTGAGATGCCGCTTAGCCCAGTACGCCATCTGATATAGGAGCGACGTAAATTGAACAAATGTGATAGAATTTCGCTGAATTCTTAAATTGACCATAATATAAAATGATCTAATCGGGTCTCTGTTTGCCCTACCCTGGAAGTTTAATAGTGCATTTTACTCGTCATTTCATGCGCTTTGAGATGCCGCTTATCCCAATACGCTATCTGAAATAGGAGCGACGTAAATTGAACAAATGTGATAGAATTTCGCTGAATTCTTAAATTAACCATAACATAAAATGATCTAATCGGGTCTCTGTTTGCCCTACCCTAGAAGTTTAATAGTGCATTTTACTCGCCATTTCATGCGCTTTGAGATGGCGCTTAGCACAATACGCTATCTGAAATAGGAGCGACGTAAATTGAGCAAATGTGATAGAGTTTCCCTGAATTCTTATATTAACCTTAATGTAAAATGATCTAATCGGGTCTTTGATCGCCCACCCCTAGAAGTTTAATAGTGCATTTCACTCGTCATTTCATGCGCTTTGAGATGCCGCTTAGCCCAATATGCTATCTGAAATAGGAGCGACGTAAATTGAACAAATGCGATAGACTTTCGCTGAATTCTTATATTAACCAAAATATAAAATGATCTAATCGGGTCTCTGATTGCCCTATCATAGAAGTTTAATAGTGCATTTTACTCGCCATTCCACGCGCTTTAAGTTGTCGCCTAGCCCAGTACGCTATCTGAAATAGGAGCGACGTAAGTTGATCAAATGTGATTGAATTACGCTGAATTCTTATATTAACCGTAATATAAAATGGTCTAATCGGGTCTCCGTTTGCCTTATCCTAGAAGTTTAACAGTGCATTTTACTCGCCATTTCATGCGCTTTGAGGTGCCGCTTAGCCCAATACGCTATCTGCAATAGGAGCGACGTAAATTGAACAAATGTGATAGAATTTCCCTGAATTCTTATATTAACCTTAATGTAAAATGATCTAATCGGGTCTCTGATTGCCCTACCATAGAAGTTTAATAGTGCATTTCACTCTCCATTCCACGCGCTTTAAGTTGCCGCCTAGCCCAGTACGCTATCTGAAATAGGAGCTACGTAAGTTGAACAAATGTGACAGAATTACGCTGAATTCTTATATTTACCGTAATATAAAATGATCTAATCGGGTCTCCCTTTGCGTTATCCTAGAAGTTTAATTGTGCAATTTCCTCGCCATTTCATGCGCTTTGAGATGCCACTCAGCACAATAAGCTGTCTGAAATAGGAGCGACGTAAATTGAACAAATGTGATAGAATTTCGCTGAATTCTTAAATTAACCATAATATAAAATGATCTAATCGGGACTCTGATTGCCCTACCCTAGAAGTTTAATAGTGCATTTTACTCGCCATTTCATGCGCTTTGAGATGCCGCTTAGCCCAATACGCTATCTGAAATAGGAGCGACGTAAATTGAACAAATGTGATAGAATTTCGCTGAATTCTTAAATTAACCATAATATAAAATGATCTAATCGGGTCTCTGTTTGCCCTACCCTAGAAGTTTAATAGTGCATTTTACACGCCATTTCTTGCGCTTTGAGATGCCGCTTAGCCCAATACGCTATCTGAAATATCAGCGACGTAAATTGAACAAATGTGACAGAATCTCGCTGAATTCTTATATTAACCTTAATGTAAAATGATCTAATCGGGTCTCTGTTCGCCCTACTCTAGAAGATTAATAGTGCATTTCACTCGCCATTTCATGCGGTCTGAGATGCCGCTTAGCCCAATACGCTATCTGAAATAGCAGCGACGTAAATTGATCAAATGTGATAGAATTTCCCTGAATTCTTATATTAACCGTAATATAAAATGATCTAATCGGGTCTCTGTTTGCCCTACCCTGGAAGTTTAATAGTGCATTTTGCTCGACATTTCATGCGCTTTGAGATGGCGCTTACCCCAATACGCTATCTGAAATAGGAGCGACGTAAATTGAACAAATGTGATAGAATTTCCCAGAATTCTTATATTAACCTTAATGTAAAATGATCTAATCGGGTCTTTGTTCGCCTTACCCTAGAAGTTTAATAGTGCATTTCACTCGTCATTTCATGCGTTTTGAGATGCCGCTTAGCCCAATACGCTATCTGAAATAGGAGCAACGTAAATTGAACAAATGTGATAGAATTTCGCTGAATTCTTATATTAACCAAAATATAAAATGATCGAATCGGCTCTCTGATTGCCCTATCATAGAAGTTTAGCAGTGCATTTTACTCGCCCTTCCACGCGCTTTAAGATGCCGCCCAGCCCAGAACGCTATCTGGAATAGGAGCGACGTAAGTTGAACAAATGTGATAGAATTACGCTGAATTCTTATATTAACCGTACTATAAAATGATCTAATCGAGTCTCTGTTAGCCTTGCCCTAGAAGTTTAATTGTGCATTTTACTCGGCATTTCATGCGAGTTGAGATGCCGGTTAGCCCAAGACGCTATCTGAAATTGGAGCGACGTAAATTGAACAAATGTGATAGAATTTGGCTGAATTCTTAAATTAACCATAATATAAAATGATCTAATCGGGTCTCTGTTTGCCCTACCCTAGAAGTTTACTAGTGCATTTTACTTGCCATTTCAGGCGCTTTGAGATGGCGCTTAGCCCAATACGCTATCTGAAATAGGAGCGACGTAAATTGAACAAATGTGATAGAGTTTCCCTGAATTCTTATATTAACCTTAATGTAAAATGATCTAATCGGGTCATTGTTTGCCCTACCCTAGAAGTTTGATAGTGCATTTTACTCGTCATTTCATGCGCTTTGAGATGCCGCTTAGCCCAATATGCTATCTGAAATAGGAGCGACGTAAATTGAACAAATGTGATAGACTTTCGCTGAATTCTTATATTAACCAAAATATAAAATGATCTAATCGGGTCTCTGATTGCCCTATCATAGAAGTTTAATAGTGCATTTTACTCGCCATTCCACGCGCTTTAAGTTGTCGCCTAGCCCAGTACGCTATCTGAAATAGGAGCGACGTAAGTTGATCAAATGTGATTGAATTACGCTGAATTCTTATATTAACCGTAATATAAAATGGTCTAATCGGGTCTCCGTTTGCCTTATCCTAGAAGTTTAACAGTGCATTTTACTCGCCATTTCATGCGCTTTGAGGTGCCGCTTAGCCCAATACGCTATCTGCAATAGGAGCGACGTAAATTGAACAAATGTGATAGAATTTCCCTGAATTCTTATATTAACCTTAATGTAAAATGATCTAATCGGGTCTCTGATTGCCCTACCATAGAAGTTTAATAGTGCATTTCACTCTCCATTCCACGCGCTTTAAGTTGCCGTCTAGCCCAGTACGCTATCTGAAATAGGAGCTACGTAAGTTGAACAAATGTGACAGAATTACGCTGAATTCTTATATTTACCGTAATATAAAATGATCTAATCGGGTCTCTGATTGCCCTACCCTAGAAGTTTAATAGTGCATTTTACTCGCCATTTCATGCGCTTTGAGATGCCGCTTAGCCCAATACGCTATCTGAAATAGGAGCGACGTAAATCCAACAAATGTGATAGAATTTTCCTGAATTCATATATTAACATTAATGTAAAATGATCTAATCGTGTCTTTGTTCGCCCAACCCTAGAAGTTTAATAGTGCATTTCACTCGTCATTTCATGCGCTTTGAGATGCCGCTTAGCCCAATACGCTATCAGAAATAGGAGCAACGTAAATTGAACAAATGTGATAGAATTTCGCTGAATTCTTATATTAACCAAAATATAAAATGATCTAATCGGGTCTCTGTTTGCCCTACCCTAGAAGTTTGATAGTGCATTTTACTCGCCATTTCTTGCGCTTTGAGATGCCGCTTAGCCCAATACGCTATCTGCAATAGGAGCGACGTAAATTGAACAAATGTGATAGAATTTCGCTGAATTCTTAAATTAACCATAATATAAAATGATCTAATCGGGTCTCATTTTGCCCTACCCTAGAAGTTTAATAGTGTATTTTACTCGCCATTCCTCGCGTTTTATGATGCCGCCTAGCCCAGTACGCTGGCTGAAATAGGAACGACGTAAATTGAAAAATGTGATAGAATTTTGCTGAATTCTTAAATTAACTATAATATAAGATGATCTAGTCGGGTCTCTGTTTGCCCTACCCTAGAAGTATAATAGTGCATTTGACTCGCCATTTCATGCGCTTTGAGATGCCGCTTAGCCCAATACGCTATCTGAAATAGGAGCGACGTAAATTGAACAAATGTGATAGAATTTCGCTGAATTCTTAAATTAACCATAATATAAAATGATCTAATGGGGTCTCTGTTTGCCCTACCATAGAAGTTTAATAGTGCATTTTACTCGCCATTCCACGCGCTTTAAGTTGCCGCCTAGCCCAGTACGCTATCTGAAATAGGAGCTACGTAAGTTGAACAAATGTGACAGAATTTCGCTGAATTCTTATATTTACCGTAACATAAAATGAGCTAATCGGGTCTCTGTTTGCGTTATCCTAGAAGTTTAATTGTGAGTTTTACTCGCCATTTCATGCGCTTTGAGATGCCGCTTAGCCCAATACGCTATCTGAAATAGGAGCGACGTATGTTGAACGAATGTGATAGAATTACGCTGAACTCTTATATTCACCGTAATATAAAATGATCTAATCTGGTCTCTGTTTGCCTTACCCTAGAAGTTTAATAGTGCATTTTACTCGCCATTTCATGCGCTTTGAGATGCCCCTTAGCCCAATACGCTATCTGCAATAGGAGCGACGTAAATTGAACAAATGTGATAGAATTTCGCTGAATTCTTAAATTAACCATAATATAAAATGATCTAATGGGGTCTCTGTTTGCCCTACCCTAGAAGTTTAATAGTGCATTTTACTCGTCATTTCATGCGCTTTGAGATGCCGCTTAGCCCAATACGCTATCTGAAATAGGAGCGATGTAAATTGATCAAATGTGATAGAATTTCGCTGAATTCTTTTATTAACCATAATGTAAAATGATCTAATCGGGTCTCTGTTCGCCCTAGCGTAGAAGCTTAATTGTGCATTTTATTCGTCATTCCATGCGCTTTGAGATGCCGCTTAGCCCAATACGCTATTTGAAATAGGAGCGACGTAAATTTAACAAATGTGATAGAATTTCGCTGAATTCTTAAATTAACCATAATATAAAATGATCTAATGGGGTCTCTGTTTGCCCTACCCTAGAAGTTTAGTAGTGCATTTTACTCGCCCTTCCACGCGCTTTAAGATGCCGCCTAGCCCAGTACGCTATCTGAAATAGGAGCGACGTAAATTTAACAAATGTGATAGAATTTCGCTGAATTCTTATATTAACCAAAATATAAAATGATCTAATCGGGTCTCTGTTTGCCCTACCCTAGAAGTTTAATAGTGCATTTTACTCGCCATTTCTTGCGCTTTGAGATGCCGCTTAGCCCAATACGCTATCTGAAATAGGAGCGACGTACATTGAACAAATGTGATAGAATTTCGCTGAATTCTTATATTAACCAAAATATAAAATGATCTAATCGGGTCTCTGTTTGTCCTACCCTAGAAGTTTAATAGAGCATTTTACTCGCCATGTCTTGCGCTTTGAGATGCAGCTTACCCCAATACGCTAACTGAAATAGGAGCGACGTAAATTGCACAAATGTGATAGAATTTCGCTGAATTCTTATATTAACCTTAATGTAAAATGATCTAATCGGGTCTTTGTTCGCCCTACCCTAGAAGTTTAATAGTGCATTTCATTCGTCATTTCATGCGCGTTGAGATGCCGCTTAGCCCAATAAGCTATCTGAAATAGGAGCGACGTAAATCGAACAAATGTGATAGAATTTCGCTGAATTCTTATATTAACCATATTGTAAAATGATCTAATCGGGTCTCTGTTCACCCTAGCCTAGAAGTTTAATAGTACATTTTAGTCGCCATTTGATGCACTTTGTGATGCCGCTTTGCCCAATACGCTATCTGAAATAGTAGCGACGTAAATTGAACAAATGTGATAGAATTACGCTGAATTCTTATATTAACCATAATATAAAATGATCTTATCGGGTCTCTGTTTTCCCTACCCTAGAAGTTTAATAGTGCATTTTACTCGCCATTTCATACGCATTGAGATTCCGCTTAGCCACGTGCGCTATCTGAAACAGGAGCGACGTAAATTGAGCAAATGTCATAGAATTACGCTGAATTCTTATATTAACCGTAATATAAAATGATCTAATCGGGTCTCTGTTTTCCTTACCCTAGATGTTTAATAGTGCATTGTACTCGCCATTTCATGCGCTTTGAGAAGCCGCTGAGCCTAATACGCTATCTGAAACAGGAGCGACGTAAATTGAACAAATGTGATAGAATTTCGCTGAATTGTTAAATTAACCATAATATAAAATGATCTAATCGGGTCTTTGTTTGCCCTACCCTAGAAGTATAATAGTGCATTTTACTCGCCATTTCATGCGCTTTGAGATGCCACTTAGCCCAATAAGCTACCTGAAATAGGAGCGACGTAAATTGAACAAATGTGATAGAATTTCCCTGAATTCTTATATTAACCTTAATGTAAAATGATCTAATCGGTTCTCTGTTCGCCCTACCCTAGAAGTTTAATAGTGCCTTTCACTCGTGATTTCATGCGCTTCGAGATGCCGCCTTGACCAATACGCTATCTGAAATAGGAGCGACGTAAATTGAACAAATGTGATAGAGTTTCGCTGAATTCTTTAATTAACCATAATATAAAATGATTTTATCGGGTCTCTGTTTTCCCTACCCTAGAACTTTAATAGTGCATTTTACTCGCCATTTCTTGCGCTTTGAGATGCCGCTTAGCCCAATACGCTATCTGAAATATCAGCGACGTAAATTGAACAAATGTGATAGAATTTCACTGAATTCTTATATTAACCATATTGTAAAATGATCTAATCGGGTCTCTGTTCGCCCTACCCCAGAAGTTTAATGGTGCATTGCACTCGACATTTCAGGCGCTTTGAGGTGCCGCTTAGCCCAATTCGCTATCTGAAATAGGAGCGACATAAATTGAACTAATGTGATAGAATTTCGCTGAATTCTTATATTAACCAAAATATAAAATGATCTAATCCGGTCTCTGATTGCCCTATCATAGAAGTTTAATAGTGCATTTTACTCGCCACTCCACGCGCTTTAAGATGCCGCCTAGACCAGTACGCTATCTGAAATAGGAGCGACGTAAATTGAGCAAATGTGATAGAATTTTGCTGAATTCTTATATTAACCTTAACGTAAAATGATCTAATCGGGTCTCTGTTCGCCCTACCCTAGAAGTTTAATATCGCATTTCACTCGTCATTTAATTCGCTTTGAGATACCGCTTAGCCCAATACGCTATCTGAAATAGGAGCGACGTAAATTGAACAAATGTGATAGAATTTCGATAAATTCTTATATTAACCAAAATATAAAATGATCTGATAGGGTCTCTGATTGCCCTATCATAGAAGTTTAATAGTGCATTTTACTGGCCATTCCACGCGCTTTAAGATGGCGCCTAGCCCAGTACGCTATCTGAAATAGGAGCGACGTAAATCGAACAAATGTGATAGAATTTCGCTGAATTCTTATATTAACCATATTGTAAAATGATCTAATCGGGTCTCTGTTCGCCCTAGCCTAGAAGTTTAATAGTACATTTTAGTCGCCATTTGATGCACTTTGTGATGCCGCTTTGCCCAATACGCTATCTGAAATAGTAGTGACGTAAATTGAACAAATGTGATAGAATTTCCCTGAAATCTTATATTAAACAAAATATAAAATGATCTACTCGGGTCTCTGATTGCCCTGCCATAGATGTTTAGCAGTGCATTTTACTCGTCATTCCACGCGCTTTGAGATGCCGCCTAGCCCAGTACGCTATCCGAAATAGGAGCGACGTAAGTTGAACAAATGTGATAGAATTACGCTGAATTCTTATATTAACCGTAATATAAAATGATCTAATCGGGTCTCTGTTTGCCTTACCCTAGAAGTTTAATAGTGCATTTCACTCGACATTTCATGCGCTTTGAGATGCCGCTTAGCCCAATACGCTATCTGAAATAGGAGCGACGTAAATTGAACAAATGTGATAGAATTTCCCTGAATTCTTATATTAACCTTAATGTAAAATGATCTAATCGGGTCTCTGTTCGCCCTACTCTAGAACCTTAATAGTGCATTTCACTCGTCATTTAATGCGCTTTGAGATGCCGCTCCGCCCAATACGCTATCTGAAATAGGAGCGACATAAATTCAACGAATGTGATAGAATTTCGCTGAATTCTTATATTAACCAAAATATAAAACGATCTAATCGGGTCTCTGATTGCCCTATCATAGAAGTTTGATAGTGCATTTTACTGGCCATTCCACGCGCTTTAAGATGGCGCCTAGCTCAATACGCTATCTGAAATAGGGGCGATGTAAATTGAACAAATGTGATAGAATTACGCTGCATTCTTCAATTAACCATAATATAAAATGATCTAATCGGGTCTCCGTTTGCCCTACCCTAGAAGTTTAATTGTGCATTTTACTCGCCATTTCATGCGTTTTGGGATGCCGCTTACCCCAATAAGCTATCTGAAATAGGAGCGACGTAAATTGAACAAATGTGATTGAATTTTGCTGAATTCTTAAATTAACCAAAATATAAAATGATCTAATCGTGTCTCTGATTGCCCTATCATAGAAGTTTAATAGTGCATTTTACTCGCCATTCCACGCGCTTTAAGATGCCGCCTATCCGAGTACGCTATCTGAAATAGGAGCGACGTAACCTGAACAAATGTGATAGAATTTATCTGAATTCTTAAATTAACCATAATATGAAATGATCTAATCGGGTCTCTGTTTGCCCTACCCTACAAGTTTAACAGTGCATTTTGCTCGCCGTTTCATGCGCTTTGAGATGCCGAGCTCAGTACGCTATCTGAAATAGGAGCGACGTAACCTGAACAAATGTGATAGAATTTATCTGAATTCTTAAATTAACCATAATATGAAATGATCTAATCTGGTCTCTGTTTGCCCTACCCTACAAGTTTAACAGTGCATTTTGCTCGCCATTTCATGCGCTTTGAGATGCCGAGCTCAGTATGCTATTTGAAATAGGAGCGACGTAAGTTGAACAAATGTGATAGAATTACGCTGAATTCTTATATTAACCGTAATATAAAACGATCTAATCGGGTCTCTGTTTGCCTTACCCCAGAAGTTTAATAGTGCATTGTACTCGCCATTTCATGCGCTTTGAGATGCCGCTTAGCCTAATACGCTATTTGAAATAGGAGCGACGTAAATTGAACAAATGTGATAGAATTTCGCAGAATTCTTAAATTAACCATAATATAAGATGATCTAATCGGGTCTCTGTTTGCCCTACCCTAGAAGATTAATAGTGCATTTTGCTCGCCATTTCATGCGCTTTGAGATGCCGCTTAGCCCAATACGCTATCTGAAATAGGAGCGACGTAAATTGAGCAAATGTGATAGAATTTCGCTGAATTCTTATAGTAACCTTAATGTAAAATGATGTAATCGGGTCACTCTTCGCCCTACCGTAGAAGTTTAATAGTGCATTTCACTCGTCGTCTCATGCGCTTTGAGATGCCGCTTAGCCCAATACGCTATCTGAAATAGGAGCGACGTAAATTGAGCAAATGTGATAGAATTTTGCTGAATTATTCAATTAACCATAATATAAAATGATCTAATCGGGTCTCTGTTTGCCCTACCCTAGAAGTTTGATAGTGCATTTCACTCGCCATTTCATGCGCTTTGAGTTGCCGCTTAGCCCAATACGATATCTGAAATATAAGCGATGTAAGTTGAACAAATGTGATAGAATTACGCTGAATTCTTATATTAACCGTAATATAAAATGATCTAATCGGGTCTCTGTTTGCCCTACCCTAGAAGTTTAATAGTGCATTTCACTCGTCGTTTCATGCCCTTTGAGATGCCGCTTAGCCCGATACGCTATCTGAAATAGGAGCGACGTAAATTGAACAAATGTGATAGAATTTCCCTGAAATCTTATATTAAACAAAATATAAAATGATCTACTCGGGTCTCTGATTGCCCTGTCATAGAAGTTTAATAGTGCATTTTACTCGCCACTCCACGCGCTTTAAGATGCCGCCTATCCGAGTACGCTATCTGAAATAGGAGCGACGTAACCTGAACGAATGTGATAGAATTTATCTGAATTCTTAAATTAACCATAATATGAAATGATCTAATCGGGTCTCTGTTTGCCCTACCCTACAAGTTTAACAGTGCATTTTGCTCGCCGTTTCATGCGCTTTGAGATGTCGAGCTCAGTACGCTATCTGAAATAGGAACGACGTAAATTGAACAAATGTGATAGAATTTCGCTGAATTCTTATATTAACCAAAATATAAAATGATCTAATCGGGTCTCTGATTGCCCTATCATAAAAGCTTAATTGTGCATTTTACTGGCCATTCCACGCGCTTTAAGATGGCGCCTAGCCCAGTATGTTATCTGAAATAGGAGCGACGTAAGTTGAACAAATGTGATAGGATGTCCCTGAAATCTTATATTAAACAAAATATAAAATGATCTACTCGGGTCTCTGATTGCCCTGTCATAGAAGTTTAATAGTGCATTTTACTCGCCACTCCACGCGCTTTAAGATGCCGCCTATCCGAGTACGCTATCTGAAATAGGAGCGACGTAACCTGAACAAATGTGATAGAATTTATCTGAATTCTTAAATTAACCATAATATGAAATGATCTAATCTGGTCTCTGTTTGCCCTACCCTACAAGTTTAACAGTGCATTTTGCTCGCCATTTCATGCGCTTTGAGATGCCGAGCTCAGTATGCTATTTGAAATAGGGGCGACGTAAGTTGAACAAATGTGATAGAATTACGCTGAATTCTTATATTAACCGTAATATAAAACGATCTAATCGGGTCTCTGTTTGCCTTACCCCAGAAGTTTAATAGTGCATTGTACTCGCCATTTCATGCGCTTTGAGATGCCGCTTAGCCTAATACGCTATTTGAAATAGGAGCGACGTAAATTGAACAAATGTGATAGAATTTCGCAGAATTCTTAAATTAACCATAATATAAGATGATCTAATCGGGTCTCTGTTTGCCCTACCCTAGAAGATTAATAGTGCATTTTGCTCGCCATTTCATGCGCTTTGAGATGCCGCTTAGCCCAATACGCTATCTGAAATAGGAGCGACGTAAATTGAGCAAATGTGATAGAATTTCGCTGAATTCTTATAGTAACCTTAATGTAAAATGATGTAATCGGGTCACTCTTCGCCCTACCGTAGAAGTTTAATAGTGCATTTCACTCGTCGTCTCATGCGCTTTGAGATGCCGCTTAGCCCAATACGCTATCTGAAATAGGAGCGACGTAAATTGAGCAAATGTGATAGAATTTTGCTGAATTATTCAATTAACCATAATATAAAGTGATCTAATCGGGTCTCTGTTTGCCCTACCCTAGAAGTTTGATAGTGCATTTCACTCGTCATTTCATGCGCTTTGAGTTGCCGCTTAGCCCAATACGATATCTGAAATATAAGCGATGTAAATTGAACAAATGTGATAGAATTACGCTGAATTCTTATATTAACCGTAATATAAAATGATCTAATCGGGTCTCTGTTTGCCCTACCCTAGAAGTTTAATAGTGCATTTCACTCGTCGTTTCATGCCCTTTGAGATGCCGCTTAGCCCGATACGCTATCTGAAATAGGAGCGACGTAAATTGAACAAATGTGATAGAATTTCCCTGAAATCTTATATTAAACAAAATATAAAATGATCTACTCGGGTCTCTGATTGCCCTGTCATAGAAGTTTAATAGTGCATTTTACTCGCCACTCCACGCGCTTTAAGATGCCGCCTACCCGAGTACGCTATCTGAAATAGGAGCGACGTAACCTGAACAAATGTGATAGAATTTATCTGAATTCTTAAATTAACCATAATATGAAATGATCTAATCTGGTCTCTGTTTGCCCTACCCTACAAGTTTAACAGTGCATTTTGCTCGCCATTTCATGCGCTTTGAGATGCCGAGCTCAGTATGCTATTTGAAATAGGAGCGACGTAAGTTGAACAAATGTGATAGAATTACGCTGAATTCTTATATTAACCGTAATATAAAATGATTAATCGGGTCTCTGTTTGCCTTACCCTAGAAGTTTAATATTGCATTTTACTCGCCATTTCATGCGCTTTGAGATGCCGCTTAGCCCAATACGCAATCTGAAATAGGAGCGACGTAAATTGAACAAATGTGATAGAATTTCGCTGAATTCTTATATTAACCGTAATATAAAATGATTAATCGGGTCTCTGTTTGCCTTACCCTAGAAGTTTAATATTGCATTTTACTCGCCATTTCATGCGCTTTGAGACGCCGCTTAGCCCAATACGCAATCTGAAATAGGAGCGACGTAAATTGAACAAATGTGATAGAATTTCGCTGAATTCATAAAATAACCATAACATAAAATGATCTAATCGGGTCTCTGTTTGCCCTACCCTAGAAGTTTAATAGTGCATTTTACTCGCCATTTCTTGCGCTTTGAGATGCCGCTTAGCCCAATACGCTATCTGAAATATGAGCGACGTAAATTGAACAAATGTGATAGAATTTCGCTGAATTCTTAAATTAACTATAATATAAAATGATCTTATCGGGTCTCTGATTGCCCTGTCATAGAAGTTTAGTAGTGCATTTTACTCGCCCTTCCACGCGCTTTAAGATGCCGCGTAGCCCAGTACGCTATCTGAAATATGAGCGAAGTAAGTTGAACAAATGTGATAGAATTACGCTGAATTCTTATATTAACAGTAATATAAAATGATCTAATCGGGTCTCTGTTTGCCTTACCCTAGAAGTTTAATAGTGCATTTTACTCGCCAATTCATGCGCTTTGATATGCCGCCTAGCCCAGTACGCTATCTGAAATAGGAGCGACGTAAATTGAACAAATGTGATAGAATTTCGCTGAATTCTTAAATTAACCATAATATAAAATGATCTAATCGGGTCTCTGATCGCCCAACCCTAGAAGTTTAATAGTGCATTTTACTCGCCATTTCTTGCGCTTTGAGATGCAGCTTAGCCCAATACGCTATCTGAAATAGGAACGACGTAAATTGAACAAATGTGATAGAATTTCGCTGAATTCTTATATTAACCATAATATAAAATGATCTTATCGGGTCTCTGTTTTCCCTACCCTAGAAGTTTAATAGTGCATTTTACTCGCCATTTCATACGCTTTGAGATTCCGCTTAGCCAAGTGCGCTATCTGAAACAGGAGCGACGTAAATTGAGCAAATGTCATAGAATTACGCTGAATTCTTATATTAACCGTAATATAAAATGATCTAATCGGGTCTCTGTTTTCCTTACCCTAGATGTTTAATAGTGCATTGTACTCGCCATTTCATGCGCTTTGAGAAGCCGCTGAACCTAATACGCTATCTGAAATAGGAGCGACGTAAATTGAACAAATGTGATAGAATTTCGCTGAATTCTTAAATTAACCGTAATATAAAATGATCGAATCGGGTCTCTGTTTGCCCTACCCTAGAAGTTTAATAGTGCATTTTACTCGCCATTTCATGCGGTTTGAGATGCCGCTTAGCCCAATACGCTATCTGAAATAGGAGCGACGTAAATTGAACAAATGTGATAGAATTTCCCTGAATTCTTATATTAACCTTAATGTAAAATGATCTAATCGGGTCTTTGTTCGCCTTACCCTAGAAGTTTAATAGTGCATTTCACTCGTCATTTCATGCGCTTTGAGATGCCGCTTAGCCCAATAAGCTATCTGAAATAGGAGCGACGTAAATTGAACAGATGTGATAGAATTTCGCTGAATTCTTATATTAACCAAAATATAAAATGATCTAATCGGGTCTCTGATTGCCCTGTCATAGAAGTTTAGTAGTGCATTTTACTCGCCCTTCCACGCGCTTTAAGATGCCGCCTAGCCCAGTACGCTATCTGAAATAGGAGCGACGTATGTTGAACAAATGTGATAGAATTACGCTGAATTCTTATATTAACCGTAATATAAAATGATCTAATCGGGTCTCTGTTTGCCTTACCCTAGAAGTTTAATAGTGCATTGTACTCGCCAATTCATGCGCTTTGATATGCCGCCTAGCCCAGTACGCTATCTGAAATAGGAGCGACGTAAATTCAACAAATGTGATAGAATTTCGCTGAATTCTTAAATTAGCCATAATATAAAATGATCTAATCGGGTCTCTGTTTGCCTTACCCTAGAAGTTTAATATTGCATTTTACTCGCCATTTCATGCGCTTTGAGACGCCGCTTAGCCCAATACGCAATCTGAAATAGGAGCGACGTAAATTGAACAAATGTGATAGAATTTCGCTGAATTCATAAAATAACCATAACATAAAATGATCTAATCGGGTCTCTGTTTGCCCTACCCTAGAAGTTTAATAGTGCATTTTACTCGCCATTTCTTGCGCTTTGAGATGCAGCTTAGCCCAATACGCTATCTGAAATATGAGCGACGTAAATTGAACAAATGTGATAGAATTTCGCTGAATTCTTAAATTAACTATAATATAAAATGATCTAATCGGGTCTCTGTTTGCCCTACCCTAGAAGTTTAATAGTGCATTTTGCTCGCCATTTCATGCGCTTCGAGATGTCGCTTAGCCCAATACGCTATCTGAAATATGAGGGACTTAAATTGAACAAATGTGATTGAATTTCGCTGAATTCTTATATTAACCAAAATATAAAATGATCTAATCGGGTCTCTGATTGCCCTATCATAGAAGTTTAATAGTGCATTTTACTCGCCATTCCACGCGCTTTAAGATGCCGTTTAGCCCAATAAGCTATCTGAAATAGGAGCGACGTAAATTGAACAAATGTGATAGAATTTCGTCGATTACATATATTAACCAAAATATAAAATGATCTAATCGGGTCTCTGATTGCCCTATCATAGAAGTTTAATACAGCATTTTACGCGACATTCCACGCGCTTTAAGATGCCGCCTAGTCCAGTTCGCTATCTGAAATAGGAGCGACGTAAATTCAACAAATGTGATGGAATCTTGTTGGATTCTTAAATTAACCGTAATATAAAATGATCGAATCGGGTCTCTGTTTTCCCTACCCTAGAAGTTTAATTGTGCATTTTACTCGCCATTTCTTGTGCTTTGAGATGCAGCTTAGCCCAATACGCTATCTGAAATAGGAACGACGTAAATTGAACAAATGTGATAGAATTTCGCTGAATTCTTATATTAACCATAATATAAAATGATCTTATCGGGTCTCTGTTTTCCCTACCCTAGAAGTTTAATAGTGCATTTTACTCGCCATTTCATACGCTTTGAGATTCCGCTTAGCCAAGTGCGCTATCTGAAACAGGAGCGACGTAAATTGAGCAAATGTCATAGAATTACGCTGAATTCTTATATTAACCGTAATATAAAATGATCTAATCGGGTCTCTGTTTTCCTTACCCTAGATGTTTAATAGTGCATTGTACTCGCCATTTCATGCGCTTTGAGAAGCCGCTGAGCCTAATACGCTATCTGAAATAGGAGCGACGTAAATTGAACAAATGTGATAGAATTTCGCTGAATTCTTAAATTAACCGTAATATAAAATGATCGAATCGGGTCTCTGTTTGCCCTACCCTAGAAGTTTAATAGTGAATTTTGCTCGCCATTTCATGCGCTTTGAGATGCCGCATAGCCCAATACGCTATCTGAAATAGGAGCGACGTTAGTTCAACAAATGTGATAGGATTTCGCTGAATTCTTATATTAACCGTAATATGAAATGATCTAATCGGGTCTCAGTTTTCCTTACCCTAGATGTTTAATAGTGCATTGTACTCGCCATTTCATGCGCTTTGAGAAGCCGCTGAGCCTAATACGCTATCTGAAATAGGAGCGACGTAAATTGATCAAATGTGATAGAATTTCGCTGAATTCTTAAATTCACCGTAGTATAAAATGATCTAATCGGGTCTCTGTTTGACTTTACCTAGAAGTTTAATAATGCATTTTACTCGCCATTTCATGCGCTTTGAGATGCCGCTTAGCCCAATACGCTATCTGAAATAGGAGCGACGTAAATTGAACAAATGTGATAGAATTTCGGTGAATTCTTATATTAACCATAATATAAAATGATCTTATCGGGTCTCTGTTTCCCCTACCCTAGAAGTTTAATAGTGCATTTTACTCGTCATTTCATGCGCTTTGAGATGCCGCTTAGCCCAATAAGCTATCTGAAATAGGAGCGACGTAAATTGAACAGATGTGATAGAATTTCGCTAAATTCTTATATTAACCAAAATATAAAATGATCTAATCGGGTCTCTGATTGCCCTGTCATAGAAGCTTAGTAGTGCATTTTACTCGCCCTTCCAAGCGCTTTAAGATGCCGCCTAGCCCAGTACGCTATCTGAAATAGGAGCGACGTATGTTGAACAAATGTGATAGAATTACGCTGAATTCTTATATTAACCGTAATATAAAATGATCTAATCGGGTCTCTGTTTGCCTTACCCTAGAAGTTTAATAGTGCATTGTACTCGCCATTTCATGCGCTTTGAGAAGCCGCTGAGCCTAATACGCTATCCGAAATAGGAGCGACTTAAATTGAACAAATGTGATAGAATTTCGCTGAATTCTTATATTAACCAAAATATAAAATGATCTAATCGGGTCTCTGATTGCCCTATCATAGAAGTTTAATAGTGCATTTTACTCGCCATTCCACGCGCTTTAAGATGCCGTTTAGCCCAATAAGCTATCTGAAATAGGAGCGACGTAAATTGAACAAATGTGATAGAATTTCGTTGATTACATATATTAACCAAAATATAACATGATCTAATCGGGTCTCTGATTGCCCTATCATAGAAGTTTAATACAGCATTTTACGCGACATTCCACGCGCTTTAAGATGCCGCCTAGTCCAGTTCGCTATCTGAAATAGGAGCGACGTAAATTCAACAAATGTGATGGAATCTTGTTGGATTCTTAAATTAACCGTAATATAAAATGATCGAATCGGGTCTCTGTTTTCCCTACCCTAGAAGTTTAATTGTGCATTTTACTCGCCATTTCATGCGTTTTGGGATGCCGCTTAGCCCAATAAGCTATCTGAAATAGGAGCGACGTAAATTGAACAAATGTGATAGAATTTTGCTGAATTCTTATATTAAACAAAATATAAAATGATCTAATCGGGTCTCTGATTGCCCTATCATAGAAGTTTAGTAGAGCATTTTACTCGCCCTTCCACGCGCTTTAAGATGCCGCGTAGCCCAGTACGCTATCTGAAATATGAGCGAAGTAAGTTGAACAAATGTGATAGAATTACGCTGAATTCTTATATTAACCATAATATAAAATGATCTTATCGGGTCTCTGTTTTCCCTACCCTAGAAGTTTAATAGTGCATTTTACTCGCCATTTCATACGCTTTGAGATTCCGCTTAGCCAAGTGCGCTATCTGAAACAGGAGCGACGTAAATTGAGCAAATGTCATAGAATTACGCTGAATTCTTATATTAACCGTAATATAAAATGATCTAATCGGGTCTCTGTTTGCCTTACCCTAGAAGTTTAACAGTGCATTTTACTCGCCAATTCATGCGCTTTGATATGCCGCCTAGCCCAATACGCTATCTGAAATAGGAACGACGTAAATTGAACAAATGTGATAGAATTTCGCTGAATTCTTATATTAACCATAATATAAAATGATCTTATCGGGTCTCTGTTTCCCCTACCCTAGAAGTTTAATAGTGCATTTTACTCGCCATTTCATACGCTTTGAGATTCCGCTTAGCCAAATGCGCTATCTGAAATAGGAGCGACGTAAATTGAACAAATGTGATAGAATTACGCTGAATTCTTATATTAACCGTAATATAAAATGATTAATCGGGTCTCTGTTTGCCTAACCCTAGAAGTTTAATATTGCATTTTACTCGCCATTTCATGCGCTTTGAGGTGCCGCTTAGCCCAATACGCAATCTGAAATAGGAGCGACGTAAATTGAACAAATGTGATAGAATTTCGCTGAATTCTTATATTAACCGTAATATAAAATGATTAATCGGGTCTCTGTTTGCCTTACCCTAGAAGTTTAATATTGCATTTTACTCGCCATTTCATGCGCTTTGAGATGCCGCTTAGCCCAATACGCAATCTGAAATAGGAGCGACGTAAATTGAACAAATGTGATAGAATTTCGCAGAATTCTTAAATTAAATATAATATAAGATGATCTAATCGGGTCTCTGTTTGCCCTACCCTAGAAGTTTAATAGTGCATTTTGCTCGCCATTTCATGAGCTTTGAGATGCCGCTTAGCCCAATACGCTATCTGAAATATGAGCGACGTAAATTGAACAAATGTGATAGAATTTCGCTGAATTCTTATAGTAACCTTAATGTAAAATGATCTAATCGGGTCACTCTTCGCCCTACCCTAGAAGTTTAATAGTGCATTTCACTCGTCGTCTCATGCGCTTTGAGATGCCGCTTAGCCCAATACGCTATCTGAAAGAGGAGCGACGTAAATTGAACAAATGTGATAGAATTTTGCTGAATTCTTATATTAAACAAAATATAAAATGATCTAATCGGGTCTCTGATTGCCCTATCATAGAAGTCTAGTAGTGCATTTTACTCGCCCTTCCACGCGCTTTAAGATGCCGCCTAGCCCAGTACGCTATCTGAAATAGGAGCGACGTAAGTTGAACAAATGTGATAGAATTACGCTGAATTCTTATATTAACCATAATATAAAATGATCTAATCGGGTCTCTGTTTGCCTTACCCTAGAAGTTTAATAGTGCATTGTACTCGCCATTTCATGCGCTTTGAGAAGCCGCTGAGCCTAATACGCTATCTGAAATAGCAGCGACGTAAATTGAACTAATGTGATAGAATTTCGCTGAATTCTTAAATTAACCATAATATGAAATGATCTAATCGGGTCTCTGTTTGCCCTATCATAGAAGTTTAATACAGCATTTTACGCGACATTCCACGCGCTTTAAGATGCCACCTAGTCCAGTTCGCTATCTGAAATAAGAGCGACGTAAATTCAACAAATGTGATAGAATCTTGTTGAATTCTTAAATTAACCGTAATATAAAATGATCGAATCGGGTCTCTGGTTTCCCTACCCTAGAAGTTTAATAGTGCATTTTGCTCGCCATTTCATGCGCTTTGAGATGCCGCTTAGCCCAATACGCTATCTGAAATATGAGCGACGTAAATTGAGCAAATGTCATAGAATTACGCTGAATTCTTATATTAACCGTAATATAAAATGATCTAATCGGGTCTCTGTTTTCCTTGCCCTAGATGTTTAATAGTGCATTGTACTCGCCATTTCATGCGCTTTGAGCAGCCGCTGAGCCTAATACGCTATCTGAAATAGGAGCGACGTAAATTGAACAAATGTGATAGAATTTCGCTGAATTCTTAAATTAACCGTAATATAAAATGATCTAATCGGGTCTCTGATTGCCCTATCATAGAAGTTTAGTAGTGCATTTTACTCGCCCTTCCACGCGCATTAAGATGCCGCCTAGCCCAGTACGCTATCTGAAATAGGAGCGACGTATGTTGAACAAATGTGATAGAATTACGCTGAATTCTTATATTAACCGTAATATAAAATGATCTAATCGGGTCTCTGATTGCCCTATCATAGAAGTTTAACAGTGTATTTTACTCGCCATTCCTCGCGTTTTAAGATATCGCCTAGCCCAGTACGCCAGCTGAAATAGGAACGACGTAAATTGAAAAAATGTGATAGAATTTCGCTGAATTCTTATATTAACCAAAATATAAAATGATCTAATCGGCTCTCTGATTGCCCTATCATAGAAGTTTGGTTGTGCATTTTACTCGCCCTTCCACGCGCTTTAGGATGCCGCCTAGCCCAGTACGCTATCTGAAATAGGAGTGACGTAAATTGAACAAATGTGTTAGAATTTCGCTGAATTCTTAAATTAACCATAATATAAAATGATCTAATCGGGTCTCTGTTTGACCTACCCTAGAAGTTTAATAGTGCATTTTACTCGCCATTTCTTGCGCTTTGAGATGCCGCTTAGCCCAATACGCTATCTGAAATAGGCGCGACGTAAATTGAACAAATGTGATAGAATTTCGCTGAATTCATAAAATAACCATAATATAAAATGATCTAATAGGGTCTCTGTTTGCCCTACCCTAGAAGTTTAATAGTGTATTTTACTCGCCATTTCTTGCGCTTTGAGATGCCGCTTAGCCCAATACGCTATCTGAAATATGAGCGACGTAAATTGAACAAATGTGATAGAATTTCGTTGATTTCATATATTAACCAAAATATAAAATGATCTAATCGGGTCTCTGATTGCCCTATCATAGAAGTTTAATACAGCATTTTACGCGACATTCCACGCGCTTTAAGATGCCGCCTAGTCCAGTTCGCTATCTGAAATAGGAGCGACGTAAATTCAACAAATGTGATAGAATCTTGTTGAATTCTTAAATTAACCGTAATATAAAATGATCGGATCGGGTCTCTGTTTGCCCTACCCTGGAAGTTTAATAGTGCGTTTTGCTCGACATTTCATGCGCTTTGAGATGCCGCTTAGCCCAATACGCTATCTGAAATAGGAGCGACGTAAATTGAACAAATGTGATAGAATTTCGCTGATTTCATATACTAACCAAAATATAAAATGATCTAATCGGGTCTCTGATTGCCCTATCATAGAAGTTTAATAGCGCATTTGACTGGCCATTCCACGCGCATTAAGAGGGCGCGTAGCCCAGTACGCTATCTGAAATAGGAGCGACGTAAGTTGAACAAATGTGATAGAATTTCGCTGAATTCTTAAATTAACCATAATATGAAATGATCTAATCGGCTCTCTGTTTGCCCAACCCTAGAAGTTTAATAGTGCATTTTGCTCGCCATTTCATGCGCTTTGGGATGCCGCTTAGCCGAAAACGCTATCTGAAATATGAGCGACGTAAATTGAACAAATGTCATAGAATTTCGGTGAATTCTTATATTAACCAAAATATAAAATGATCTAATCGGGTCTCTGATTGCCCTATCATAGAAGTTTAATACAGCATTTTACGCGACATTCCACGCGCTTTAAGATGCCGCCTAGCCCAGTACGCTATCTGAAATAGGAGCGACGTATGTTGAACAAATGTGATAGAATTACGCTGAATTCTTATATTAACCGTAATATAAAATGATCTAATCGGGTCTCTGTTTGCCTTACCCTAGAAGTTTAATAGTGCATTGTACTCGCCAATTCATGCGCTTTGATATGCCGCCTAGCCCAGTACGCTATCTGAAATAGGAGCGACGTAAATTCAACAAATGTGATAGAATTTTGCTGAATTCTTAGATTAACCATAATATAAAATGATCTAATCGGGTCTCTGTTTGCCTTACCCTAGAAGTTTAATAGTGCATTGTACTCGCCATTTCATGCGCCTTGAGAAGCCGCTGAGCCTAATACGCTATCCGAAATAGGAGCGACGTAAATTGAACAAATGTGATAGAATTTCGTTGATTTCATATATTAACCAAAATATAAAATGATCTAATCGGGTCTCTGATTGCCCTATCATAGATGTTTAATACAGCATTTTACGCGACATTCCACGCGCTTTAAGATGCCGCCTAGTCCAGTTCGCTATCTGAAATAGGAGCGACGTAAATTCAACAAATGTGATAGAATCTTGTTGAATTCTTAAATTAACCGTAATATAAAATGATCGGATCGGGTCTCTGTTTGCCCTACCCAGGAAGTTTAATAGTGCGTTTTGCTCGCCATTTCATGCGCTTTGAGATGCCGCTTAGCCCAATACGCTATCTGAAATAGGAGCGACGTAAATTGGACAAATGTGATAGAATTTCGCTGATTTCATATACTAACCAAAATATAAAATGATCTAATCGGGTCTCTGTTTGCCGTACCCTAGAAGTTTAACAGTGCATTTTACTCGCCATTTCATGCGGTTTGAGATGCCGCTTAGCCCAATACGCTATCTGAAATAGGAGCGACGTAAATTGAACAAATGTGATAGAATTTCCCTGAATTCTTATATTAACCTTAATGTGAAATGATCTAATCGGGTCTTTGTTCGCCTTACCCTAGAAGTTTAATAGTGCATTTCACTCGCCCTTCCACGCGCTTTAAGATGCCGCCTAGCCCAGTACGCTATCTGAAATAGGAGCAACGTAAGTTGAACAAATGTGATAGAATTACGCTGAATTCTTATATTAACCAAAATATAAAATGATCTAATCGGGTCTCTGTTTGCCTTACCCTAGAAGTTTAGTAGTGCATTGTACTCGCCAATTCATGCGCATTGATATGCCGCCTAGCCCAGTACGCTATCTGAAATAGGAGCGACGTAAATTCAACAAATGTGATAGAATTTTGCTGAATTCTTAGATTAACCATAATATAAAATGATCTAATCGGGTCTCTGTTTGCCTTACCCTAGAAGTTTAATAGTGCATTGTACTCGCCATTTCATGCGCTTTGAGAAGCCGCTGTGCCTAATACGCTATCCGAAATAGGAGCGACGTAAATTGAACAAATGTGATAGAATTTCGCTGAATTCTTAAATTAGCCATAATATAAAATGATCTAATCGGGTCTCTGTTTGCCCTACCCTAGAAGTTTAATAGTGCATTTTACTCGCCATTTCATGCGTTTTGGGATGCCGCTTAGCCCAATAAGCTATCTGAAATAGGAGCGACGTAAATTGAACAAATGTGATAGAATTTTCCTGAATTCTTATATTAAACAAAATATAAAATGATCTAATCGGGTCTCTGATTGCCCTATCATAGAAGTCTAGTAGTGCATTTTACTCGCCCTTCCACGCGCTTTAAGATGCCGCCTAGCCCAGTACGCTATCTGAAATAGGAGCGACGTAAGTTGAACAAGTGTGATAGAATTACGCTGAATTCTTATATTAACCATAATATAAAATGATCTAATCGGGTCTCTGTTTGCCTTACCCTAGAAGTTTAATAGTGCATTGTACTCGCCATTTCATGCGCTTTGAGAAGCCGCTGAGCCTAATACGCTATCTGAAATAGGAGCGACGTAAATTGAACTAATGTGATAGAATTTCGCTGAATTCTTAAATTAACCATAATATGAAATGATCTAATCGGGTCTCTGTTTGCCCTATCATAGAAGTTTAATACAGCATTTTACGCTACATTCCACGCGCTTTAAGATGCCACCTAGTCCAGTTCGCTATCTGAAATAAGAGCGCTGTAAATTCAACAAATGTGATAGAATCTTGTTGAATTCTTAAATTAACCGTAATATAAAATGATCGAATCGGGTCTCTGGTTTCCCTACCCTAGAAGTTTAATAGTGCATTTTGCTCGCCATTTCATGCTCTTCGAGATGTCGCTTAGCCCAATACGCTATCTGAAATAGGAGTGACGTAAATTGAACAAATGTGATAGAATTTCGCTGAATTCTTAAATTAACCATAATATAAAATGATCTAATCGGGTCTCTGTTTGCCCTACCCTAGAAGTTTAGTAGTGCATTTTACTCGCCATTTCTTGCGCTTTGAGATGCCGCTTAGCCCAATACGCTATCTGAAATAGGTGCGACGTAAATTGAACAAATGTGATAGAATTTCGCTGAATTCATAAAATAACCATAATATAAAATGATCTAATCGGGTCTCTGTTTGCCCTACCCTAGAAGTTTAATAGTGCATTTTACTCGCCATTTCTTGCGCTTTGAGATGCCGCTTAGCCCAATACGCAATCTGAAATAGGCGCGACGTAAATTGAACAAATGTGATAGAATTTCGCAGAATTCATAAATTAACCATAATATAAGATGATCTAATCGGGTCTCTGTTTGCCCTACCCTAGAAGTTTAATAGTGCATTTTGCTCGCCATTTCATGCGCTTTGAGATGCCGCCTAGCCCAATACGCTATCTGAAATATGAGCGACGTAAATTGAACAAATGTGATAGAATTTCGCTGAATTCTTATAGTAACCTTAATGTAAAATGATCTAATCGGGTCACTCTTCGCCCGACCCTAGAAGTTTAATAGTACATTTCACTCGTCGTCTCATGCGCTTTGAGATGCCGCTTAGCCCAATACGCTATCTGAAATAGGAGCGACGTAAAGTGAACAAATGTGATATAATTTTGCTGAATTATTCAATTAACCATAATATAAAATGATCTAATCGGGTCTCTGTTTGCCCTACCCTAGAAGTTTAATAGTGCGTTTTGCTCGCCATTTCATGCGCTTTGAGATGCCGCTTAGCCCAATACGCTATCTGAAATAGGAGCGACGTAAATTGAACAAATGTGATAGAATTTCCCTGAAATCTTATATTAAACAAAATATAAAATGATCTAATCGGGTCTCTGATTGCCCTACCATAGAAGTTTAGTAGAGCATTTTACTCGCCCTTCCACGCGCTTTAAGATGCCGCCTAGCCCAGTACGCTATCTGAAATAGGAGCGACGTAAATTGAACAAATGTGATAGAATTTCGCTGAATTCTTAAATTAACCATAATATAAAATGATCTAATCGGGTCTCTGATCGCCCAACCCTAGAAGTTTAATAGTGCATTTTACTCGCCATTTCTTGCGCTTTGAGATGCAGCTTAGCCCAATACGCTATCTGAAATATGAGCGACGTAAATTGAGCAAATGTCATAGAATTACGCTGAATTCTTATATTAACCGTAATATAAAATGATCTAATCGGGTCTCTGTTTTCCTTACCCTGGATGTTTAATAGTGCATTGTACACGCCATTTCATGCGCTTTGAGAAGCCGCAGAGCCTAATACGCTATCTGAAATAGGAGCGACGTAAATTGAACAAATGTGATAGAATTTCGCTGAATTCTTAAATTAACCGTAATATAAAATGATCGAATCGGGTCTCTGTTTGCCCTACCCTAGAAGTTTTATAGTGCATTTACTCGCCATTTCATGCGCTTTGAGATGCCGCATAGCCCAATACGCTATCTGAAATAGGAGCGACGTAAATTGAACAAATGTGATAGAATTTCCCTGAAATCTTATATTAAACAAAATATAAAATGATCTAATCGGGTCTCTGATTGCCCTATCATAGAAGTTTAGTAGTGCATTTTACTCGCCCTTCCACGCGCTTTAAGATGCCGCCTAGCCCAGTACGCTATCTGAAATAGGTGCGACGTAAATTGAACAGATGTGATAGAATTTTGCTGAATTCTTAGATTAACCATAATATAAAATGATCTAATCGGGTCTCTGTTTGCCCTATCCTAGAAGTTTAATGGTGCATTTTACTCGCCATTTCATGCGCTTTGGGATGCCGCTTAGCCCAAAACGCTATCTGAAATATGAGCGACGTAAATTGAACAAATGTCATAGAATTTCGGTGAATTCTTATATTAACCAAAATATAAAATGATCTAATCGGGTCTCTGATTGCCCTATCATAGAAGTTCAATAGAGCATTTTACGCGACATTCCACGCGCTTTAAGATGCCGCCTAGTCCAGTTCGCTATCTGAAATAGGAGCGACGTAAATTCAACAAATGTGATAGAATCTTGTTGAATTCTTAAATTAACCGTAATATAAAATGATCGAATCGGGTCTCTGGTTTCCCTACCCTGGAAGTTTAATAGTGCATTTTGCTCGCCATTTCATGCGCTTTGAGATGCCGCTTAGCCCAATACGCTATCTGAAATATGAGCGACGTAAATTGAGCAAATGTCATAGAATTACGCTGAATTCTTATATTAACCGTAATATAAAATGATCTAATCGGGTCTCTGTTTTCCTTACCCTAGATGTTTAATAGTGCATTGTACTCGCCATTTCATGCGCTTTGAGAAGCCGCTGAGCCCAATACGCTATCTGAAATAGGAGCGACGTAAATTGAACAAATGTGATAGAATTTCCCTGAAATCTTATATTAAACAAAATATAAAATGATCTAATCGGGTCTCTGATTGCCCTATCATAGAAGTTTAGTAGAGCATTTTACTCGCCCTTCCACGCGCTTTAAGATGCCGCCTAGCCCAGTACGCTATCTGAAATATGAGCGACGTAAGTTGAACAAATGTGATAGAATTACGCTGAATTCTTATATTAACTGTAATATAAAGTGATCTAATCGGGTCTCTGTTTGCCTTACCCTAGAAGTTTAATAGTGCATTTTACTCGCCAATTCATGCGCTTTGAGATGCAGCTTAGCCCAATACGCTATCTGAAATAGGAACGACGTAAATTGAACAAATGTGATAGAATTTCGCTGAATTCTTATATTAACCATAATATAAAATGATCTTATCGGGTCTCTGTTTTCCCTACCCTAGAAGTTTAATAGTGCATTTTACTCGCCATTTCATACACTTTGAGATGCCGCTTAGCCAAGTGCGCTATCTGAAACAGGAGCGACGTAAATGGAACAAAAGTGATAGAATTTCGCTGAATTCTTAAATTAACCATAATATGAAATGATCTAATCGGGTCTCTGTTTGCCCAACCCTAGAAGTTTAATAGTGCATTTTGCTCGCCATTTCATGCGCTTTGGGATGCCGCTTAGCCCAAAACGCTCTCTGAAATATGAGCGACGTAAATTGAACGAGTGTCATAGAATTTCGGTGAATTCTTATATTAACCAAAATATAAAATGATCTAATCGGGTCTCTGATTGCCCTATCATAGAAGTTTAATACAGCATTTTACGCGACATTCCACGCGCTTTAAGATGCCGCCTAGTCCAGTTCGCTATCTGAAATAGGAGCTACGTAAATTCAACAAATGTGATAGAATCTTGTTGAATTTTTAAATTAACCGTAATATAAAATGATCCAATCGGGTCTCTGTTTGCCCTACCCTAGAAGTTTAATAGTGCATTTTGCTCGCCATTTCATGAGCTTCGAGATGTCGCTTAGCCCAATACGCTATCTGAAATATGAGCGACTTAAATTGAACAAATGTGATAGAATTTCGCTGAATTCTTATATTAACCAAAATATAAAATGATCTAATCGGGTCTCTGATTGCCCCATCATAGAAGTTTAATAGTGCATTTTACTCGCCATTCCACGCGCTTTAAGATGCCGTTTAGCCCAATAAGCTATCTGAAATAGGAGCGACGTAAATTGAACAAAAGTGATAGAATTTCGCTGAATTCATAAAATAACCATAATATAAAATGATCTAATCGGGTCTCTGTTTGCCCTACCCTAGAAGTTTAATAGTGTATTTTACTGGCCATTTCTTGCGCTTTGAGATGCCGCTTAGCCCAATACGCTATCTGAAATATGAGCGACGTCAATTGAACAAATGTGATAGAATTTCGCTGAATTCTTATATTAACCTTAATGTAAAATGATCTAATCGTGTCTCTGTTCGCCCTACCCTCGGAGTTTAATAGTGCATTTCACTCGTCATTTCATGCACTTTGAGATGCCGCTTAGCCCAATACGCTATCTGAAATAGAAGCGACGTAAATTGAACAAATGTGATAGAATTTCGCTGAATTCATAAAATAACCATAATATAAAATTATCTAATCGGGTCTCTGTTTGCCCTACCCTAGAAGTTTAATGGTGCATTTTACGCGCCATTTCTTGCGCTTTGAGATGCCGCTCAGCCCAATACGCTATCTGAAATAGGAGCGATATAAATTGAACTAATGTGATAGAATTTCGCTGAATTCTTATATTAACCTTAATGTAAAATGATCTGATCGTGTCTCTGTTCGTCCTACCCTAGAAGTTTAATAGTGCATTTCACTCGTCATTTCATGCGCTTTGGGATGCCGCTTAGCCCAATAAGCTATCTGAAATAGGAGCGACGTAAATTGAACAAATGTGATAGAATTTCGTTGATTTCATATATTAACCAAAATATAAAATGATCTAATCGGGTCTCTGATTGCCCTATCATAGAAGTTTAATACAGCATTTTACGCGACATTCCACGCGGTTTAAGATGCCGCCTAGTCCAGTTCGCTATCTGAAATAGGAGCGACGTAAATTCAACAAATGTGATAGAATCTTGTTGAATTCTTAAGTTAACCGTAATATAAAATGATCGAAACGGGTCTCTGTTTGCCCTACCCTAGAAGTTTAATAGTGCATTTTGCTCGCCATTTCATGCGCTTTTGAGATGCCGCTTAGACCAAGACGCTATCTGAAATATGAGCGACGTAAATTGAGCAAATGTCATAGAATTACGCTGAATTCTTATATTAACCGTAATATAAAATGATCTAATCGGGTCTCTGTTTTCCTTACCCTAGATGTTTAATAGTGCATTGTACTCGCCATTTCATGCGCTTTGAGAAGCCGCTGAGCCTAATACGCTATCTGAAATAGGAGCGACGTAAATTGAACAAATGTGATAGAATTTCGCTGAATTCTTAAATTAACCATAATATAAAATGATCTAATCGGGTCTCTGATCGCCCAACCCTAGAAGTTTAATAGTGCATTTTACTCGCCATTTCTTGCGCTTTGAGATGCAGCTTAGCCCAATACGCTATCTGAAATAGGAACGACGTAAATTGAACAAATGTGATCGAATTTCGCTGAATTCTTATATTAACCATAATATAAAATGATCTTATCGGGTCTCTGTTTTCCCTACCCTAGAAGTATAATAGTGCATTTTACTCGCCATTTCATACGCTTTGAGATGCCGCTTAGCCAAGTGCGCTATCTGAAACAGGAGCGACGTAAATTGAACAAATGTGATAGAATTTCGCTGAATTCTTAAATTAACCATAATATGAAATGATCTAATCGGGTCTCTGTTTTCCCTACCCTAGAAGTTTAATAGTGCATTTTGCTCGCCATTTCATGCGCCTTGAGATGCCGCTTAGCCCAATACGCTATCTGAAATATGAGCGACGTAAATTGAGCAAATGTCATAGAATTACGCTGAATTCTTATATTAACCGTAATATAAAATGATCTAATCGGGTCTCTGTTTTCCTTACCCTAGATGTTTAATAGTGCATTGTACTCGCCATTTCATGCGCTTTGAGAAGCCGCTGGGCCTAATACGCTATCTGAAATAGGAGCGACGTAAATTGAACAAATGTGATAGAATTTCGCTGAATTCTTAAATTAACCGTAATATAAAATGATCTTATCGGGTCTCTGTTTTCCCTACCCTAGAAGTTTAATAGTGCATTTTACTCGCCATTTCATACGCTTTGAGATGCCGCTTAGCCAAGTGCGCTATCTGAAATAGGAGCGACGTAAATTGAACAAATGTGATAGAATTTCCCTGAAATCTTATATTAAACAAAATATAAAATGATCTAATCGGGTCTCTGATTGCCCTATCATAGAAGTTTAGTAGAGCATTTTACTCGCACTTCCATGCGCTTTAAGATGCCGCCTAGCCCAGTACGCTATCTGAAATATGAGCGACGTAAGTTGAACAAATGTGATAGAATTACGCTGAATTCTTATATTAACTGTAATATAAAATGATCTAATCGGGTCTCTGTTTGCCTTACCCTAGAAGTTTAATAGTGCATTTTACTCGCCAATACATGCGCCTTGATATGCCGCCTAGCCCAGTACGCTATCTGAAATAGGAACGACGTAAATTGAACAAATGTGATAGAATTTCGCAGAATTCTTATATTAACCATAATATAAAATGAACTTATCGGGTCTCTGTTTTCCCTACCCTAGAAGTTTAATAGTGCATTTTACTCGCCATTTCATACGCTTTGAGATGCCGCTTAGCCAAGTGCGCTATCTGAAACAGGAGCGACGTAAATTGAACAAATGTGATAGAATTTCGCTGAATTCTTAAATTAACCATAATATGAAATGATCTAATCGGGTCTCTGTTTGCCCAACCCTAGAAGTTTAACAGTGCATTTTGCTCGCCATTTCATGCGCTTTGGTATGCCGCTTAGCCCAAAACGCTATCTGAAATATGAGCGACGTAAATTGAACGAGTGTCATAGAATTTCGGTGAATTCTTATATTAACCAAAATATAAAATGATCTAATCGGGTCTCTGAT
Source organism: Macropis europaea (assembly GCA_916610135.2). NCBI lineage: Eukaryota > Metazoa > Arthropoda > Insecta > Hymenoptera > Melittidae > Macropis > Macropis europaea. Next base: position 553,462 of record CAKAJE020001827.1, on the reverse strand, counting down.
TGCCCTATCATAGAAGTTTAATACAGCATTTTACGCGACATTCCACGCGCTTTAAGATGCCGCCTAGTCCAGTTCGCTATCTGAAATAGGAGCTACGTAAATTCAACAAATGTGATAGAATTTCGCTGAATTCTTAAATTAACCATAATATGAAATGATCTAATCGGCTCTCTGATTGCCCTATCATAGAAGTTTAGTAGTGCATTTTACTGGCCCTTCCACGCGCTTTAAGATGCCGCCTAGGCAAGTACGCTGTCTGAAATAGGAGCGACGTAAATTGAACAAATGTCATAGAATTTCGGTGAATTCTTATATTAACCATAATATAAAATGTTCTAATCGGGTCTCTGATTGCCCTATCATAGAAGTTTAATAGAGCATTTTACGCGACATTCCACGCGCTTTAAGACGCCGCCTAGTCCAGTTCGCTATCTGAAATAGGAGCGACGTAAATTCAACAAATGTGATAGAATCTTGTTGAATTCTTAAATTAACCGTAATATAAAATGATCGAATCGGGTCTCTGGTTTCCCTACCCTAGAAGTTTAATAGTGCATTTTGCTCGCCATTTCATGCGCTTTGAGATGCCGCTTAGCCCAATACGCTATCTGAAATATGAGCGACGTAAATTGAGCAAATGTCATAGAATTACGCTGAATTCTTATATTAACCGTAATATAAAATGATCTAATCGGGTCTCTGTTTTCCTTACCCTAGATGTTTAATAGTGCATTGTACTCGCCATTTCATGCGCTTTGAGAAGCCGCTGAGCCTAATACGCTATCTGAAATAGGAGCGACGTAAATTGAACAAATGTGATAGAATTTCGCTGAATTCTTAAATTAACCGTAATATAAAATGATCTTATCGGGTCTCTGTTTTCCCTACCCCAGAAGTTTAATAGTGCATTTTACTCGCCATTTCATACGCTTTGAGATGCCGCTTAGCCCAATACGCTATCTGAAATAGGAGCGACGTAAATTGAACAAATGTGATAGAATTTCCCTGAAATCTTATATTAAACAAAATATAAAATGATCTAATCGGGTCTCTGATTGCCCTATCATAGAAGTTTAGTAGTGCATTTTACTCGCCCTTCCACGCGCTTTAAGACGCCGCCTAGCCCAGTACGCTATCTGAAATAGGAGCGACGTAAAGTGAACAAATGTGATAGAATTTTGCTGAATTCTTAGATTAACCATAATATAAAATGATCTAATCGGGTCTCTGTTTGCCCTATCCTAGAAGTTTAATGGTGCATTTTACTCGCCATTTCATACGCTTTGAGATGCCGCTTAGCCCAGTGCGCTATCTGAAATAGGAGCGACGTAAATTGAACAAATGTGATAGAATTTCGCTGAATTCTTAAATTAACCATAATATGAAATGATCTAATCGGGTCTCTGTTTGCCCAACCCTAGAAGTTTAATAGTGCATTTTGCTCGCCATTTCATGCGCTTTGGGATGCCGCTTAGCCCAAAACGCTATCTGAAATATGAGCGACGTAAATTGAACAAATGTCATAGAATTTCGGTGAATTCTTATATTAACCATAATATAAAATGATCTAATCGGGTCTCTGATTGCCCTATCATAGAAGTTTAATAGAGCATTTTACGCGACATTCCACGCGCTTTAAGATGCCGCCTAGTCCAGTTCGCTATCTGAAATAGGAGCGACGTAAATTCAACAAATGTGATAGAATCTTGTTGAATTCTTAAATTAACCGTAATATAAAATGATCGAATCGGGTCTCTGGTTTCCGTACCCTAGAAGTTTAATAGTGCATTTTGCTCGCCATTTCATGCGCTTTGAGATGCCGCTTAGCCCAATACGCTATCTGAAATATGAGCGACGTAAATTGAGCAAATGTCATAGAATTACGCTGAATTCTTATATTAACCGTAATATAAAATGATCTAATCGGGTCTCTGTTTTCCTTACCCTAGATGTTTAATAGTGCATTGTACTCGCCATTTCATGCGCTTTGAGAAGCCGCTGAGCCTAATACGCTATCTGAAATAGGAGCGACGTAAATTGAACAAATGTGATAGAATTTCGCTGAATTCTTAAATTAACCGTAATATAAAATGATCTTATCGGGTCTCTGTTTTCCCTACCCCAGAAGTTTAATAGTGCATTTTACTCGCCATTTCATACGCTTTGAGATGCCGCTTAGCCAAGTGCGCTATCTGAAATAGGAGCGACGTAAATTGAACAAATGTGATAGAATTTCCCTGAAATCTTATATTAAACAAAATATAAAATGATCTAATCGGGTCTCTGATTGCCCTATCATAGAAGTTTAGTAGAGCATTTTACTCGCCCTTCCACGCGCTTTAAGATGCCGCCTAGCCCAGTACGCTATCTGAAATATGAGCGACGTAAATTGAACAAATGTGATAGAATTTCGCTGAATTCTTAAATTAACAATAATATAAAATGATCTAATCGGGGCTCTGATCGCCCAACCCTAGAAGTTTAATAGTGCATTTTACTCGCCATTTCTTGCGCTTTGAGATGCAGCTTAGCCCAATACGCTATCTGAAATAGGAACGACGTAAATTGAACAAATGTGATAGAATTTCGCTGAATTCTTATATTAACCATAATATAAAATGATCTTATCGGGTCTCTGTTTTCCCTACCCTAGAAGTTTAATAGTGCATTTTACTCGCCATTTCATACGCTTTGAGATGCCGCTTAGCCAAGTGCGCTATCTGAAACAGGAGCGACGTAAATTGAACAAATGTGATAGAATTTCGCTGAATTCTTAAATTAACCATAATATGAAATGATCTAATCGGGTCTCTGTTTGCCCAACCCTAGAAGTTTAATAGTGCATTTTGCTCGCCATTTCATGCGCTTTGGGATGCCGCTTAGCCCAAAACGCTATCTGAAATATGAGCGACGTAAATTGAACGAGTGTCATAGAATTTCGGTGAATTCTTATATTAACCAAAATATAAAATGATCTAATCGGGTCTCTGATTGCCCTATCATAGAAGTTTAATACAGCATTTTACGCGACATTCCACGCGCTTTAAGATGCCGCCTAGTCCAGTTCGGTATCTGAAATAGGAGCTACGTAAATTCAACAAATGTGATAGAATTTCGCTGAATTCTTAAATTAACCATAATATGAAATGATCTAATCGGCTCTCTGATTGCCCTATCATAGAAGTTTAGTAGTGCATTTTACTGGCCCTTCCACGCGCTTTAAGATGCCGCCTAGGCAAGTACGCTGTCTGAAATAGGAGCGACGTAAATTGAACAAATGTGATACATTTACGCTGAATTGTTATATTAACCGTAATATAAAATGATCTAATCGGGTCTCTGTTTGCCTTACCCTAGAAGTCTAATAGTGTATTTTCCTCGCCATTTCATGCGCTTTGAGATGCCGCTTAGGCCAATACGCTATCTGCAATAGGAGCGACGTAAATTGAACAAATGTGATAGAATTTCGCTGAATTCTTAAATTAACCATAATATCAAATGATCTAATCGGGTCTCTGTTTGCCCTACCCTAGAAGTTTAATAGTTCATTTTACTTGCCATTTCTTGCGCTTTGAGATGCCGCTTAGTCCAATACGCTATCTGAAATATCAGCGACGTAAATTGAACAAATGTGAGAGAATCTCGCTGAATGCTTATATTAACCTTAATGTAAAATGATCTAATCGGGTCTCTGTTCGCCCTACCCTAGAAGATTAATAGTGCATTTCACTCGTCATTTCATGCGCTTTGTACTGCCGCTGAGCCCAATAAGCTATCTGAAATAGGAGCCACGTAAATTGAACGAATGTGATTGTATTTCGCAGAATTCTTGAATTAACCATAATATAAAATGATCTTATCGGGTGTCTGTTTGCCCTACCCTGGAAGTTTAATAGTGCATTTTACTCGCCATTTCTTGCGCTTTGAGATGCCGCTTAGCCCAATACGCTATCTGAAATGTCAGCGACGTAAATTGAACAAATGTGATAGAATTTCGCTGAATTCTTATATTAACCAAAATATAAAATGATTTAATCGGCTCTCTGATTGCCCTATCATAGAAGTTTAGTAGTGCATTTTACTGGCCCTTCCACGCGCTTTGAGATGCCGCTTAGCCCAATACGCTATCTGAAATATTAGCGACGTAAATTGAACAAATGTGAGAGAATCTCGCTGTATTCTTATATTAACCTTAATGAAAAATGATCTAATCGGGTCTCAGTTCGCCCTACCCTAGAAGATTAATAGTGCATTTCACTCGTCATTTCATGCGCTTTGAGATGCCGCTTAGCCCAATAGGCTATCTGAAATAGGAGCGACGTAAATTGAACAAATGTGATAGAAGTTCCCTTAATACTTATATTAACCTTAATGTAAAATGATCTAATCGGGTCTTTGTTCGCCCTACCCTAGAAGTTTAATAGTGCATTTCACTCGTCATTTCATGCGCTTTGAGATGCCGCTTAGCCCAATAAGCTATCTGAAATAGGAGCGATGTAAATTGAACAAATGTGATAGAATTTCGATGAATTCTTTTATTAACCATAATGTGAAATGATCTAATCGGGTCTCTGTTTGCCCTACCCTAGAAGTTTAATAGTTCATTTTACTTCTCATTTCTTGCGCTTTGAGATGCCGCTTAGCCCAATACGCTATCTGAAATGTCAGCGACGTAAATTGAACAGATGTGATAGAATTTCGTTGAATTCTTATATTAACCTTAATGTAAAATGTTCTAATCGGGTCTCTGTTCGCCCTACCCTAGAAGATTAAAAGTGCATTTCACTCGTCATTTCATGCGCTTTGAGATGCCGCTTAGCCCAATAGGCTATCTGAAATAGGAGCGACGTAAATTGAACAAATGTGATAGAAGTTCCCTGAATATTTATATTAACCTTAATGTAAAATGATCTAATCGGGTCTCTGTTCGCCCTACCCTAGAAGTTTAATAGTGCATTTTACTCGCCATTTCATGTGCTTTGAGATTCCGCTTAGCCCAATACGCTATCTGAAATAGGAGCGACGTAAATTGAACAAATGTGATAGGATTTCGCTGAATTCTTAAATTAACCATAATATAGAATGATCTAATCGGGTCTCTATGTGCCCTACCCAAGAAGTTTAATAGTGCATTTTACTCGCCATTTCTTGCGCTTTGAGATGCCGCTCAGCCCAATACGCTATCTGAAATTGGAGCGACGTAAATTGAACAAATGTGATAGAATTTCCCTGAAATGTTATAGTAAACAAAATATAAAATGATCTAATCGGGACTCTGATTGCCCTATCATAGATGTTTAGTAGTGCATTTTACTCGCCCTTCCACGCGCTTCAAGATGCCGCCTAGCGCAGTACGCTATCTGAAATAGGAGCGACGTTAGTTGAACAAATGTGATAGAATTACGCTGAATTCTTATATTAACCGTAACATAAAATGATCTATTCGGGTCTCTGTTCGCCCGACCCTAGAAGTTTAATAGTGCATTTCACTCGTCATTCCATGCGCTTTCAGATGCCGCTTAGCCCAATACGCTAGCTGTAATAGGAGCGACGTAAATTGAACAAATGTGATAGAATTTCGCTGAATTCTTATATTAACCAAAATATGAAATGATCTAATCGGGTCTCTGATTGCCCTATCATAGAAGTTTAATAGTGCATTTTACTCGCCATTCCACGCGCTTTAAGTTGCCGCCTATCCGAGTACGCTATCTGAAATAGGAGCTACGTAAGTTGAACAAATGTCACAGAATTACGCTGAATTCTTATATTAACCGTAATATAAAATGATCTAATCGGGTCTCTGTTTGCCTTATCCTAGAAGTTTAATAGTGCATTCTACTCGTCATTTCATGCGCTTTGAGATGCCGCTTAGCCCAATACGCTATCTGACATAGGAGCGACGTAAATTGAACAAATGTGATAGAATTTCGCTGAATTCTTATATTAACCAAAATATAAAATGATCTAATCGGGTCTCTGATTGGCCTACCCTAGAAGTTTAGTAGTGCATTTTACTCGCCATTTCATGCGCTTTGAGATGCCGCTTAGCCCAATACGCTATCTGAAATAGGAGCGACGTAAATTAAACAAATGTCATAGAATTTCGCTGAATTCTTATATTAACCAAAATATAAAATGATATAATCGGGTCTCTGATTGCCCTATCATAGAAGTTTAATAGTGCATTTTACTCGCCATTCCACGCGCTTTAAGTTGCCGCCTAGCCGAGTACGCTATCTGAAATAGGAGCTACGTAAGTTGAACAAATGTCACAGAATTACGCTGAATTCTTATATTAACCGTAATATAAAATGATCTAATCGGGTCTCTGTTTGACTTATCCTAGAAGTTTAATAGTGCATTCTACTCGTCATTTCATGCGCTTTGAGATGCCGCTTAGCCCAACAAGCTATCTGACATAGGAGCGACGTAAATTGAACAAATGTGATAGAATTTCGCTGAATTCTTATATTAACCAAAATATAAAATGATCTAATCGGGTCTCTGATTGGCCTACCCAAGAAGTTTAGTAGTGCATTTTACTCGCCATTTCATGCGCTTTGAGATGCCGCTTAGCCCAATACGCTATCTGAAATAGGAGCGACGTAAATTAAACAAATGTCATAGAATTTCGCTGAATTCTTATATTAACCAAAATATAAAATGATCTAATCGGGTCTCTGATTGCCCTATCATAGAAGTTTAATAGTGCATTTTACTCGCCATTCCACGCGCTTTAAGATGCCGCATGTCCGAGTTCGCTATCTGAAATAGGAGCGACGTAAATAGAACAAATGTGATAGAATTTTGCTGAATTCATAAATTAACCATAATATGAAATGATCTATTCGGGTCTCTGTTTGCCCTACCCTAGAAGTTTAATAGTGCATTTTACTCGCCATTTCTTGCGCTTTGAGATGCCGCTTAGCCCAATACGCTATCTGAAATATCAGCGACGTAAATTGAACAAATGTGAGAGAATTTCGCTGAATTCTTATATTAACCATAATATAAAATGATCTAATCGGGTCTCTTTTTGCCCTACCCTAGAAGTTTAATAGTGTATTTTACTCGCCATTCCTCGCGTTTTAAGATGCCTCCTAGCCCAGTCCGCTAGCTGAAATAGGAACGACGTAAATTGAAAAAATGTGATAGAATTTTGCTGAATTCTTAAATTAACCATAATATAAAATGATCTAGTCGGGTCTCTGTTTGCCCTACCCTAGAAGTATAATAGTGCATTTTACTCGCCATTTCATGCGCTTTGAGATGCCGCTTAGCCCAATACGCTATCTGAAATAGGAGCGACGTAAATTGAACAAATGTGATAGAATTTCGCTGAATTCTTAAATTAACCATAACATAAAATGATCTAATCGGGTCTCTGTTTGCCCTACCCTAGAAGTTTAATAGTGCATTTTACTCGCCATTTCATGCGCTTTGAGATGCCACTTAGCCCAATACGCTATCTGAAATAGGATCGACGTAAATTAAACAAATGTGATAGAATTTCGCTGAATTCTTAAATTAACCATAATATAAAATGATCTAATCGGGTCTCTGTTTGCCCTACCCTAGAAGTTTAATAGTGCATTTTACTCGCCATTTCTTGCGCTTTGAGATGCCGCTTAGCCCAATACGCTATCAGAAATATCAGCGACGTGAATTGAACAAATGTGAGAGAATCTCGCTGAATTCTTATATTAACCTTAATGTAAAATGATCTAATCGGGTCTCTGTTTGCCCTACTCTAGAAGATTAACAGTTCATTTTACTCGCCATTTCATGCGGTTTGAGATGCCGCTTAGCCCAGTACGCCATCTGAAATAGGAGCGACGTAAATTGAACAAATGTGATAGAATTTCGCTGAATTCTTAAATTGACCATAATATAAAATGATCTAATCGGGTCTCTGTTTGCCCTACCCTGGAAGTTTAATAGTGCATTTTACTCGCCATTTCATGCGCTTTGAGATGCCGATTAGCCCAGTACGCTATCTGAACTAGGAGCGACGTAAATTGAACAAATGTGATAGAATTTCGCTGAATTCTTAAATTAACCATAACATAAAATGATCTAATCGGGTTTCTGTTTGCCCTACCCTAAAAGTTTAATAGTGCACTTTACTCGCCATTTCTTGCGCTTTGAGATGCCGCTTAGCCCAATACGCTATCTGAAATATCAGCGACGTAAATTGAACAAATGTGACAGAATCTCGCTGAATTCTTATATTAACCTTAATGTAAAATGATCTAATCGGGTCTCTGTTCGCCCTACTCTAGAAGATTAATAGTGCATTTCACTCGTCATTTCATGCGCTTTGAGATGCCGCTTAGCCCAATAAGCTATCTGAAATAGGAGCGACGTAAATTGAACAAATGTGACAGAATCTCGCTGAATTCTTATATTAACCTTAATGTAAAATGATCTAATCGGGTCTCTGTTTGCCCTACCCTAGAAGTTTAACAGTGCATTTTACTCGCCATTTCATGCGGTTTGAGATGCCGCTTAGCCCAATACGCTATCTGAAATATCAGCGACGTAAATTGAAAAAATGTGATAGAATTTCGCTGCATTCTTATATTAACCAAAATATAAAATGATCTAATCGGCTCTCTGATTGCCCTATCATAGAAGTTTAGTAGTGCATTTTACTGGCCCTTCCACACGCTTTAAGATGCCGCCTAGCCCAGTACGCTATCTGAAATAGGAGCGACGTAAGTTGAACAAATGTGATAGAATTACGCTGAATTCTTATATTAACCGTAATATAAAATGATCAAATCGGGTCTCTGTTTGCCTTACCCTAGAAGTTTAATTGTGCATTTTACTCGGCATTTCATGCGAGTTGAGATGCCGGTTAGCCCAATACGCTATCTGAAATTGAAGCGACGTAAATTGGACAAATGTGATAGAATTTGGCTGAATTGTTAAATTAACCATAATATAAAATGATCTAATCGGGTCTCTGTTTGCCCTACCCTAGAAGTATAATAGTGCATTTTACTCGCCATTTCATGTGCTTTGAGATGCCACTTAGCCCAATACGCTATCTGAAATGGGATCGACGTAAATTAAACAAATGTGATAGAATTTCGCTGAATTCTTATATTAACCATAATACAAAATGATCTAATCGGGTCTCTTTTTGCCCTACCCTAGAAGTTTAATAGTGTATTTTACTCGCCATTCCTCGCGTTTTATGATGCCGCCTAGCCCAGTACGCTAGCTGAAATAGGAACGACGTAAATTGAAAAATGTGATAGAATTTTGCTGAATTCTTAAATTAACTATAATATAAAATGTTCTAGTCGGGTCTCTGTTTGCCCTACCCTAGAAGTATAATAGTGCATTTGACTCGCCATTTCATGCGCTTTGAGATGCCGCTTAGCCCAATACGCTATCTGAAATAGGAGCGACGTAAATTGAACAAATGTGATAGAATTTCGCTGAATTCTTAAATTAACAATAATATAAAATGATCTAATCGGGGCTCTGATCGCCCAACCCTAGAAGTTTAATAGTGCATTTTACTCGCCATTTCTTGCGCTTTGAGATGCAGCTTAGCCCAATACGCTATCTGAAATAGGAACGACGTAAATTGAACAAATGTGATAGAATTTCGCTGAATTCTTATATTAACCATAATATAAAATGATCTTATCGGGTCTCTTTTTTCCCTACCCTAGAAGTTTAATAGTGCATTTTACTCGCCATTTCATACGCTTTGAGATGCCGCTTAGCCAAGTGCGCTATCTGAAACAGGAGCGACGTAAATTGAACAAATGTGATAGAATTTCGCTGAATTCTTAAATTAACCATAATATGAAATGATCTAATCGGGTCTCTGTTTGCCCAACCCTAGAAGTTTAATAGTGCATTTTGCTCGCCATTTCATGCGCTTTGGGATGCCGCTTAGCCCAAAACGCTATCTGAAATATGAGCGACGTAAATTGAACGAGTGTCATAGAATTTCGGTGAATTCTTATATTAACCAAAATATAAAATGATCTAATCGGGTCTCTGATTGCCCTATCATAGAAGTTTAATACAGCATTTTACGCGACATTCCACGCGCTTTAAGATGCCGCCTAGTCCAGTTCGGTATCTGAAATAGGAGCTACGTAAATTCAACAAATGTGATAGAATTTCGCTGAATTCTTAAATTAACCATAATATGAAATGATCTAATCGGCTCTCTGATTGCCCTATCATAGAAGTTTAGTAGTGCATTTTACTGGCCCTTCCACGCGCTTTAAGATGCCGCCTAGGCAAGTACGCTGTCTGAAATAGGAGCGACGTAAATTGAACAAATGTGATACATTTACGCTGAATTGTTATATTAACCGTAATATAAAATGATCTAATCGGGTCTCTGTTTGCCTTACCCTAGAAGTCTAATAGTGTATTTTCCTCGCCATTTCATGCGCTTTGAGATGCCGCTTAGGCCAATACGCTATCTGCAATAGGAGCGACGTAAATTGAACAAATGTGATAGAATTTCGCTGAATTCTTAAATTAACCATAATATCAAATGATCTAATCGGGTCTCTGTTTGCCCTACCCTAGAAGTTTAATAGTTCATTTTACTTGCCATTTCTTGCGCTTTGAGATGCCGCTTAGCCCAATACGCTATCTGAAATATCAGCGACGTAAATTGAACAAATGTGAGAGAATCTCGCTGAATGCTTATATTAACCTTAATGTAAAATGATCTAATCGGGTCTCTGTTCGCCCTACCCTAGAAGATTAATAGTGCATTTCACTCGTCATTTCATGCGCTTTGTACTGCCGCTGAGCCCAATAAGCTATCTGAAATAGGAGCCACGTAAATTGAACGAATGTGATTGTATTTCGCAGAATTCTTGAATTAACCATAATATAAAATGATCTTATCGGGTGTCTGTTTGCCCTACCCTGGAAGTTTAATAGTGCATTTTACTCGCCATTTCTTGCGCTTTGAGATGCCGCTTAGCCCAATACGCTATCTGAAATGTCAGCGACGTAAATTGAACAAATGTGATAGAATTTCGCTGAATTCTTATATTAACCAAAATATAAAATGATTTAATCGGCTCTCTGATTGCCCTATCATAGAAGTTTAGTAGTGCATTTTACTGGCCCTTCCACGCGCTTTGAGATGCCGCTTAGCCCAATACGCTATCTGAAATATTGGCGACGTAAATTGAACAAATGTGAGAGAATCTCGCTGTATTCTTATATTAACCTTAATGAAAAATGATCTAATCGGGTCTCAGTTCGCCCTACCCTAGAAGATTAATAGTGCATTTCACTCGTCATTTCATGCGCTTTGAGATGCCGCTTAGCCCAATAGGCTATCTGAAATAGGAGCGACGTAAATTGAACAAATGTGATAGAAGTTCCCTGAATACTTATATTAACCTTAATGTAAAATGATCTAATCGGGTCTTTGTTCGCCCTACCCTAGAAGTTTAATAGTGCATTTCACTCGTCATTTCATGCGCTTTGAGATGCCGCTTAGCCCAATAAGCTATCTGAAATAGGAGCGATGTAAATTGAACAAATGTGATAGAATTTCGATGAATTCTTTTATTAACCATAATGTGAAATGATCTAATCGGGTCTCTGTTTGCCCTACCCTAGAAGTTTAATAGTTCATTTTACTTCTCATTTCTTGCGCTTTGAGATGCCGCTTAGCCCAATACGCTATCTGAAATGTCAGCGACGTAAATTGAACAGATGTGATAGAATTTCGTTGAATTCTTATATTAACCTTAATGTAAAATGTTCTAATCGGGTCTCTGTTCGCCCTACCCTAGAAGATTAAAAGTGCATTTCACTCGTCATTTCATGCGCTTTGAGATGCCGCTTAGCCCAATAGGCTATCTGAAATAGGAGCGACGTAAATTGAACAAATGTGATAGAAGTTCCCTGAATACTTATATTAACCTTAATGTAAAATGATCTAATCGGGTCTCTGTTCGCCCTACCCTAGAAGTTTAATAGTGCATTTTACTCGCCATTTCATGTGCTTTGAGATTCCGCTTAGCCCAATACGCTATCTGAAATAGGAGCGACGTAAATTGAACAAATGTGATAGGATTTCGCTGAATTCTTAAATTAACCATAATATAGAATGATCTAATCGGGTCTCTATGTGCCCTACCCAAGAAGTTTAATAGTGCATTTTACTCGCCATTTCTTGCGCTTTGAGATGCCGCTCAGCCCAATACGCTATCTGAAATTGGAGCGACGTAAATTGAACAAATGTGATAGAAGTTCCCTGAATACTTATATTAACCTTAATGTAAAATGATCTAATCGGGTCTCTGTTCGCCCTACCCTAGAAGTTTAATAGTGCATTTTACTCGCCATTTCATGTGCTTTGAGATTCCGCTTAGCCCAATACGCTATCTGAAATAGGAGCGACGTAAATTGAACAAATGTGATAGGATTTCGCTGAATTCTTAAATTAACCATAATATAGAATGATCTAATCGGGTCTCTATGTGCCCTACCCAAGAAGTTTAATAGTGCATTTTACTCGCCATTTCTTGCGCTTTGAGATGCCGCTCAGCCCAATACGCTATCTGAAATTGGAGCGACGTAAATTGAACAAATGTGATAGAATTTCCCTGAAATGTTATAGTAAACAAAATATAAAATGATCTAATCGGGACTCTGATTGCCCTATCATAGATGTTTAGTAGTGCATTTTACTCGCCCTTCCACGCGCTTCAAGATGCCGCCTAGCGCAGTACGCTATCTGAAATAGGAGCGACGTTAGTTGAACAAATGTGATAGAATTACGCTGAATTCTTATATTAACCGTAACATAAAATGATCTATTCGGGTCTCTGTTCGGCCGACCCTAGAAGTTTAATAGTGCATTTCACTCGTCATTCCATGCGCTTTCAGATGCCGCTTAGCCCAATACGCTAGCTGTAATAGGAGCGACGTAAATTGAACAAATGTGATAGAATTTCGCTGAATTCTTATATTAACCAAAATATGAAATGATCTAATCGGGTCTCTGATTGCCCTATCATAGAAGTTTAATAGTGCATTTTACTCGCCATTCCACGCGCTTTAAGTTGCCGCCTATCCGAGTACGCTATCTGAAATAGGAGCTACGTAAGTTGAACAAATGTCACAGAATTACGCTGAATTCTTATATTAACCGTAATATAAAATGATCTAATCGGGTCTCTGTTTGCCTTATCCTAGAAGTTTAATAGTGCATTCTACTCGTCATTTCATGCGCTTTGAGATGCCGCTTAGCCCAATACGCTATCTGACATAGGAGCGACGTAAATTGAACAAATGTGATAGAATTTCGCTGAATTCTTATATTAACCAAAATATAAAATGATCTAATCGGGTCTCTGATTGGCCTACCCTAGAAGTTTAGTAGTGCATTTTACTCGCCATTTCATGCGCTTTGAGATGCCGCTTAGCCCAATACGCTATCTGAAATAGGAGCGACGTAAATTAAACAAATGTCATAGAATTTCGCTGAATTCTTATATTAACCAAAATATAAAATGATCTAATCGGGTCTCTGATTGCCCTATCATAGAAGTTTAATAGTGCATTTTACTCGCCATTCCACGCGCTTTAAGTTGCCGCCTAGCCGAGTACGCTATCTGAAATAGGAGCTACGTAAGTTGAACAAATGTCACAGAATTACGCTGAATTCTTATATTAACCGTAATATAAAATGATCTAATCGGGTCTCTGTTTGACTTATCCTAGAAGTTTAATAGTGCATTCTACTCGTCATTTCATGCGCTTTGAGATGCCGCTTAGCCCAACAAGCTATCTGACATAGGAGCGACGTAAATTGAACAAATGTGATAGAATTTCGCTGAATTCTTATATTAACCAAAATATAAAATGATCTAATCGGGTCTCTGATTGGCCTACCCAAGAAGTTTAGTAGTGCATTTTACTCGCCATTTCATGCGCTTTGAGATGCCGCTTAGCCCAATACGCTATCTGAAATAGGAGCGACGTAAATTAAACAAATGTCATAGAATTTCGCTGAATTCTTATATTAACCAAAATATAAAATGATCTAATCGGGTCTCTGATTGCCCTATCATAGAAGTTTAATAGTGCATTTTACTCGCCATTCCACGCGCTTTAAGATGCCGCATGTCCGAGTACGCTATCTGAAATAGGAGCGACGTAAATAGAACAAATGTGATAGAATTTTGCTGAATTCATAAATTAACCATAATATGAAATGATCTATTCGGGTCTCTGTTTGCCCTACCCTAGAAGTTTAATAGTGCATTTTACTCGCCATTTCTTGCGCTTTGAGATGCCGCTTAGCCCAATACGCTATCTGAAATATCAGCGACGTAAATTGAACAAATGTGAGAGAATTTCGCTGAATTCTTATATTAACCATAATATAAAATGATCTAATCGGGTCTCTTTTTGCCCTACCCTAGAAGTTTAATAGTGTATTTTACTCGCCATTCCTCGCGTTTTAAGATGCCTCCTAGCCCAGTCCGCTAGCTGAAATAGGAACGACGTAAATTGAAAAAATGTGATAGAATTTTGCTGAATTCTTAAATTAACCATAATATAAAATGATCTAGTCGGGTCTCTGTTTGCCCTACCCTAGAAGTATAATAGTGCATTTTACTCGCCATTTCATGCGCTTTGAGATGCCGCTTAGCCCAATACGCTATCTGAAATAGGAGCGACGTAAATTGAACAAATGTGATAGAATTTCGCTGAATTCTTAAATTAACCATAACATAAAATGATCTAATCGGGTCTCTGTTTGCCCTACCCTAGAAGTTTAATAGTGCATTTTACTCGCCATTTCATGCGCTTTGAGATGCCACTTAGCCCAATACGCTATCTGAAATAGGATCGACGTAAATTAAACAAATGTGATAGAATTTCGCTGAATTCTTAAATTAACCATAATATAAAATGATCTAATCGGGTCTCTGTTTGCCCTACCCTAGAAGTTTAATAGTGCATTTTACTCGCCATTTCTTGCGCTTTGAGATGCCGCTTAGCCCAATACGCTATCAGAAATATCAGCGACGTGAATTGAACAAATGTGAGAGAATCTCGCTGAATTCTTATATTAACCTTAATGTAAAATGATCTAATCGGGTCTCTGTTTGCCCTACTCTAGAAGATTAACAGTTCATTTTACTCGCCATTTCATGCGGTTTGAGATGCCGCTTAGCCCAGTACGCCATCTGAAATAGGAGCGACGTAAATTGAACAAATGTGATAGAATTTCGCTGAATTCTTAAATTGACCATAATATAAAATGATCTAATCGGGCCTCTGTTTGCCCTACCCTGGAAGTTTAATAGTGCATTTTACTCGTCATTTCATGCGCTTTGAGATGCCGCTTAGCCCAATACGCGATCTAAATAGGAGCGACGTAAATTGAACAAATGTGATAGAATTTCGCTGATTTCTTAAATTAACCATAACATAAAATGATCTAATCGGGTCTCTGTTTGCCCTACCCTAGAAGTTTAATAGTGCATTTTACTCGCCATTTCATGCGCTTTGAGATGGCGCTTAGCCCAATACGCTATCTGAAATAGGAGCGACGTAAATTGAGCAAATGTGATAGAGTTACCCTGAATTCTTATATTAACCTTAATGTAAAATGATCTAATCGGGTCTTTGTTCGCCCACCCCTAGAAGTTTAATAGTGCATTTCACTCGTCATTTCATGCGCTTTGAGATGCCGCTTAGCCCAATACGCTATCAGAAATATCAGCGACGTAAATTGAACAAATGTGATAGAATTTCGCTGAATTCTTAAATTGACCATAATATAAAATGATCTAATCGGGTCTCTGTTTGCCCTACCCTGGAAGTTTAATAGTGCATTTTACTCGTCATTTCATGCGCTTTGAGATGCCGCTTAGCCCAATACGCTATCTAAATAGGAGCGACGTAAATTGAACAAATGTGATAGAATTTCGCTGAATTCTTAAATTAACCATAACATAAAATGATCTAATCGGGTCTCTGTTTGCCCTACCCTAGAAGTTTAATAGTGCATTTTACTCGCCATTTCATGCGCATTGAGATGCCGCTTAGCCCAATACGCTATCTGAAATAGGAGCGATGCAAATTGAACAAATGTGATAGAATTTCGCTGAATTCTTAAATTGACCATAATATGAAATGATCTAATCGGGTCTCTGTTTGCCCTACCCTAGAAGTTTAATAGTGCATTTTACTCGTCATTTCATGCGCATTGAGATGCCGCTTAGCCCAATACGCTATCTGAAATGGGAGCGATGTAAATTGAACAAATGTGATAGAATTTCGCTGAATTCTTAAATTAACCATAATATAAAACGATCTAATGGGGTCTCTGTTTGCCGTACCCTAGAAGTTTAATAGTGCATTTTACTCGTCATTTGATGCGCTTTGAGATGCCGCTTAGCCCAATACGCTATCTGCAATAGGAGCGACGTAAATTGAACAAATGTGATAGAATTCCCTGAATTCTTATATTAACCTTAATGTAAAATGATCTAATCGGGTCTCTGATTGCCCTACCATAGAAGTTTAATAGTGCATTTCACTCTCCATTCCACGCGCTTTAAGTTGCCGCCTAGCCCAGTACGCTATCTGAAATAGGAGCTACGTAAGTTGAACAAATGTGACAGAATTACGCTGAATTCTTATATTTACCGTAATATAAAATGATCTAATCGGGTCTCTCTTTGCGTTATCCTAGAAGTTTAATTGTGCATTTTCCTCGCCATTTCATGCGCTCTGCGATGCCACTTAGCCCAATACGCTATCTGAAATAGGATCGACGTAAATTAAACAAATGTGATAGAATTTCGCTGAATTCTTATATTAACCATAATATAAAATGATCTAATCGGGTCTCTTTTTGCCCTACCCTAGAAGTTTAATAGTGTATTTTACTCGCCATTCCTCGAGTTTTAAGATGCCTCCTAGCTCAGTACGCTACCTCAAATAGGAACGACGTAAATTGAAAAAATGTGATAGAATTTTGCTGAATTCTTAAATTAACCATAATATAAAATGATCTAGTCGGGTCTCTGTTTGCCCTACCCTAGAAGTATAATAGTGCATTTTACTCGCCATTTCATGCGCTTTGAGATGCCGATTAGCCCAGTACGCTATCTGAACTAGGAGCGACGTAAATTGAACAAATGTGATAGAATTTCGCTGAATTCTTAAATTAACCATAACATAAAATGATCTAATCGGGTTTCTGTTTGCCCTACCCTAAAAGTTTAATAGTGCACTTTACTCGCCATTTCTTGCGCTTTGAGATGCCGCTTAGCCCAATACGCTATCTGAAATATCAGCGACGTAAATTGAACAAATGTGACAGAATCTCGCTGAATTCTTATATTAACCTTAATGTAAAATGATCTAATCGGGTCTCTGTTCGCCCTACTCTAGAAGATTAATAGTGCATTTCACTCGTCATTTCATGCGCTTTGAGATGCCGCTTAGCCCAATAAGCTATCTGAAATAGGAGCGACGTAAATTGAACAAATGTGACAGAATCTCGCTGAATTCTTATATTAACCTTAATGTAAAATGATCTAATCGGGTCTCTGTTTGCCCTACCCTAGAAGTTTAACAGTGCATTTTACTCGCCATTTCATGCGGTTTGAGATGCCGCTTAGCCCAATACGCTATCTGAAATATCAGCGACGTAAATTGAAAAAATGTGATAGAATTTCGCTGCATTCTTATATTAACCAAAATATAAAATGATCTAATCGGCTCTCTGATTGCCCTATCATAGAAGTTTAGTAGTGCATTTTACTGGCCCTTCCACACGCTTTAAGATGCCGCCTAGCCCAGTACGCTATCTGAAATAGGAGCGACGTAAGTTGAACAAATGTGATAGAATTACGCTGAATTCTTATATTAACCGTAATATAAAATGATCAAATCGGGTCTCTGTTTGCCTTACCCTAGAAGTTTAATTGTGCATTTTACTCGGCATTTCATGCGAGTTGAGATGCCGGTTAGCCCAATACGCTATCTGAAATTGAAGCGACGTAAATTGGACAAATGTGATAGAATTTGGCTGAATTGTTAAATTAACCATAATATAAAATGATCTAATCGGGTCTCTGTTTGCCCTACCCTAGAAGTATAATAGTGCATTTTACTCGCCATTTCATGTGCTTTGAGATGCCACTTAGCCCAATACGCTATCTGAAATAGGATCGACGTAAATTAAACAAATGTGATAGAATTTCGCTGAATTCTTATATTAACCATAATACAAAATGATCTAATCGGGTCTCTTTTTGCCCTACCCTAGAAGTTTAATAGTGTATTTTACTCGCCATTCCTCGCGTTTTATGATGCCGCCTAGCCCAGTACGCTAGCTGAAATAGGAACGACGTAAATTGAAAAATGTGATAGAATTTTGCTGAATTCTTAAATTAACTATAATATAAAATGATCTAGTCGGGTCTCTGTTTGCCCTACCCTAGAAGTATAATAGTGCATTTGACTCGCCATTTCATGCGCTTTGAGATGCCGCTTAGCCCAATACGCTATCTGAAATAGGAGCGACGTAAATTGAACAAATGTGATAGAATTTCGCTGAATTCTTATATTAACCAAAATATAAAATGATCTAATCAGGTCTCTGATTGCCCTATCATAGAAGTTTAATAGTGCATTTCACTCGTCATTTCATGCGTTTTGAGATGCCGCTTAGCCCAATACCCTATTTGAAATAGGAGCAACGTAAATTGAACAAACGTGATAGAATTTCGCTGAATTCTTATATTAACCAAAATATAAAATGATCGAATCGGCTCTCTGATTGCCCTATCATAGAAGTTTAGCAGTGCATTTTACTCGCCCTTCCACGCGCTTCAAGATGCCGCCCAGCCCAGAACGCTATCTGAAATAGGAGCGACGTAAGTTGAACAAATGTGATAGAATTACGCTGAATTCTTATATTAACCGTATTATAAAATGATCTAATCGGGTCTCTGTTTGCCCTACCCTTGAAGTTTAATAGTGCATTTTACTCGCCATTTCATGCGCTTTGAGATGCCGCTTAGCCCAATACGCTATCTGAAATAGGAGCGACGTAAATTGAACAAATGTGATAGAATTTCGCTGAATTCTTAAATTAACCATAATATAAAATGATCTAATCGGGTCTCTGTTTGCCCTACCCTGGAAGTTTAATAGTGCATTTTACTCGTCATTTCATGCGCTTTGAGATGCCGCTTAGCCCAATACGCTATCTAAATAGGAGCGACGTAAATTGAACAAATGTGATAGAATTTCGCTGAATTCTTAAATTAACCATAACATAAAATGATCTAATCGGGTCTCTGTTTGCCCTACCCTAGAAGTTTAATAGTGCATTTTACTCGCCATTTCAGGCGCTTTGAGATGGCGCTTAGCCCAGTACGCTATCTGAAATAGGAGCGACGTAAATCGAACAAATGTGATAGAATTTTCCTGAATTCATATATTAACATTAATGTAAAATGATCTAATCGTGTCTTTGTTCGCCCAACCCTAGAAGTTTAATAGTGCATTTCACTCGTCATGTCATGCGCTTTGAGATGCCGCTTAGCCCAATACGCTATCAGAAATAGGAGCAACGTAAATTGAACAAATGTGATAGAATTTCGCTGAATTCTTATATTAACCAAAATATAAAATGATCTAATCGGGTCTCTGATTGCCCTATCATAGAAGTTTAGTGGTGCATTTTACTCGCCATTTCATGCGCTTTGAGATGCCGCTTAGCCCAATACGCTATCTGCCTAAGGGCGACGTAAATTGAACAAATGTGATAGAATTTCGCTGAATTCTTAAATTAACCATAATATAAAATGATCTAATCGGGTTTCTGTTTGCCCTACCCTAAAAGTTTAATAGTGCACTTTTCTCGCCATTTCTTGCGCTTTGAGATGCCGCTTAGCCCAATACGCTATCTGAAATATCAGCGACGTAAATTGAACAAATGTGACAGAATCTCGCTGAATTCTTATATTAACCAAAATATAAAATGATCTAATCGGGTCTCTGTTCGCCCTACTCTAGAAGATTAATAGTGCATTTCACTCGTCATTTCATGCGCTTTGAGATGCCGCTTAGCCCAATAAGCTATCTGAAATAGGAGCGACGTAAATTGAACAAATGTGACAGAATCTCGCTGAATTCTTATATTAACCTTAATGTAAAATGATCTAATCGGGTCTCTGTTTGCCCTACCCTAGAAGTTTAACAGTGCATTTTACTCGCCATTTCATGCGGTTTGAGATGCCGCTTAGCCCAATACGCTATCTGAAATAGGAGCGACGTAAATTGAACAAATGTGATAGAATTTCCCTGAATTCTTATATTAACCTTAATGTAAAATGATCTAATCGGGTTTTTGTTCGCCTTACCCTAGAAGTTTAATAGTGCATTTCACTCGTCATTTCATGCGCTTTGAGATGCCGCTTAGCCCAATAAGCTATCTGAAATAGGAGCGACGTAAATTGAACCGATGTGATAGAATTTCGCTGAATTCTTATATTAACCAAAATATAAAATGATCTAATCGGGTCTCTGATTGCCCTATCAGAGAAGTTTAGTAGTGCATTTTACTCGCCCTTCCACGCGCTTTAAGATGCCGCCTAGCCCAGTACGCTATCTGAAATAGGAGCGACGTATGTTGAACAAATGTGATAGAATTACGCTGAATTCTTATATTAACCGTAATATAAAATGATCTAATCGGGTCTCTGATTGCCCTATCATAGAAGTTTAACAGTGTATTTTACTCGCCATTCCTCGCGTTTTAAGATGCCGCCTAGCTCAGTACGCTAGCTGAAATAGGAACGACGTAAATTGAAAAAATGTGATAGAATTTCGCTGAATTCTTATATTAACCAAAATATAAAATGATCTAATCGGCTCTCTGATTGCCCTATCATAGAAGTTTAGTAGTGCATTTTACTGGCCCTTCCACACGCTTTAAGATGCCGCCTAGCCCAGTACGCTATCTGAAATAGGAGCGACGTAAGTTGAACAAATGTGATAGAATTACGCTGAATTCTTATATTAACCGTAATATAAAATGATCAAATCGGGTCTCTGTTTGCCTTACCCTAGAAGTTTAATTGTGCATTTTACTCGGCATTTCATGCGAGTTGAGATGCCGGTTAGCCCAATACGCTATCTGAAATTGAAGCGACGTAAATTGGACAAATGTGATAGAATTTGGCTGAATTGTTAAATTAACCATAATATAAAATGATCTAATCGGGTCTCTGTTTGCCCTACCCTAGAAGTATAATAGTGCATTTTACTCGCCATTTCATGTGCTTTGAGATGCCACTTAGCCCAATACGCTATCTGAAATGGGATCGACGTAAATTAAACAAATGTGATAGAATTTCGCTGAATTCTTATATTAACCATAATATAAAATAATCTAATCGGGTCTCTTTTTGCCCTACCCTAGAAGTTTAATAGTGTATTTTACTCGCCATTCCTCGCGTTTTAAGATGCCTCCTAGCCCAGTCCGCTAGCTGAAATAGGAACGACGTAAATTGAAAAAATGTGATAGAATTTTGCTGAATTCTTAAATTAACCATAATATAAAATGATCTAGTCGGGTCTCTGTTTGCCCTACCCTAGAAGTATAATAGTGCATTTTACTCGCCATTTCATGCGCTTTGAGATGCCGCTTAGCCCAATACGCTATCTGAAATAGGAGCGACGTAAATTGAACAAATGTGATAGAATTTCGCTGAATTCTTAAATTAACCATAACATAAACTGATCTAATCGGGTCTCTGTTTGCCCTACCCTAGAAGTTTAATAGTGCATTTTACTCGCCATTTCATGCGCTTTGAGATGCCACTTAGCCCAATACGCTATCTGAAATAGGATCGACGTAAATTAAACAAATGTGATAGAATTTCGCTGAATTCTTAAATTAACCATAATATAAAATGATCTAATCGGGTCTCTGTTTGCCCTACCCTAGAAGTTTAATAGTGCATTTTACTCGCCATTTCTTGCGCTTTGAGATGCCGCTTAGCCCAATACGCTATCAGAAATATCAGCGACGTGAATTGAACAAATGTGAGTGAATCTCGCTGAATTCTTATATTAACCTTAATGTAAAATGATCTAATCGGGTCTCTGTTCGCCCTACTCTAGAAGATTAACAGTTCATTTTACTCGCCATTTCATGCGGTTTGAGATGCCGCTTAGCCCAGTACGCCATCTGAAATAGGAGCGACGTAAATTGAACAAATGTGATAGAATTTCGCTGAATTCTTAAATTGACCATAATATAAAATGATCTAATCGGGTCTCTGTTTGCCCTACCCTGGAAGTTTAATAGTGCATTTTACTCGTCATTTCATGCGCTTTGAGATGCCGCTTAGCCCAATACGCGATCTAAATAGGAGCGACGTAAATTGAACAAATGTGATAGAATTTCGCTGAATTCTTAAATTAACCATAACATAAAATGATCTAATCGGGTCTCTGTTTGCCCTACCCTAGAAGTTTAATAGTGCATTTTACTCGCCATTTCATGCGCTTTGAGATGGCGCTTAGCCCAATACGCTATCTGAAATAGGAGCGACGTAAATTGAGCAAATGTGATAGAGTTTCCCTGAATTCTTATATTAACCTTAATGTAAAATGATCTAATCGGGTCTTTGTTCGCCCACCCCTAGAAGTTTAATAGTGCATTTCACTCGTCATTTCATGCGCTTTGAGATGCCGCTTAGCCCAATACGTTATCAGAAATATCAGCGACGTAAATTGAACAAATGTGATAGAATTTCGCTGAATTCTTAAATTGACCATAATATAAAATTATCTAATCGGGTCTCTGTTTGCCCTACCCTGGAAGTTTAATAGTGCATTTTACTCGTCATTTCATGCGCTTTGAGATGCCGCTTAGCCCAATACGCTATCTAAATAGGAGCGACGTAAATTGAACAAATGTGATAGAATTTCGCTGAATTCTTAAATTAACCATAACATAAAATGATCTAATCGGGTCTCTGTTTGCCCTACCCTAGAAGTTTAATAGTGCATTTTACTCGCCATTTCAGGCGCTTTGAGATGCCGCCTAGCCCAGTACGCTATCTGAAATAGGAGCGACGTAAATCGAACAAATGTGATAGAATTTTCCTGAATTCATATATTAACATTAATGTAAAATGATCTAATCGTGTCTTTGTTCGCCCAACCCTAGAAGTTTAATAGTGCATTTCACTCGTCATGTCATGCGCTTTGAGATGCCGCTTAGCCCAATACGCTATCAGAAATAGGAGCAACGTAAATTGAACAAATGTGATAGAATTTCGCTGAATTCTTATATTAACCAAAATATAAAATGATCTAATCGGGTCTCTGATTGCCCTATCATAGAAGTTTAGTGGTGCATTTTACTCGCCATTTCATGCGCTTTGAGATGCCGCTTAGCCCAATACGCTATCTGCCTAAGGGCGACGTAAATTGAACAAATGTGATAGAATTTCGCTGAATTCTTAAATTAACCATAATATAAAATGATCTAATCGGGTTTCTGTTTGCCCTACCCTAAAAGTTTAATAGTGCACTTTACTCGCCATTTCTTGCGCTTTGAGATGCCGCTTAGCCCAATACGCTATCTGAAATATCAGCGACGTAAATTGAACAAATGTGACAGAATTTCGCTGAATTCTTATATTAACCAAAATATAAAATGATCTAATCGGGTCTCTGTTCGCCCTACTCTAGAAGATTAATAGTGCATTTCACTCGTCATTTGATGCGCTTTGAGATGCCGCTTAGCCCAATAAGCTATCTGAAATAGGAGCGACGTAAATTGAACAAATGTGACAGAATCTCGCTGAATTCTTATATTAACCTTAATGTAAAATGATCTAATCGGGTCTCTGTTTGCCCTACCCTAGAAGTTTAACAGTGCATTTTACTCGCCATTTCATGCGGTTTGAGATGCCGCTTAGCCCAATACGCTATCTGAAATAGGAGCGACGTAAATTGAACAAATGTGATAGAATTTCCCTGAATTCTTATATTAACCTTAATGTAAAATGATCTAATCGGGTCTTTGTTCGCCTTATCCTAGAAGTTTAATAGTGCATTTCACTCGTCATTTCATGCGCTTTGAGATGCCGCTTAGCCCAATAAGCTATCTGAAATAGGAGCGACGTAAATTGAACCGATGTGATAGAATTTCGCTGAATTCTTATATTAACCAAAATATAAAATGATCTAATCGGGTCTCTGATTGCCCTATCAGAGAAGTTTAGTAGTGCATTTTACTCGCCCTTCCACGCGCTTTAAGATGCCGCCTAGCCCAGTACGCTATCTGAAATAGGAGCGACGTATGTTGAACAAATGTGATAGAATTACGCTGAATTCTTATATTAACCGTAATATAAAATGATCTAATCGGGTCTCTGATTGCCCTATCATAGAAGTTTAACAGTGTATGTTACTCGCCATTCCTCGCGTTTTAACATGCCGCCTAGCTCAGTACGCTAGCTGAAATAGGAACGACGTAAATTGAAAAAATGTGATAGAATTTCGCTGAATTCTTATATTAACCAAAATATAAAATGATCTAATCGGCTCTCTGATTGCCCTATCATAGAAGTTTAGTAGTGCATTTTACTGGCCCTTCCACACGCTTTAAGATGCCGCCTAGCCCAGTACGCTATCTGAAATAGGAGCGACGTAAGTTGAACAAATGCGATAGAATTACGCTGAATTCTTATATTAACCGTAATATAAAATGATCAAATCGGGTCTCTGTTTGCCTTACCCTAGAAGTTTAATTGTGCATTTTACTCGGCATTTCATGCGAGTTGAGATGCCGGATAGCCCAATACGCTATCTGAAATTGAAGCGACGTAAATTGGACAAATGTGATAGAATTTGGCTGAATTGTTAAATTAACCATAATATAAAATGATCTAATCGGGTCTCTGTTTGCCCTACCCTAGAAGTATAATAGTGCATTTTACTCGCCATTTCATGTGCTTTGAGATGCCACTTAGCCCAATACGCTATCTGAAATGGGATCGACGTAAATTAAACAAATGTGATAGAATTTCGCTGAATTCTTATATTAACCATAATATAAAATGATCTAATCGGGTCTCTTTTTGCCCTACCCTAGAAGTTTAATAGTGTATTTTACTCGCCATTCCTCGCGTTTTAAGATGCCTCCTAGCCCAGTCCGCTAGCTGAAATAGGAACGACGTAAATTGAAAAAATGTGATAGAATTTTGCTGAATTCTTAAATTAACCATAATATAAAATGATCTAGTCGGGTCTCTGTTTGCCCTACCCTAGAAGTATAATAGTGCATTTTACTCGCCATTTCATGCGCTTTGAGATGCCGCTTAGCCCAATACGCTATCTGAAATAGGAGCGACGTAAATTGAACAAATGTGATAGAATTTCGCTGAATTCTTAAATTAACCATAACATAAAATGATCTAATCGGGTCTCTGTTTGCCCTACCCTAGAAGTTTAATAGTGCATTTTACTCGCCATTTCATGCGCTTTGAGATGCCACTTAGCCCAATACGCTATCTGAAATAGGATCGACGTAAATTAAACAAATGTGATAGAATTTCGCTGAATTCTTAAATTAACCATAATATAAAATGATCTAATCGGGTCTCTGTTTGCCCTACCCTAGAAGTTTAATAGTGCATTTTACTCGCCATTTCTTCCGCTTTGAGATGCCGCTTAGCCCAATACGCTATCAGAAATATCAGCGACGTGAATTGAACAAATGTGAGAGAATCTCGCTGAATTCTTATATTAACCTTAATGTAAAATGATCTAATCGGGTCTCTGTTCGCCCTACTCTAGAAGATTAACAGTTCATTTTACTCGCCATTTCATGCGGTTTGAGATGCCGCTTTGCCCAGTACGCCATCTGAAATAGGAGCGACGTAAATTGAACAAATGTGATAGAATTTCGCTGAATTCTTAAATTGACCATAATATAAAATGATCTAATCGGGTCTGTGTTTGCCCTACCCTGGAAGTTTAATAGTGCATTTTACTCGTCATTTCATGCGCTTTGAGATGCCGCTTAGCCCAATACGCGATCTAAATAGGAGCGACGTAAATTGAACAAATGTGATAGAATTTCGCTGAATTCTTAAATTAACCATAACATAAAATGATCTAATCGGGTCTCTGTTTGCCCTACCCTAGAAGTTTAATAGTGCATTTTACTCGCCATTTCATGCGCTTTGAGATGGCGCATAGCCCAATACGCTATCTGAAATAGGAGCGACGTAAATTGAGCAAATGTGATAGAGTTACCCTGAATTCTTATATTAACCTTAATGTAAAATGATCTAATCGGGTCTTTGTTCGCCCACCCCTAGAAGTTTAATAGTGCATTTCACTCGTCATTTCATGCGCTTTGAGATGCCGCTTAGCCCAATACGCTATCAGAAATATCAGCGACGTAAATTGAACAAATGTGATAGAATTTCGCTGAATTCTTATATTAACCGTAATATAAAATGATCAAATCGGGTCTCTGTTTGCCTTACCCTAGAAGTTTAATTGTGCATTTTACTCGGCATTTCATGCGAGTTCAGATGCCGGTTAGCCCAATACGCTATCTGAAATTGAAGCGACGTAAATTGGACAAATGTGATAGAATTTGGCTGAATTGTTAAATTAACCATAATATAAAATGATCTAATCGGGTCTCTGTTTGCCCTACCCTAGAAGTATAATAGTGCATTTTACTCGCCATTTCATGCGGTTTGAGATGCCGCTTAGCCCAATACGCTATCTGAAATATCAGCGACGTAAATTGAACAAATGTGAGAGAATTTCGTTGAATTCTTATATTAACCTTAATGTAAAATGTTCTAATCGGGTCTCTGTTCGCCCTACCCTAGAAGATTAAAAGTGCATTTCACTCGTCATTTCATGCGCTTTGAGATGCCGCTTAGCCCAATACGCTATCTGAAATGGGAGCGATGTAAATTGAACAAATGTGATAGAATTTCGCTGAATTCTTAAATTGACCATAATATGAAATGATCTAATCGGGTCTCTGTTTGCCCTACCCTAGAAGTTTAATAGTGCATTTTACTCGTCATTTCATGCGCATTGAGATGCCGCTTAGCCCAATACGCTATCTGAAATAGGAGCGATGTAAATTGAACAAATGTGATAGAATTTCGCTGAATTCTTAAATTAACCATAATATAAAAACGATCTAATGGGGTCTCTGTTTGCCGTACCCTAGAAGTTTAATAGTGCATTTTACTCGTCATTTGATGCGCTTTGAGATGCCGCTTAGCCCAATACGCTATCTGCAATAGGAGCGACGTAAATTGAACAAATGTGATAGAATTCCCTGAATTCTTATATTAACCTTAATGTAAAATGATCTAATCGGGTCTCTGATTACCCTACCATAGAAGTTTAATAGTGCATTTCACTCTCCATTCCACGCGCTTTAAGTTGCCGCCTAGCCCAGTACGCTATCTGAAATAGGAGCTACGTAAGTTGAACAAATGTGACAGAATTACGCTGAATTTTATATTTACCGTAATATAAAATGATCTAATCGGGTCTCTCTTTGCGTTATCCTAGAAGTTTAATTGTGCATTTTCCTCGCCATTTCATGCGCTTTGCGATGCCACTTAGCCCAATACGCTATCTGAAATAGGATCGACGTAAATTAAACAAATGTGATAGAATTTCGCTGAATTCTTATATTAACCATAATATAAAATGATCTAATCGGGTCTCTTTTTGCCCTACCCTAGAAGTTTAATAGTGTATTTTACTCGCCATTCCTCGAGTTTTAAGATGCCTCCTAGCTCAGTACGCTACCTGAAATAGGAACGACGTAAATTGAAAAAATGTGATAGAATTTTGCTGAATTCTTAAATTAACCATAATATAAAATGATCTAGTCGGGTCTCTGTTTGCCCTACCCTAGAAGTATAATAGTGCATTTTACTCGCCATTTCATGCGCTTTGAGATGCCGATTAGCCCATTACGCTATCTGAAATAGGAGCGACGTAAATTGAACAAATGTGATAGAATTTCGCTGAATTCTTAAATTAACCATAACATAAAATGATCTAATCGGGTTTCTGTTTGCACTACCCTAAAAGTTTAATAGTGCACTTTACTCGCCATTTCTTGCGCTTTGAGATGCCGCTTAGCCCAATACGCTATCTGAAATATCAGCGACGTAAATTGAACAAATGTGACAGAATCTCGCTGAATTCTTATATTAACCTTAATGTAAAATGATCTAATCGGGTCTCTGTTCGCCCTACTCTAGAAGATTAATAGTGCGTTTCACTCGTCATTTCATGCGCTTTGAGATGCCGCTTAGCCCAATAAGCTATCTGAAATAGGAGCGACGTAAATTGAACAAATGTGACAGAATCTCGCTGAATTCTTATATTAACCTTAATGTAAAATGATCTAATCGGGTCTCTGTTTGCCCTACCCTAGAAGTTTAACAGTGCATTTTACTCGCCATTTCATGCGGTTTGAGATGCCGCTTAGCCCAATACGCTATCTGAAATATCAGCGACGTAAATTGAACAAATGTGAGAGAATTTCGTTGAATTCTTATATTAACCTTAATGTAAAATGTTCTAATCGGGTCTCTGTTCGCCCTACCCTAGAAGATTAAAAGTGCATTTCACTCGTCATTTCATGCGCTTTGAGATGCCGCTTAGCCCAATAGGCTATCTGAAATAGGAGCGACGTAAATTGAACAAATGTGATAGAATTTCGCTGAATTCTTAAATTAACCATAATATAGAATGATCTAATCGGGTCTCTATGTGCCCTACCCTAGAAGTTTAATAGTGCATTTTACTCGCCATTTCTTGCGCTTTGAGATGCCGCTTAGCCCAATACGCTATCTAAAATTGGAGCGACGTAAATTGAACAAATGTGATAGAATTTCCCTGAAATGTTATAGTAAACAAAATATAAAATGATCTAACCGGGACTCTGATTGCCCTATCATAGAAGTTTAGTAGTGCATTTTACTCGCCCTTCCACGCGCTTCAAGATGCCGCCTAGCGCAGTACGCTATCTGAAATAGGAGCGACGTTAGTTGAACAAATGTGATAGAATTTCGCTGAATTCTTATATTAACCAAAATATGAAATGATCTAATCGGGTCTCTGATTGCCCTTTCATAGAAGTTTAATAGTGCATTTTACTCGCCATTCCACGCGCTTTAAGTTGCCGCCTAGCCGAGTACGCTATCTGAAATAGGAGCTACGTAAGTTGAACAAATGTCACAGAATTACGCTGAATTCTTATATTAACCGTAATATAAAATGATCTAATCGGGTCTCTGTTTGCCTTATCCTAGAAGTTTAATAGTGCATTCTACTCGTCATTTCATGCGCTTTGAGATGCCGCTTAGCCCAATACGCTATCTGACATAGGAGCGACGTAAATTGAACAAATGTGATAGAATTTCGCTGAATTCTTAAATTAACCATAATATAAAACGATCTAATGGGGTCTCTGTTAACCGTAATATAAAATGATCAAATCGGGTCTCTGTTTGCCTTACCCTAGAAGTTTAATTGTGCATTTTACTCGGCATTTCATGCGAGTTGAGATGCCGGTTAGCCCAATACGCTATCTGAAATTGAAGCGACGTAAATTGGACAAATGTGATAGAATTTGGCTGAATTGTTAAATTAACCATAATATAAAATGATCTAATCGGGTCTCTGTTTGCCCTACCCTAGAAGTATAATAGTGCATTTTACTCGCCATTTCATGTGCTTTGAGATGCCACTTAGCCCAATACGCTATCTGAAATGGGATCGACGTAAATTAAACAAATGTGATAGAATTTCGCTGAATTCTTATATTAACCATAATATAAAATGATCTAATCGGGTCTCTTTTTGCCCTACCCTAGAAGTTTAATAGTGTATTTTACTCGCCATTCCTCGCGTTTTATGATGCCGCCTAGCCCAGTACGCTAGCTGAAATAGGAACGACGTAAATTGAAAAATGTGATAGAATTTTGCTGAATTCTTAAATTAACTATAATATAAAATGATCTAGTCGGGTCTCTGTTTGCCCTACCCTAGAAGTATAATAGTGCATTTGACTCGCCATTTCATGCGCTTTGAGATGCCGCTTAGCCCAATACGCTATCTGAAATAGGAGCGACGTAAATTGAACAAATGTGATAGAATTTCGCTGAATTCTTATATTAACCAAAATATAAAATGATCTAATCAGGTCTCTGATTGCCCTATCATAGAAGTTTAATAGTGCATTTCACTCGTCATTTCATGCGCCTTGAGATGCCGCTTAGCCCAATACCCTATTTGAAATAGGAGCAACGTAAATTGAACAAACGTGATAGAATTTCGCTGAATTCTTATATTAACCAAAATATAAAATGATCGAATCGGCTCTCTGATTGCCCTATCATAGAAGTTTAGCAGTGCATTTTACTCGCCCTTCCACGCGCTTCAAGATGCCGCCCAGCCCAGAACGCTATCTGAAATAGGAGCGACGTAAGTTGAACAAATGTGATAGAATTACGCTGAATTCTTATATTAACCGTATTATAAAATGATCTAATCGGGTCTCTGTTTGCCCTACCCTTGAAGTTTAATAGTGCATTTTACTCGCCATTTCATGCGCTTTGAGATGCCGCTTAGCCCAATACGCTATCTGAAATAGGAGCGACGTAAATTGAACAAATGTGATAGAATTTCGCTGAATTCTTAAATTAACCATAATATAAAATGATCTAATCGGGTCTCTGTTTGCCCTACCCTGGAAGTTTAATAGTGCATTTTACTCGTCATTTCATGCGCTTTGAGATGCCGCTTAGCCCAATACGCTATCTAAATAGGAGCGACGTAAATTGAACAAATGTGATAGAATTTCGCTGAATTCTTAAATTAACCATAACATAAAATGATCTAATCGGGTCTCTGTTTGCCCTACCCTAGAAGTTTAATAGTGCATTTTACTCGCCATTTCAGGCGCTTTGAGATGGCGCTTAGCCCAGTACGCTATCTGAAATAGGAGCGACGTAAATCGAACAAATGTGATAGAATTTTCCTGAATTCATATATTAACATTAATGTAAAATGATCTAATCGTGTCTTTGTTCGCCCAACCCTAGAAGTTTAATAGTGCATTTCACTCGTCATGTCATGCGCTTTGAGATGCCGCTTAGCCCAATACGCTATCAGAAATAGGAGCAACGTAAATTGAACAAATGTGATAGAATTTCGCTGAATTCTTATATTAACCAAAATATAAAATGATCTAATCGGGTCTCTGATTGCCCTATCATAGAAGTTTAGTGGTGCATTTTACTCGCCATTTCATGCGCTTTGAGATGCCGCTTAGCCCAATACGCTATCTGCCTAAGGGCGACGTAAATTGAACAAATGTGATAGAATTTCGCTGAATTCTTAAATTAACCATAATATAAAATGATCTAATCGGGTTTCTGTTTGCCCTACCCTAAAAGTTTAATAGTGCATTTTTCTCGCCATTTCTTGCGCTTTGAGATGCCGCTTAGCCCAATACGCTATCTGAAATATCAGCGACGTAAATTGAACAAATGTGACAGAATCTCGCTGAATTCTTATATTAACCAAAATATAAAATGATCTAATCGGGTCTCTGTTCGCCCTACTCTAGAAGATTAATAGTGCATTTCACTCGTCATTTCATGCGCTTTGAGATGCCGCTTAGCCCAATAAGCTATCTGAAATAGGAGCGACGTAAATTGAACAAATGTGACAGAATCTCGCTGAATTCTTATATTAACCTTAATGTAAAATGATCTAATCGGGTCTCTGTTTGCCCTACCCTAGAAGTTTAACAGTGCATTTTACTCGCCATTTCATGCGGTTTGAGATGCCGCTTAGCCCAATACGCTATCTGAAATAGGAGCGACGTAAATTGAACAAATGTGATAGAATTTCCCTGAATTCTTATATTAACCTTAATGTAAAATGATCTAATCGGGTTTTTGTTCGCCCTACCCTAGAAGTTTAATAGTGCATTTCACTCGTCATTTCATGCGCTTTGAGATGCCGCTTAGCCCAATAAGCTATCTGAAATAGGAGCGACGTAAATTGAACCGATGTGATAGAATTTCGCTGAATTCTTATATTAACCAAAATATAAAATGATCTAATCGGGTCTCTGATTGCCCTATCAGAGAAGTTTAGTAGTGCATTTTACTCGCCCTTCCACGCGCTTTAAGATGCCGCCTAGCCCAGCACGCTATCTGAAATAGGAGCGACGTATGTTGAACAAATGTGATAGAATTACGCTGAATTCTTATATTAACCGTAATATAAAATGATCTAATCGGGTCTCTGATTGCCCTATCATAGAAGTTTAACAGTGTATTTTACTCGCCATTCCTCGCGTTTTAAGATGCCGCCTAGCTCAGTACGCTAGCTGAAATAGGAACGACGTAAATTGAAAAAATGTGATAGAATTTCGCTGAATTCTTATATTAACCAAAATATAAAATGATCTAATCGGCTCTCTGATTGCCCTATCATAGAAGTTTAGTAGTGCATTTTACTGGCCCTTCCACACGCTTTAAGATGCCGCCTAGCCCAGTACGCTATCTGAAATAGGAGCGACGTAAGTTGAACAAATGCGATAGAATTACGCTGAATTCTTATATTAACCGTAATATAAAATGATCAAATCGGGTCTCTGTTTGCCTTACCCTAGAAGTTTAATTGTGCATTTTACTCGGCATTTCATGCGAGTTGAGATGCCGGTTAGCCCAATACGCTATCTGAAATTGAAGCGACGTAAATTGGACAAATGTGATAGAATTTGGCTGAATTGTTAAATTAACCATAATATAAAATGATCTAATCGGGTCTCTGTTTGCCCTACCCTAGAAGTATAATAGTGCATTTTACTCGCCATTTCATGTGCTTTGAGATGCCACTTAGCCCAATACGCTATCTGAAATGGGATCGACGTAAATTAAACAAATGTGATAGAATTTCGCTGAATTCTTATATTAACCATAATATAAAATAATCTAATCGGGTCTCTTTTTGCCCTACCCTAGAAGTTTAATAGTGTATTTTACTCGCCATTCCTCGCGTTTTAAGATGCCTCCTAGCCCAGTCCGCTAGCTGAAATAGGAACGACGTAAATTGAAAAAATGTGATAGAATTTTGCTGAATTCTTAAATTAACCATAATATAAAATGATCTAGTCGGGTCTCTGTTTGCCCTACCCTAGAAGTATAATAGTGCATTTTACTCGCCATTTCATGCGCTTTGAGATGCCGCTTAGCCCAATACGCTATCTGAAATAGGAGCGACGTAAATTGAACAAATGTGATAGAATTTCGCTGAATTCTTAAATTAACCATAACATAAACTGATCTAATCGGGTCTCTGTTTGCCCTACCCTAGAAGTTTAATAGTGCATTTTACTCGCCATTTCATGCGCTTTGAGATGCCGCTTAGCCCAATACGCTATCTGAAATAGGATCGACGTAAATTAAACAAATGTGATAGAATTTCGCTGAATTCTTAAATTAACCATAATATAAAATGATCTAATCGGGTCTCTGTTTGCCCTACCCTAGAAGTTTAATAGTGCATTTTACTCGCCATTTCTTGCGCTTTGAGATGCCGCTTAGCCCAATACGCTATCAGAAATATCAGCGACGTGAATTGAACAAATGTGAGTGAATCTCGCTGAATTCTTATATTAACCTTAATGTAAAATGATCTAATCGGGTCTCTGTTCGCCCTACTCTAGAAGATTAACAGTTCATTTTACTCGCCATTTCATGCGGTTTGAGATGCCGCTTAGCCCAGTACGCCATCTGAAATAGGAGCGACGTAAATTGAACAAATGTGATAGAATTTCGCTGAATTCTTAAATTGACCA
Organism: Macropis europaea; assembly: GCA_916610135.2. Lineage (NCBI taxonomy): Eukaryota > Metazoa > Arthropoda > Insecta > Hymenoptera > Melittidae > Macropis > Macropis europaea. The sequence goes on along the minus strand of CAKAJE020001827.1, from coordinate 519,504 downwards.
TAATATAAAATGATCTAATCGGGTCTCTGTTTGCCCTACCCTGGAAGTTTAATAGTGCATTTTACTCGTCATTTCATGCGCTTTGAGATGCCGCTTAGCCCAATACGCGATCTAAATAGGAGCGACGTAAATTGAACAAATGTGATAGAATTTCGCTGAATTCTTAAATTAACCATAACATAAAATGATCTAATCGGGTCTCTGTTTGCCCTACCCTAGAAGTTTAATAGTGCATTTTACTCGCCATTTCATGCGCTTTGAGATGGCGCTTAGCCCAATACGCTATCTGAAATAGGAGCGACGTAAATTGAGCAAATGTGATAGAGTTTCCCTGAATTCTTATATTAACCTTAATGTAAAATGATCTAATCGGGTCTTTGTTCGCCCACCCCTAGAAGTTTAATAGTGCATTTCACTCGTCATTTCATGCGCTTTGAGATGCCGCTTAGCCCAATACGTTATCAGAAATATCAGCGACGTAAATTGAACAAATGTGATAGAATTTCGCTGAATTCTTAAATTGACCATAATATAAAATTATCTAATCGGGTCTCTGTTTGCCCTACCCTGGAAGTTTAATAGTGCATTTTACTCGTCATTTCATGCGCTTTGAGATGCCGCTTAGCCCAATACGCTATCTAAATAGGAGCGACGTAAATTGAACAAATGTGATAGAATTTCGCTGAATTCTTAAATTAACCATAACATAAAATGATCTAATCGGGTCTCTGTTTGCCCTACCCTAGAAGTTTAATAGTGCATTTTACTCGCCATTTCAGGCGCTTTGAGATGCCGCTTAGCCCAGTACGCTATCTGAAATAGGAGCGACGTAAATCGAACAAATGTGATAGAATTTTCCTGAATTCATATATTAACATTAATGTAAAATGATCTAATCGTGTCTTTGTTCGCCCAACCCTAGAAGTTTAATAGTGCATTTCACTCGTCATGTCATGCGCTTTGAGATGCCGCTTAGCCCAATACGCTATCAGAAATAGGAGCAACGTAAATTGAACAAATGTGATAGAATTTCGCTGAATTCTTATATTAACCAAAATATAAAATGATCTAATCGGGTCTCTGATTGCCCTATCATAGAAGTTTAGTGGTGCATTTTACTCGCCATTTCATGCGCTTTGAGATGCCGCTTAGCCCAATACGCTATCTGCCTAAGGGCGACGTAAATTGAACAAATGTGATAGAATTTCGCTGAATTCTTAAATTAACCATAATATAAAATGATCTAATCGGGTTTCTGTTTGCCCTACCCTAAAAGTTTAATAGTGCACTTTACTCGCCATTTCTTGCGCTTTGAGATGCCGCTTAGCCCAATACGCTATCTGAAATATCAGCGACGTAAATTGAACAAATGTGACAGAATCTCGCTGAATTCTTATATTAACCAAAATATAAAATGATCTAATCGGGTCTCTGTTCGCCCTACTCTAGAAGATTAATAGTGCATTTCACTCGTCATTTGATGCGCTTTGAGATGCCGCTTAGCCCAATAAGCTATCTGAAATAGGAGCGACGTAAATTGAACAAATGTGACAGAATCTCGCTGAATTCTTATATTAACCTTAATGTAAAATGATCTAATCGGGTCTCTGTTTGCCCTACCCTAGAAGTTTAACAGTGCATTTTACTCGCCATTTCATGCGGTTTGAGATGCCGCTTAGCCCAATACGCTATCTGAAATAGGAGCGACGTAAATTGAACAAATGTGATAGAATTTCCCTGAATTCTTATATTAACCTTAATGTAAAATGATCTAATCGGGTCTTTGTTCGCCTTACCCTAGAAGTTTAATAGTGCATTTCACTCGTCATTTCATGCGCTTTGAGATGCCGCTTAGCCCAATAAGCTATCTGAAATAGGAGCGACGTAAATTGAACAGATGTGATAGAATTTCGCTGAATTCTTATATTAACCAAAATATAAAATGATCTAATCGGGTCTCTGATTGCCCTATCAGAGAAGTTTAGTAGTGCATTTTACTCGCCCTTCCACGCGCTTTAAGATGCCGCCTAGCCCAGTACGCTATCTGAAATAGGAGCGACGTATGTTGAACAAATGTGATAGAATTACGCTGAATTCTTATATTAACCGTAATATAAAATGATCTAATCGGGTCTCTGATTGCCCTATCATAGAAGTTTAACAGTGTATGTTACTCGCCATTCCTCGCGTTTTAACATGCCGCCTAGCTCAGTACGCTAGCTGAAATAGGAACGACGTAAATTGAAAAAATGTGATAGAATTTCGCTGAATTCTTATATTAACCAAAATATAAAATGATCTAATCGGCTCTCTGATTGCCCTATCATAGAAGTTTAGTAGTGCATTTTACTGGCCCTTCCACACGCTTTAAGATGCCGCCTAGCCCAGTACGCTATCTGAAATAGGAGCGACGTAAGTTGAACAAATGTGATAGAATTACGCTGAATTCTTATATTAACCGTAATATAAAATGATCAAATCGGGTCTCTGTTTGCCTTACCCTAGAAGTTTAATTGTGCATTTTACTCGGCATTTCATGCGAGTTGAGATGCCGGATAGCCCAATACGCTATCTGAAATTGAAGCGACGTAAATTGGACAAATGTGATAGAATTTGGCTGAATTGTTAAATTAACCATAATATAAAATGATCTAATCGGGTCTCTGTTTGCCCTACCCTAGAAGTATAATAGTGCATTTTACTCGCCATTTCATGTGCTTTGAGATGCCACTTAGCCCAATACGCTATCTGAAATAGGATCGACGTAAATTGAACAAATGTGATAGAATTTCGCTGAATTCTTATATTAACCATAATATAAAATGATCTAATCGGGTCTCTTTTTGCCCTACCCTAGAAGTTTAATAGTGTATTTTACTCGCCATTCCTCGCGTTTTAAGATGCCTCCTAGCCCAGTCCGCTAGCTGAAATAGGAACGACGTAAATTGAAAAAATGTGATAGAATTTTGCTGAATTCTTAAATTAACCATAATATAAAATGATCTAGTCGGGTCTCTGTTTGCCCTACCCTAGAAGTATAATAGTGCATTTTACTCGCCATTTCATGCGCTTTGAGATGCCGCTTAGCCCAATACGCTATCTGAAATAGGAGCGACGTAAATTGAACAAATGTGATAGAATTTCGCTGAATTCTTAAATTAACCATAACATAAAATGATCTAATCGGGTCTCTGTTTGCCCTACCCTAGAAGTTTAATAGTGCATTTTACTCGCCATTTCATGCGCTTTGAGATGCCACTTAGCCCAATACGCTATCTGAAATAGGATCGACGTAAATTAAACAAATGTGATAGAATTTCGCTGAATTCTTAAATTAACCATAATATAAAATGATCTAATCGGGTCTCTGTTTGCCCTACCCTAGAAGTTTAATAGTGCATTTTACTCGCCATTTCTTCCGCTTTGAGATGCCGCTTAGCCCAATACGCTATCAGAAATATCAGCGACGTGAATTGAACAAATGTGAGAGAATCTCGCTGAATTCTTATATTAACCTTAATGTAAAATGATCTAATCGGGTCTCTGTTCGCCCTACTCTAGAAGATTAACAGTTCATTTTACTCGCCATTTCATGCGGTTTGAGATGCCGCTTTGCCCAGTACGCCATCTGAAATAGGAGCGACGTAAATTGAACAAATGTGATAGAATTTCGCTGAATTCTTAAATTGACCATAATATAAAATGATCTAATCGGGTCTGTGTTTGCCCTACCCTGGAAGTTTAATAGTGCATTTTACTCGTCATTTCATGCGCTTTGAGATGCCGCTTAGCCCAATACGCGATCTAAATAGGAGCGACGTAAATTGAACAAATGTGATAGAATTTCGCTGAATTCTTAAATTAACCATAACATAAAATGATCTAATCGGGTCTCTGTTTGCCCTACCCTAGAAGTTTAATAGTGCATTTTACTCGCCATTTCATGCGCTTTGAGATGGCGCATAGCCCAATACGCTATCTGAAATAGGAGCGACGTAAATTGAGCAAATGTGATAGAGTTACCCTGAATTCTTATATTAACCTTAATGTAAAATGATCTAATCGGGTCTTTGTTCGCCCACCCCTAGAAGTTTAATAGTGCATTTCACTCGTCATTTCATGCGCTTTGAGATGCCGCTTAGCCCAATACGCTATCAGAAATATCAGCGACGTAAATTGAACAAATGTGATAGAATTTCGCTGAATTCTTATATTAACCGTAATATAAAATGATCAAATCGGGTCTCTGTTTGCCTTACCCTAGAAGTTTAATTGTGCATTTTACTCGGCATTTCATGCGAGTTCAGATGCCGGTTAGCCCAATACGCTATCTGAAATTGAAGCGACGTAAATTGGACAAATGTGATAGAATTTGGCTGAATTGTTAAATTAACCATAATATAAAATGATCTAATCGGGTCTCTGTTTGCCCTACCCTAGAAGTATAATAGTGCATTTTACTCGCCATTTCATGCGGTTTGAGATGCCGCTTAGCCCAATACGCTATCTGAAATATCAGCGACGTAAATTGAACAAATGTGAGAGAATTTCGTTGAATTCTTATATTAACCTTAATGTAAAATGTTCTAATCGGGTCTCTGTTCGCCCTACCCTAGAAGATTAAAAGTGCATTTCACTCGTCATTTCATGCGCTTTGAGATGCCGCTTAGCCCAATACGCTATCTGAAATGGGAGCGATGTAAATTGAACAAATGTGATAGAATTTCGCTGAATTCTTAAATTGACCATAATATGAAATGATCTAATCGGGTCTCTGTTTGCCCTACCCTAGAAGTTTAATAGTGCATTTTACTCGTCATTTCATGCGCATTGAGATGCCGCTTAGCCCAATACGCTATCTGAAATGGGAGCGATGTAAATTGAACAAATGTGATAGAATTTCGCTGAATTCTTAAATTAACCATAATATAAAACGATCTAATGGGGTCTCTGTTTGCCGTACCCTAGAAGTTTAATAGTGCATTTTACTCGTCATTTGATGCGCTTTGAGATGCCGCTTAGCCCAATACGCTATCTGCAATAGGAGCGACGTAAATTGAACAAATGTGATAGAATTCCCTGAATTCTTATATTAACCTTAATGTAAAATGATCTAATCGGGTCTCTGATTACCCTACCATAGAAGTTTAATAGTGCATTTCACTCTCCATTCCACGCGCTTTAAGTTGCCGCCTAGCCCAGTACGCTATCTGAAATAGGAGCTACGTAAGTTGAACAAATGTGACAGAATTACGCTGAATTCTTATATTTACCGTAATATAAAATGATCTAATCGGGTCTCTCTTTGCGTTATCCTAGAAGTTTAATTGTGCATTTTCCTCGCCATTTCATGCGCTTTGCGATGCCACTTAGCCCAATACGCTATCTGAAATAGGATCGACGTAAATTAAACAAATGTGATAGAATTTCGCTGAATTCTTATATTAACCATAATATAAAATGATCTAATCGGGTCTCTTTTTGCCCTACCCTAGAAGTTTAATAGTGTATTTTACTCGCCATTCCTCGAGTTTTAAGATGCCTCCTAGCTCAGTACGCTACCTGAAATAGGAACGACGTAAATTGAAAAAATGTGATAGAATTTTGCTGAATTCTTAAATTAACCATAATATAAAATGATCTAGTCGGGTCTCTGTTTGCCCTACCCTAGAAGTATAATAGTGCATTTTACTCGCCATTTCATGCGCTTTGAGATGCCGATTAGCCCATTACGCTATCTGAAATAGGAGCGACGTAAATTGAACAAATGTGATAGAATTTCGCTGAATTCTTAAATTAACCATAACATAAAATGATCTAATCGGGTTTCTGTTTGCACTACCCTAAAAGTTTAATAGTGCACTTTACTCGCCATTTCTTGCGCTTTGAGATGCCGCTTAGCCCAATACGCTATCTGAAATATCAGCGACGTAAATTGAACAAATGTGACAGAATCTCGCTGAATTCTTATATTAACCTTAATGTAAAATGATCTAATCGGGTCTCTGTTCGCCCTACTCTAGAAGATTAATAGTGCGTTTCACTCGTCATTTCATGCGCTTTGAGATGCCGCTTAGCCCAATAAGCTATCTGAAATAGGAGCGACGTAAATTGAACAAATGTGACAGAATCTCGCTGAATTCTTATATTAACCTTAATGTAAAATGATCTAATCGGGTCTCTGTTTGCCCTACCCTAGAAGTTTAACAGTGCATTTTACTCGCCATTTCATGCGCTTTGAGATGCCGCTTAGCCCAATACGCTATCTGAAATATCAGCGACGTAAATTGAACAAATGTGAGAGAATTTCGTTGAATTCTTATATTAACCTTAATGTAAAATGTTCTAATCGGGTCTCTGTTCGCCCTACCCTAGAAGATTAAAAGTGCATTTCACTCGTCATTTCATGCGCTTTGAGATGCCGCTTAGCCCAATAGGCTATCTGAAATAGGAGCGACGTAAATTGAACAAATGTGATAGAATTTCGCTGAATTCTTAAATTAACCATAATATAGAATGATCTAATCGGGTCTCTATGTGCCCTACCCTAGAAGTTTAATAGTGCATTTTACTCGCCATTTCTTGCGCTTTGAGATGCCGCTTAGCCCAATACGCTATCTGAAATTGGAGCGACGTAAATTGAACAAATGTGATAGAATTTCCCTGAAATGTTATAGTAAACAAAATATAAAATGATCTAACCGGGACTCTGATTGCCCTATCATAGAAGTTTAGTAGTGCATTTTACTCGCCCTTCCACGCGCTTCAAGATGCCGCCTAGCGCAGTACGCTATCTGAAATAGGAGCGACGTTAGTTGAACAAATGTGATAGAATTTCGCTGAATTCTTATATTAACCAAAATATGAAATGATCTAATCGGGTCTCTGATTGCCCTTTCATAGAAGTTTAATAGTGCATTTTACTCGCCATTCCACGCGCTTTAAGTTGCCGCCTAGCCGAGTACGCTATCTGAAATAGGAGCTACGTAAGTTGAACAAATGTCACAGAATTACGCTGAATTCTTATATTAACCGTAATATAAAATGATCTAATCGGGTCTCTGTTTGCCTTATCCTAGAAGTTTAATAGTGCATTCTACTCGTCATTTCATGCGCTTTGAGATGCCGCTTAGCCCAATACGCTATCTGACATAGGAGCGACGTAAATTGAACAAATGTGATAGAATTTCGCTGAATTCTTAAATTAACCATAATATAAAACGATCTAATGGGGTCTCTGTTTGCCGTACCCTAGAAGTTTAATAGTGCATTTTACTCGTCATTTGATGCGCTTTGAGATGCCGCTTAGCCCAATACGCTATCTGCAATAGGAGCGACGTAAATTGAACAAATGTGATAGAATTCCCTGAATTCTTATATTAACCTTAATGTAAAATGATCTAATCGGGTCTCTGATTGCCCTACCATAGAAGTTTAATAGTGCATTTCACTCTCCATTCCACGCGCTTTAAGTTGCCGCCTAGCCCAGTACGCTATCTGAAATAGGAGCTACGTAAGTTGAACAAATGTGACAGAATTACGCTGAATTCTTATATTTACCGTAATATAAAATGATCTAATCGGGTCTCTCTTTGCGTTATCCTAGAAGTTTAATTGTGCATTTTCCTCGCCATTTCATGCGCTTTGCGATGCCACTAAGCCCAGTACGCTATCTGAAATAGGATCGACGTAAATTAAACAAATGTGATAGAATTTCGCTGAATTCTTATATTAACCATAATATAAAATGATCTAATCGGGTCTCTTTTTGCCGTACCCTAGAAGTTTAATAGTGTATTTTACTCGCCATTCCTCGAGTTTTAAGATGCCTCCTAGCTCAGTACGCTACCTCAAATAGGAACGACGTAAATTGAAAAAATGTGATAGAATTTTGCTGAATTCTTAAATTAACCACAATATAAAATGATCTAGTCGGGTCTCTGTTTGCCCTACCCTAGAAGTATAATAGTGCATTTTACTCGCCATTTCATGCGCTTTGAGATGCCGATTAGCCCAGTACGCTATCTGAAATAGGAGCGACGTAAATTGAACAAATGTGATAGAATTTCGCTGAATTCTTAAATTAACCATAACATAAAATGATCTAATCGGGTTTCTGTTTGCCCTACCCTAAAAGTTTAATAGTGCACTTTACTCGCCATTTCTTGCGCTTTGAGATGCCGCTTAGCCCAATACGCTATCTGAAATATCAGCGACGTAAATTGAACAAATGTGACAGAATCTCGCTGAATTCTTATATTAACCTTAATGTAAAATGATCTAATCGGGTCTCTGTTCGCCCTACTCTAGAAGATTAATAGTGCATTTCACTCGTCATTTCATGCGCTTTGAGATGCCGCTTAGCCCAATAAGCTATCTGAAATAGGAGCGACGTAAATTGAACAAATGTGACAGAATCTCGCTGAATTCTTATATTAACCTTAATGTAAAATGATCTAATCGGGTCTCTGTTTACCCTACCCTAGAAGTTTAACAGTGCATTTTACTCGCCATTTCATGCGGTTTGAGATGCCGCTTAGCCCAATACGCTATCTGAAATATCAGCGACGTAAATTGAACAAATGTGAGAGAATTTCGTTGAATTCTTATATTAACCTTAATGTAAAATGTTCTAATCGGGTCTCTGTTCGCCCTACCCTAGAAGATTAAAAGTGCATTTCACTCGTCATTTCATGCGCTTTGAGATGCCGCTTAGCCCAATAGGCTATCTGAAATAGGAGCGACGTAAATTGAACAAATGTGATAGAATTACGCTGAATTCTTATATTAACCGTAATATAAAATGATCAAATCGGGTCTCTGTTTGCCTTACCCTAGAAGTTTAATTGTGCATTTTACTCGGCATTTCATGCGAGTTGAGATGCCGGTTAGCCCAATACGCTATCTGAAATTGAAGCGACGTAAATTGGACAAATGTGATAGAATTTGGCTGAATTGTTAAATTAACCATAATATAAAATGATCTAATCGGGTCTCTGTTTGCCCTACCCTAGAAGTATAATAGTGCATTTTACTCGCCATTTCATGTGCTTTGAGATGCCACTTAGCCCAATACGCTATCTGAAATGGGATCGACGTAAATTAAACAAATGTGATAGAATTTCGCTGAATTCTTATATTAACCATAATACAAAATGATCTAATCGGGTCTCTTTTTGCCCTACCCTAGAAGTTTAATAGTGTATTTTACTCGCCATTTCTCGCGTTTTATGATGCCGCCTAGCCCAGTACGCTAGCTGAAATAGGAACGACGTAAATTGAAAAATGTGATAGAATTTTGCTGAATTCTTAAATTAACTATAATATAAAATGATCTAGTCGGGTCTCTGTTTGCCCTACCCTAGAAGTATCATAGTGCATTTGACTCGCCATTTCATGCGCTTTGAGATGCCGCTTAGCCCAATACGCTATCTGAAATAGGAGCGACGTAAATTGAACAAATGTGATAGAATTTCGCTGAATTCTTATATTAACCAAAATATAAAATGATCTAATCGGGTCTCTGATTGCCCTATCATAGAAGTTTAATAGTGCATTTCACTCGTCATTTCATGCGTTTTGAGAAGCCGCTTAGCCCAATACGCTATCTGAAATAGGAGCAACGTAAATTGAACAAACGTGATAGAATTTCGCTGAATTCTTATATTAACCAAAATATAAAATGATCGAATCGGCTCTCTGATTGCCCTATCATAGAAGTTTAGCAGTGCATTTTACTCGCCCTTCCACGCGCTTCAAGATGCCGCCCAGCCCAGAACGCTATCTGAAATAGGAGCGACGTAAGTTGAACAAATGTGATAGAATTACGCTGAATTCTTATATTAACCGTATTATAAAATGATCTAATCGGGTCTCTGTTTGCCCTACCCTAGAAGTTTAATAGTGCATTTTACTCGCCATTTCATGCGCTTTGACATGCCGCTTAGCCCAATACGCTATCTGAAATAGGAGCGACGTAAATTGAACAAATGTGATAGAATTTCGCTGAATTCTTAAATTAACCATAATATAAAATGATCTAATCGGGTCTCTGTTTGCCCTACCCTAGAAGTTTAATAGTGCATTTTACTCGCCATTTCAGGCGCTTTGAGATGGCGCTTAGCCCAATACGCTATCTGAAATAGGAGCGACGTAAATCGAACAAATGTGATAGAATTTTCCTGAATTCATATATTAACATTAATGTAAAATGATCTAATCGTGTCTTTGTTCGCCCAACCCTAGAAGTTTAATAGTGCATTTCACTCGTCATGTCATGCGCTTTGAGATGCCGCTTAGCCCAATACGCTATCAGAAATAGGAGCAACGTAAATTGAACAAATGTGATAGAATTTCGCTGAATTCTTATATTAACCAAAATATAAAATGATCTAATCGGGTCTCTGATTGCCCTATCATAGAAGTTTAGTGGTGCGTTTTACTCGCCATTTCTTGCGCTTTGAGATGCCGCTTAGCCCAATACGCTATCTGAAATATCAGCGACGTAAATTGAACAAATGTGACAAAATCTCGCTGAATTCTTATATTAACCTTAATGTAAAATGATCTAATCGGGTCTCTGTTCGCCCTACTCTAGAAGATTAATAGTGCATTTCACTCGTCATTTCATGCGCTTTGAGATGCCGCTTAGCCCAATAAGCTATCTGAAATAGGAGCGACGTAAATTGAACAAATGTGACAGAATCTCGCTGAATTCTTATATTAACCTTAATGTAAAATGATCTAATCGGGTCTCTGTTTGCCCTACCCTAGAAGTTTAACAGTGCATTTTACTCGCCATTTCATGCGGTTTGAGATGCCGCTTAGCCCAATACGCTATCTGAAATAGGAGCGACGTAAATTGAACAAATGTGATAGAATTTCCCTGAATTCTTATATTAACCTTAATGTAAAATGATCTAATCGGGTCTTTGTTCGCCTTACCCTAGAAGTTTAATAGTGTATTTCACTCGTCATTTCATGCGCTTTGAGATGCCGCTTAGCCCAATAAGCTATCTGAAATAGGAGCGACGTAAATTGAACAAATGTGACAGAATCTCGCTGAATTCTTATATTAACCTTAATGTAAAATGATCTAATCGGGTCTCTGTTTGCCCTACCCTAGAAGTTTAACAGTGCATTTTACTCGCCATTTCATGCGGTTTGAGATGCCGCTTAGCCCAATACGCTATCTGAAATATCAGCGACGTAAATTGAACAAATGTGAGAGAATTTCGTTGAATTCTTATATTAACCTTAATGTAAAATGTTCTAATCGGGTCTCTGTTCGCCCTACCCTAGAAGATTAAAAGTGCATTTCACTCGTCATTTCATGCGCTTTGAGATGCCGCTTAGCCCAATAGGCTATCTGAAATAGGAGCGACGTAAATTGAACAAATGTGATAGGATTTCGCTGAATTCTTAAATTAACCATAATATAGAATGATCTAATCGGGTCTCTATGTGCCCTACCCTAGAAGTTTAATAGTGCATTTTACTCGCCATTTCTTGCGCTTTGAGATGCCGCTTAGCCCAATACGCTATCTGAAATTGGAGCGACGTAAATTGAACAAATGTGATAGAATTTCCCTGAAATGTTATAGTAAACAAAATATAAAATGATCTAACCGGGACTCTGATTGCCCTATCATAGAAGTTTAGTAGTGCATTTTACTCGCCCTTCCACGCGCTTCAAGATGCCGCCTAGCGCAGTACGCTATCTGAAATAGGAGCGACGTTAGTTGAACAAATGTGATAGAATTTCGCTGAATTCTTATATTAACCAAAATATGAAATGATCTAATCGGGTCTCTGATTGCCCTTTCATAGAAGTTTAATAGTGCATTTTACTCGCCATTCCACGCGCTTTAAGTTGCCGCCTAGCCGAGTACGCTATCTGAAATAGGAGCTACGTAAGTTGAACAAATGTCACAGAATTACGCTGAATTCTTATATTAACCGTAATATAAAATGATCTAATCGGGTCTCTGTTTGCCTTATCCTAGAAGTTTAATAGTGCATTCTACTCGTCATTTCATGCGCTTTGAGATGCCGCTTAGCCCAATACGCTATCTGACATAGGAGCGACGTAAATTGAACAAATGTGATAGAATTTCGCTGAATTCTTATATTAACCAAAATATAAAATGATCTAATCGGGTCTCTGATTGGCCTACCCTAGAAGTTTAGTAGTGCATTTTACTCGCCATTTCATGCGCTTTGAGATGCCGCTTAGCCCAATACGCTATCTGAAATAGGAGCGACGTAAATTAAACAAATGTCATAGAATTTCGCTGAATTCTTATATTAACCAAAATATAAAATGATCTAATCGGGTCTCTGATTGCCCTATCATAGAAGTTTAATAGTGCATTTTACTCGCCATTCCACGCGCTTTAAGTTGCCGCCTAGCCGAGTACGCTATCTGAAATAGGAGCTACGTAAGTTGAACAAATGTCACAGAATTACGCTGAATTCTTATATTAACCGTAATATAAAATGATCTAATCGGGTCTCTGATTGCCCTATCATAGAAGTTTAATAGTGCATTTTACTCGCCATTCCACGCGCTTTAAGATGCCGCATGTCCGAGTACGCTATCTGAAATAGGAGCGACGTAAATTGAACAAATGTGATAGAATTTTGCTGAATTCATAAATTAACCATAATATGAAATGATCTATTCGGGTCTCTGTTTGCCCTACCCTAGAAGTTTAATAGTGCATTTTACTCGCCATTTCTTGCGCTTTGAGATGCCGCTTAGCCCAATACGCTATCTGAAATATCAGCGACGTAAATTGAAAAAATGTGATAGAATTTCGCTGCATTCTTATATTAACCAAAATATAAAATGATCTAATCGGCTCTGTGATTGCCCTATCATAGAAGTTTAGTAGTGCATTTTACTGGCCCTTCCACACGCTTTAAGATGCCGCCTAGCCCAGTACGCTATCTGAAATAGGAGCGACGTAAGTTGAACAAATGTGATAGAATTACGCTGAATTCTTATATTAACCGTAATATAAAATGATCAAATCGGGTCTCTGTTTGCCTTACCCTAGAAGTTTAATTGTGCATTTTACTCGGCATTTCATGCGAGTTGAGATGCCGGTTAGCCCAATACGCTATCTGAAATTGAAGCGACGTAAATTGGACAAATGTGATAGAATTTGGCTGAATTGTTAAATTAACCATAATATAAAATGATCTAATTGGGTCTCTGTTTGCCCTACCCTAGAAGTATAATAGTGCATTTTACTCGCCATTTCATGTGCTTTGAGATGCCACTTAGCCCAATACGCTATCTGAAATGGGATCGACGTAATTTAAACAAATGTGATAGAATTTCGCTGAATTCTTATATTAACCATAATACAAAATGATCTAATCGGGTCTCTTTTTGCCCTACCCTAGAAGTTTAATAGTGTATTTTACTCGCCATTCCTCGCGTTTTATGATGCCGCCTAGCCCAGTACGCTAGCTGAAATAGGAACGACGTAAATTGAAAAATGTGATAGAATTTTGCTGAATTCTTAAATTAACTATAATATAAAATGATCTAGTCGGGTCTCTGTTTGCCCTACCCTAGAAGCATAATAGTGCATTTGACTCGCCATTTCATGCGCTTTGAGATGCCGCTTAGCCCAATACGCTATCTGAAATAGGAGCGACGTAAATTGAACAAATGTGATAGAATTTCGCTGAATTCTTATATTAACCAAAATATAAAATGATCTAATCGGGTCTCTGATTGCCCTATCATAGAAGTTTAATAGTGCATTTCACTCGTCATTTCATGCGTTTTGAGATGCCGCTTAGCCCAATACGCTATCTGAAATAGGAGCAACGTAAATTGAACAAACGTGATAGAATTTCGCAGAATTCTTATATTAACCAAAATATAAAATGATCGAATCGGCTCTCTGATTGCCCTATCATAGAAGTTTAGCAGTGCATTTTACTCGCCCTTCCACGCGCTTCAAGATGCCGCCCAGCCCAGAACGCTATCTGAAATAGGAGCGACGTAAGTTGAACAAATGTGATAGAATTACGCTGAATTCTTATATTAACCGTATTATAAAATGATCTAATCGGGTCTCTGTTTGCCCTACCCTAGAAGTTTAATAGTGCATTTTACTCGCCATTTCATGCGCTTTGAGATGCCGCTTAGCCCAATACGCTATCTGAAATAGGAGCTACGTAAGTTGAACAAATGTCACAGAATTACGCTGAATTCTTATATTAACCGTAATATAAAATGATCTAATCGGGTCTCTGTTTGCCCTACCCTAGAAGTTTAATAGTGCATTTTACTCGCCATTTCAGGCGCTTTGAGATGGCGCTTAGCCCAATACGCTATCTGAAATAGGAGCGACGTAAATCGAACAAATGTGATAGAATTTTCCTGAATTCATATATTAACATTAATGTAAAATGATCTAATCGTGTCTTTGTTCGCCCAACCCTAGAAGTTTAATAGTGCATTTCACTCGTCATTTCATGCGCTTTGAGATGCCGCTTAGCCCAATACGCTATCAGAAATAGGAGCAACGTAAATTGAACAAATGTGATAGAATTTCGCTGAATTCTTATATTAACCAAAATATAAAATGATCTAATCGGGTCTCTGATTGCCCTATCATAGAAGTTTAGTGGTGCATTTTACTCGCCATTTCATGCGCTTTGAGATGCCGCTTAGCCCAATACGCTATCTGCCTAAGGGCGTCGTAAATTGAACAAATGTGTTAGAATTTCGCTGAATTCTTAAATTAACCATAATATAAAATGATCTAATCGGGTTTCTGTTTGCCCTACCCTAAAAGTTTAATAGTGCACTTTACTCGCCATTTCTTGCGCTTTGAGATGCCGCTTAGCCCAATACGCTATCTGAAATATCAGCGACGTAAATTGAACAAATGTGACAGAATCTCGCTGAATTCTTATATTAACCTTAATGTAAAATGATCTAATCGGGTCTCTGTTCGCCCTACTCTAGAAGATTAATAGTGCATTTCACTCGTCATTTCATGCGCTTTGAGATGCCGCTTAGCCCAATAAGCTATCTGAAATAGGAGCGACGTAAATTGAACAAATGTGACAGAATCTCGCTGAATTCTTATATTAACCTTAATGTAAAATGATCTAATCGGGTCTCTGTTTGCCCTACCCTAGAAGTTTAACAGTGCATTTTACTCGCCATTTCATGCGGTTTGAGATGCCGCTTAGCCCAATACGCTATCTGAAATAGGAGCGACGTAAATTGAACAAATGTGTTAGAATTTCCCTGAATTCTTATATTAACCTTAATGTAAAATGATCTAATCGGGTCTTTGTTCGCCTTACCCTAGAAGTTTAATAGTGCATTTCACTCGTCATTTCATGCGCTTTGAGATGCCGCTTAGCCCAATAAGCTATCTGAAATAGGAGCGACGTAAATTGAACCGATGTGATAGAATTTCGCTGAATTCTTATATTAACCAAAATATAAAATGATCTAATCGGGTCTCTGATTGCCCTATCAGAGAAGTTTAGTAGTGCATTTTACTCGCCCTTCCACGCGCTTTAAGATGCCGCCTAGCCCAGTACGCTATCTGAAATAGGAGCGACGTATGTTGAACAAATGTGATAGAATTACGCTGAATTCTTATATTAACCGTAATATAAAATGATCTAATCGGGTCTCTGATTGCCCTATCATAGAAGTTTAACAGTGTATTTTACTCGCCATTCCTCGCGTTTTAAGATGCCGCCTAGCTCAGTACGCTAGCTGAAATAGGAACGACGTAAATTGAAAAAATGTGATAGAATTTCGCTGAATTCTTATATTAACCAAAATATAAAATGATCTAATCGGCTCTCTGATTGCCCTATCATAGAAGTTTAGTAGTGCATTTTACTGGCCCTTCCACACGCTTTAAGATGCCGCCTAGCCCAGTACGCTATCTGAAATAGGAGCGACGTAAGTTGAACAAATGCGATAGAATTACGCTGAATTCTTATATTAACCGTAATATAAAATGATCAAATCGGGTCTCTGTTTGCCTTACCCTAGAAGTTTAATTGTGCATTTTACTCGGCATTTCATGCGAGTTGAGATGCCGGTTAGCCCAATACGCTATCTGAAATTGAAGCGACGTAAATTGGACAAATGTGATAGAATTTGGCTGAATTGTTAAATTAACCATAATATAAAATGATCTAATCGGGTCTCTGTTTGCCCTACCCTAGAAATGTAATAGTGCATTTTACTCGCCATTTCATGTGCTTTGAGATGCCACTTAGCCCAATACGCTATCTGAAATGGGATCGACGTAAATTAAACAAATGTGATAGAATTTCGCTGAATTCTTATATTAACCATAATATAAAATGATCTAATCGGGTCTCTTTTTGCCCTACCCTAGAAGTTTAATAGTGTATTTTACTCGCCATTCCTCGCGTTTTATGATGCCGCCTAGCCCAGTACGCTAGCTGAAATAGGAACGACGTAAATTGAAAAATGTGATAGAATTTTGCTGAATTCTTAAATTAACTATAATATAAAATGATCTAGTCGGGTCTCTGTTTGCCCTACCCTAGAAGCATAATAGTGCATTTGACTCGCCATTTCATGCGCTTTGAGATGCCGCTTAGCCCAATACGCTATCTGAAATAGGAGCGACGTAAATTGAACAAATGTGATAGAATTTCGCTGAATTCTTATATTAACCAAAATATAAAATGATCTAATCGGGTCTCTGATTGCCGTATCATAGAAGTTTAATAGTGCATTTCACTCGTCATTTCATGCGTTTTGAGATGCCGCTTAGCCCAATACGCTATCTGAAATAGGAGCAACGTAAATTGAACAAACGTGATAGAATTTCGCAGAATTCTTATATTAACCAAAATATAAAATGATCGAATCGGCTCTCTGATTGCCCTATCATAGAAGTTTAGCAGTGCATTTTACTCGCCCTTCCACGCGCTTCAAGATGCCGCCCAGCCCAGAACGCTATCTGAAATAGGAGCGACGTAAGTTGAACAAATGTGATAGAATTACGCTGAATTCTTATATTAACCGTATTATAAAATGATCTAATCGGGTCTCTGTTTGCCCTACCCTAGAAGTTTAATAGTGCATTTTACTCGCCATTTCATGCGCTTTGAGATGCCGCTTAGCCCAATACGCTATCTGAAATAGGAGCTACGTAAGTTGAACAAATGTCACAGAATTACGCTGAATTCTTATATTAACCGTAATATAAAATGATCTAATCGGGTCTCTGTTTGCCCTACCCTAGAAGTTTAATAGTGCATTTTACTCGCCATTTCAGGCGCTTTGAGATGGCGCTTAGCCCAATACGCTATCTGAAATAGGAGCGACGTAAATCGAACAAATGTGATAGAATTTTCCTGAATTCATATATTAACATTAATGTAAAATGATCTAATCGTGTCTTTGTTCGCCCAACCCTAGAAGTTTAATAGTGCATTTCACTCGTCATTTCATGCGCTTTGAGATGCCGCTTAGCCCAATACGCTATCAGAAATAGGAGCAACGTAAATTGAACAAATGTGATAGAATTTCGCTGAATTCTTATATTAACCAAAATATAAAATGATCTAATCGGGTCTCTGATTGCCCTATCATAGAAGTTTAGTGGTGCATTTTACTCGCCATTTCATGCGCTTTGAGATGCCGCTTAGCCCAATACGCTATCTGCCTAAGGGCGTCGTAAATTGAACAAATGTGTTAGAATTTCGCTGAATTCTTAAATTAACCATAATATAAAATGATCTAATCGGGTTTCTGTTTGCCCTACCCTAAAAGTTTAATAGTGCACTTTACTCGCCATTTCTTGCGCTTTGAGATGCCGCTTAGCCCAATACGCTATCTGAAATATCAGCGACGTAAATTGAACAAATGTGACAGAATCTCGCTGAATTCTTATATTAACCTTAATGTAAAATGATCTAATCGGGTCTCTGTTCGCCCTACTCTAGAAGATTAATAGTGCATTTCACTCGTCATTTCATGCGCTTTGAGATGCCGCTTAGCCCAATAAGCTATCTGAAATAGGAGCGACGTAAATTGAACAAATGTGAGAGAATTTCGCTGAATTCTTATATTAACCATAATATAAAATGATCTAATCGGGTCTCTTTTTGCCCTACCCTAGAAGTTTAATAGTGTATTTTACTCGCCATTCCGCGCGTTTTAAGATGCCTCCTAGCCCAGTCCGCTAGCTGAAATAGGAACGACGTAAATTGAAAAAATGTGATAGAATTTTGCTGAATTCTTAAATTAACCATAATATAAAATGATCTAGTCGGGTCTCTGTTTGCCCTACCCTAGAAGTATAATAGTGCATTTTACTCGCCATTTCATGCGCTTTGAGATGCCACTTAGCCCAATACGCTATCTGAAATAGGATCGACGTAAATTAAACAAATGTGATAGAATTTCGCTGAATTCTTAAATTAACCATAATATAAAATGATCTAATCGGGTCTCTGTTTGCCCTACCCTAGAAGTTTAATAGTGCATTTTACTCGCCATTTCTTGCGCTTTGAGATGCCGCTTAGCCCAATATGCTATCAGAAATATCAGCGACGTGAATTGAACAAATGTGAGAGAATCTCGCTGAATTCTTATATTAACCTTAATGTAAAATGATCTAATCGGGTCTCTGTTCGCCCTACTCTAGAAGATTAATTGTGCATTTCACTCGTCATTTCATGCGCTTTGAGATGCCGCTTAGCCCAATAAGCTATCTGACATAGGAGCGACGTAAATTGAACAAATGTGATAGAATTTTGGTGAATTCTTAAATAAACCATAATATGAAATGATCTAATCGGGTCTCTGTTTGCCCTACCCTAGAAGTTTAACAGTTCATTTTACTCGCCATTTCATGCGGTTTGAGATGCCGCTTAGCCCAGTACGCCATCTGAAATAGGAGCGACGTAAATTGAACAAATGTGATAGAATTTCGCTGAATTCTTAAATTGACCATAATATAAAATGATCTAATCGGGTCTCTGTTTGCCCTACCCTGGAAGTTTAATAGTGCATTTTACTCGTCATTTCATGCGCTTTGAGATGCCGCTTAGCCCAATACGCTATCTGAAATAGGAGCGTCGTAAATTGAACAAATGTGATAGAATTTCGCTGAATTCTTAAATTAACCATAACATAAAATGATCTAATCGGGTCTCTGTTTGCCCTACCCTAGAAGTTTAATAGTGCATTTTACTCGCCATTTCATGCGCTTTGAGATGGCGCTTAGCCCAATACGCTATCTGAAATGGGAGCGATGTAAATTGAACAAATGTGATAGAATTTCGCTGAATTCTTAAATTAACCATAATATAAAACGGTCTAATGGGGTCTCTGTTTGCCGTACCCTAGAAGTTTAATAGTGCATTTTACTCGTCATTTGATGCGCTTTGAGATGCCGCTTAGCCCAATACGCTATCTGCAATAGGAGCGACGTAAATTGAACAAATGTGATAGAATTCCCTGAATTCTTATATTAACCTTAATGTAAAATGATCTAATCGGGTCTCTGATTGCCCTACCATAGAAGTTTAATAGTGCATTTCACTCTCCATTCCACGCGCTTTAAGTTGCCGCCTAGCCCAGTACGCTATCTGAAATAGGAGCTACGTAAGTTGAACAAATGTGACAGAATTACGCTGAATTCTTATATTTACCGTAATATAAAATGATCTAATCGGGTCTCTCTTTGCGTTATCCTAGAAGTTTAATTGTGCATTTTCCTCGCCATTTCATGCGCTTTGCGATGCCACTTAGCCCAATACGCTATCTGAAATAGGATCGACGTAAATTAAACAAATGTGATAGAATTTCGCTGAATTCTTATATTAACCATAATATAAAATGATCTAATCGGGTCTCTTTTTGCCCTACCCTAGAAGTTTAATAGTGTATTTTACTCGCCATTCCTCGAGTTTTAAGATGCCTCCTAGCTCAGAGCGCTACCTGAAATAGGAGCGACGTAAATTGAACAAATGTGATAGCATTTCGCTGAATTCTTAAATTAACCATAACATAAAATGATCTAATCGGGTCTCTGTTTGCCCTCCCCTAGAAGTTTAATAGTGCATTTTACTCGCCATTTCATGCGCTTTGAGATGGCGCTTAGCCCAATACGCTATCTGAAATAGGAGCGACGTAAATTGAACAAATGTGATAGAGTTTCCCTGAATTCTTATATTAACCTTAATGTAAAATGATCTAATCGGGTCTTTGTTTGCCCTACCCTAGAAGTTTGATAGTGCATTTTACTCGTCATTTCATGCGCTTTGAGATGACGCTTAGCCCAATATGCTACCTGAATTAGCAGCGACGTAAATTGAACAAATGTGATAGAATTTCGCTGAATTCTTATATTAACCAAAATATAAAATGATCCAATCGGGTCTCTGATTGCCCTACCATAGAAGTTTAATAGTGCATTTCACTCTCCATTCCACGCGCTTTAAGTTGCCGGCTAGCCCAGTACGCTATCTGAAATAGGAGCTACGTAAGTTGAACAAATCTGACAGAATTACGCTGAATTCTTATATTTACCGTAATATAAAATGATCTAATCGGGTCTCTCTTTGCGTTATCCTAGAAGTTTAATTGTGCATTTTCCTCGCCATTTCATGCGCTTTGCGATGCCACTTAGCCCAATACGCTATCTGAAATAGGATCGACGTAAATTAAACAAATGTGATAGAATTTCGCTGAATTCTTATATTAACCATAATATAAAATGATCTAATCGGGTCTCTTTTTGCCCTACCCTAGAAGTATAATAGTGTATTTTACTCGCCATTCCTCGAGTTTTAAGATGCCTCCTAGCTCAGAGCGCTACCTGAAATAGGAGCGACGTAAATTGAACAAATGTGATAGAATTTCGCTGAATTCTTAAATTAACCATAACATAAAATGATCTAATCGGGTCTCTGTTTGCCCTCCCCTAGAAGTTTAATAGTGCATTTTACTCGCCATTTCATGCGCTTTGAGATGGCGCTTAGCCCAATACGCTATCTGAAATAGGAGCGACGTAAATTGAACAAATGTGATAGAGTTTCCCTGAATTCTTATATTAACCTTAATGTAAAATGATCTAATCGGGTCTTTGTTTGCCCTACCCTAGAAGTTTGATAGTGCATTTTACTCGTCATTTCATGCGCTTTGAGATGACGCTTAGCCCAATATGCTATCTGAATTAGGAGCGACGTAAATTGAACAAATGTGATAGAATTTCGCTGAATTCTTATATTAACCAAAATATAAAATGATCCAATCGGGTCTCTGATTGCCCTATCATAGAAGTTTAATAGTGCATTTTACTCGCCATTCCACGCGCTTTAAGTTGTCGCCCAGCCCAGTACGCTATCTGAAATAAGAGCGACGTAAGTTGATCAAATGTGATTGAATTACGCTGAATTCTTATATTAACCGTAATATAAAATGGTCTAATCGGGCCTCCGTTTGCCTTATCCTAGAAGTTTAACAGTGCATTTTACTCGCCATTTCATGCGCTTTGAGGTGCCGCTTAGCCCAATACGCTATCTGCAATAGGAGCGACGTAAATTGAACAAATGTGATAGAATTTCCCTGAATTCTTATATTAACCTTAATGTAAAATGATCTAATCGGGTCTTTGTTTGCCCTACCCTAGAAGTTTGATAGTGCATTTTACTCGTCATTTCATGCGCTTTGAGATGACGCTTAGCCCAATATGCTACCTGAATTAGCAGCGACGTAAATTGAACAAATGTGATAGAATTTCGCTGAATTCTTATATTAACCAAAATATAAAATGATCCAATCGGGTCTCTGATTGCCCTACCATAGAAGTTTAATAGTGCATTTCACTCTCCATTCCACGCGCTTTAAGTTGCCGGCTAGCCCAGTACGCTATCTGAAATAGGAGCTACGTAAGTTGAACAAATCTGACAGAATTACGCTGAATTCTTATATTTACCGTAATATAAAATGATCTAATCGGGTCTCTCTTTGCGTTATCCTAGAAGTTTAATTGTGCATTTTCCTCGCCATTTCATGCGCTTTGAGATGCCACTTAGCCCAATACGCTATCTGAAATAGGATCGACGTAAATTAAACAAATGTGATAGAATTTCGCTGAATTCTTATATTAACCATAATATAAAATGATCTAATCGGGTCTCTTTTTGCCCTACCCTAGAAGTATAATAGTGTATTTTACTCGCCATTCCTCGAGTTTTAAGATGCCTCCTAGCTCAGAGCGCTACCTGAAATAGGAGCGACGTAAATTGAACAAATGTGATAGAATTTCGCTGAATTCTTAAATTAACCATAACATAAAATGATCTAATCGGGTCTCTGTTTGCCCTCCCCTAGAAGTTTAATAGTGCATTTTACTCGCCATTTCATGCGCTTTGAGATGGCGCTTAGCCCAATACGCTATCTGAAATAGGAGCGACGTAAATTGAACAAATGTGATAGAGTTTCCCTGAATTCTTATATTAACCTTAATGTAAAATGATCTAATCGGGTCTTTGTTTGCCCTACCCTAGAAGTTTGATAGTGCATTTTACTCGTCATTTCATGCGCTTTGAGATGACGCTTAGCCCAATATGCTACCTGAATTAGCAGCGACGTAAATTGAACAAATGTGATAGAATTTCGCTGAATTCTTATATTAACCAAAATATAAAATGATCCAATCGGGTCTCTGATTGCCCTATCATAGAAGTTTAATAGTGCATTTTACTCGCCATTCCACGCGCTTTAAGTTGTCGCCCAGCCCAGTACGCTATCTGAAATAAGAGCGACGTAAGTTGATCAAATGTGATTGAATTACGCTGAATTCTTATATTAACCGTAATATAAAATGGTCTAATCGGGCCTCCGTTTGCCTTATCCTAGAAGTTTAACAGTGCATTTTACTCGCCATTTCATGCGCTTTGAGGTGCCGCTTAGCCCAATACGCTATCTGCAATAGGAGCGACGTAAATTGAACAAATGTGATAGAATTTCCCTGAATTCTTATATTAACCTTAATGTAAAATGATCTAATCGGGTCTCTGATTGCCCTACCATAGAAGTTTAATAGTGCATTTCACTCTCCATTCCACGCGCTTTAAGTTGCCGCCTAGCCCAGTACGCTATCTGAAATAGGAGCTACGTAAGTTGAACAAATGTGACAGAATTACGCTGAATTCTCATATTTACCGTAATATAAAATGATCTAATCGGGTCTCTCTTTGCGTTATCCTAGAAGTTTAATTGTGCATTTTCCTCTCCATTTCATGCGCTTTGAGATGCCACTTAGCACAATAAGCTGTCTGAAATAGGAGCGACGTAAATTGAACAAATGTGATAGAATTTCGCTGAATTCTTATATTAACCAAAATATAAAATGATCGAATCGGCTCTCTGATTGCCCTATCATAGAAGTTTAGCAGTGCATTTTACTCGCCCTTCCACGCGCTTTAAGATGCCGCCCAGCCCAGAACGCTATCTGAAATAGGAGCGACGTAAGTTGAACAAATGTGATAGAATTACGCTGAATTCTTATATTAACCGTATTATAAAATGATCTAATCGGGTCTCTGTTTGCCCTACCCTAGAAGTTTAATAGTGCATTTTACTCGCCATTTCATGCGCTTTGAGATGCCGCTTAGCCCAATACGCTATCTGAAATAGGAGCGACGTAAATTGAACAAATGTGATAGAATTTCGCTGAATTCTTAAATTAACCATAATATAAAATGATCTAATCGGGTCTCTGTTTGCCCTACCCTAGAAGTTTAATAGTGCATTTTACTCGCCATTTCAGGCGCTTTGAGATGGCGCTTAGCCCAATACGCTATCTGAAATAGGAGCGACGTAAATCGAACAAATGTGATAGAATTTTCCTGAATTCATATATTAACATTAATGTAAAATGATCTAATCGTGTCTTTGTTCGCCCAACCCTAGAAGTTTAATAGTGCATTTCACTCGTCATTTCATGCGCTTTGAGATGCCGCTTAGCCCAATACGCTATCAGAAATAGGAGCAACGTAAATTGAACAAATGTGATAGAATTTCGCTGAATTCTTATATTAACCAAAATATAAAATGATCTAATCGGGTCTCTGATTGCCCTATCATAGAAGTTTAGTGGTGCATTTTACTCGCCATTTCATGCGCTTTGAGATGCCGCTTAGCCCAATACGCTATCTGCCTAAGGGCGTCGTAAATTGAACAAATGTGATAGAATTTCGCTGAATTCTTAAATTAACCATAATATAAAATGATCTAATCGGGTTTCTGTTTGCCCTACCCTAAAAGTTTAATAGTGCACTTTACTCGCCATTTCTTGCGCTTTGAGATGCCGCTTAGCCCAATACGCTATCTGAAATATCAGCGACGTAAATTGAACAAATGTGACAGAATCTCGCTGAATTCTTATATTAACCTTAATGTAAAATGATCTAATCGGGTCTCTGTTCGCCCTACTCTAGAAGATTAATAGTGCATTTCACTCGTCATTTCATGCGCTTTGAGATGCCGCTTAGCCCAATAAGCTATCTGAAATAGGAGCGACGTAAATTGAACAAATGTGACAGAATCTCGCTGAATTCTTATATTAACATTAATGTAAAATGATCTAATCGGGTCTCTGTTTGCCCTACCCTAGAAGTTTAACAGTGCATTTTACTCGCCATTTCATGCGGTTTGAGATGCCGCTTAGCCCAATACGCTATCTGAAATAGGAGCGACGTAAATTGAACAAATGTGATAGAATTTCCCTGAATTCTTATATTAACCTTAATGTAAAATGATCTAATCGGGTCTTTGTTCGCCTTACCCTAGAAGTTTAATAGTACATTTCACTCGACATTTCATGCGCTTTGAGATGCCGCTTAGCCCAATAAGCTATCTGAAATAGGAGCGACGTAAATTGAACAGATGTGATAGAATTTCGCTGAATTCTTATATTAACCAAAATATAAAATGATCTAATCGGGTCTCTGATTGCCCTATCAGAGAAGTTTAGTAGTGCATTTTACTCGACCTTCCACGCGCTTTAAGATGCCGCCTAGCCCAGTACGCTAGTTGAAATAGGAGCGACGTATGTTGAAGAAATGTGATTGAATTACGTTGAATTCTCATATTAACCGTAATATAAAATGATCTAATCGGGTCTCCGATTGCCCTATCATAGAAGTTTAACAGTGTATTTTACTCGCCATTCCTCGCGTTTTTAGATGCCGCCTATCCCAGTACGCTAGCTGAAATACGAACGACGTAAATTGAAAAAATGTGATAGAATTTCGCTGAATTCTTATATTAACCAAAATATAAAATGATCTAATCGGCTCTCTGATTGCCCTATCATAGAAGTTTAGTAGTGCATTTTACTCGCCCTTCCACGCGCTTTAAGATGCCGCCTAGCCCAGTACGCTATCTGAAATAGGAGCGACGTAAATTTAACAAATGTGATAGAATTTCGCTGAATTCTTATATTAACCAAAATATAAAATGATCTAATCGGGTCTCTGTTTGCCCTACCCTAGAAGTTTAATAGTGCATTTTACTCGCCATTTCTTGCGCTTTGAGTTGCCGCTTAGCCCAATACGCTATCTGAAATAGGAGCGACGTACATTGAACAAATGTGATAGAATTTCGCTGAATTCTTATATTAACCAAAATATAAAATGATCTAATCGGGTCTCTGATTGCCCTATCATAGAAGTTTAGTAGTGCATTTTACTCGACCTTCCACGCGCTTTAAGATGCCGCCTAGCCCAGTACGCTATTTGAAATAGGAGCGACGTATGTTGAACAAATGTGATTGAGTTACGTTGAATTCTTATATTAACCGTAATATAAAATGATCTAATCGGGTCTCTGATTGCCCTATCATAGAAGTTTAACAGTGTACTTTACTCGCCATTCCTCGCGTTTTTAGATGCCGCCTATCCCAGCACGCTAGCTGAAATAGGAACGACGTAAATTGAAAAAAATGTGATAGGATTTCGCTGAATTCTTATATTAACCAAAATATAAAATGATCTAATCGGGTCTCTGATTGCCCTATCATAGAAGTTTAATAGTGCATCTTACTGGCCATTCCACGCGCTTTAAGATTCCGCCTAGCCCAGTACGCTATCTGAAGTAGGAGCGACGTAAGTTGAACATATATGATAGGATGTTCCTGAAATCTTATATTAAACAAAATATAAAATGATCTAATCGGGTCTCTGATCCCCCTATCATAGAAGTTTAATAGTGCATTTTACTCGCCATTCCACGCGCTTTAAGATGCCGCCTAGCCCAGTAGGCTAACTGAAATCGGAGCGACGTAAGTTGAACAAATGTGACAGGATTACGCTGAATTCTTATATTCACCGTAATATAAAATGATCTGACCGGTTCTCTGTTTGCCTTATCCTAGAAGTTTAATAGTGCATTTTACTCGACATTTCATGCGCTTTGAGGTGCCGCTTAGCCCAATACGCTATCTGAAATAGGAGCGACGTAAATTGAACAAATGTGATAGAATTTCCCTGAATTCTTATATTAAACAAAATATAACATCACCTAATCGGGTCTCTGATTGCCCTATCATAGAAGTTTAATAGTGCATTTTACTCGCCACTCCACGCGCTTTAAGATGCCGCCTAGACCAGTACGCTATCTGAAATAGGAGCGACGTAAATTGAGCAAATGTGATAGAATTTTGCTGAATTCTTATATTAACTTTAACGTAAAATGATCTAATCGGGTCTCTGTTCGCCCTACCCTAGAAGTTTAATATCGCATTTCACTCGTCATTTAATGCGCTTTGAGATGCCGCTTAGCCCAATACGCTATCTGAAATAGGAGCGACGTAAATTGAACAAATGTGATAGAATTTCGATAAATTCTTATATTAACCAAAATATAAAATGATCTAATAGGGTCTCTGATTGCCCTATCATAGAAGTTTAATAGTGCATTTTACTGGCGATTCCACGCGCTTTAAGATGGCGCCTAGCCCAGTACGCTATCTGAAATAGGAGCGACGTAAATCGAACAAATGTGATAGAATTTCGCTGAATTCTTATATTAACCATATTGTAAAATGATCTAATCGGGTCTCTGTTCGCCCTAGCCTAGAAGTTTAATAGTACATTTTAGTCGCCATTTGATGCACTTTGTGATGCCGCTTTGCCCAATACGCTATCTGAAATAGTAGCGACGTAAATTGAACAAATGTGATAGAATTACGCTGAATTCTTATATTAACCGTAATATAAAATGATCTAATCGGGTCTCTGTTTGCCTTACCCTAGAAGTTTAATAGTGCATTTCACTCGACATTTCATGCGCTTTGAGATGCCGCTTAGCCCAATACGCTAACTGAAATAGGAGCGACGTAAATTGAACAAATGTGATAGAATTTCCCTGAATTCTTATATTAACCTTAATGTAAAATGATCTAATCGGGTCTCTGTTCGCCCTACTCTAGAACCTTAATAGTGCATTTCACTCGTCATTTAATGCGCTTTGAGATGCCGCTCCGCCCAATACGCTATCTGAAATAGGAGCGACATAAATTCAACGAATGTGATAGAATTTCGCTGAATTCTTATATTAACCAAAATATAAAACGATCTAATCGGGTCTCTGATTGCCCTATCATAGAAGTTTGATAGTGCATTTTACTGGCCATTCCACGCGCTTTAAGATGGCGCCTAGCTCAATACGCTATCTGAAATAGGAGCGATGTAAATTGAACAAATGTGATAGAATTACGCTGCATTCTTCAATTAACCATAATATAAAATGATGTAATCGGGTCTCTGTTTGCCCTACCCTAGAAGTTTAATTGTGCATTTTACTCGCCATTTCATGCGTTTTGGGATGCCGCTTAGCCCAATAAGCTATCTGTAATAGGAGCGACGTAAATTGAACAAATGTGATTGAACTTTGCTGAATTCTTATATTAACCGTAATATAAAACGATCTAATCGGGTCTCTGTTTGCCTTACCCCAGAAGTTTAATAGTGCATTGTACTCGCCTATTCATGCGCTTTGAGATGCCGCTTAGCCTAATACGCTATTTGAAATAGGAGCGACGTAAATTGAACAAATGTGATAGAATTTCGCAGAATTCTTAAATTAACCATAATATAAGATGATCTAATCGGGTCTATGTTTGCCCTACCCTAGAAGATTAGTAGTGCATTTTTCTCGCCATTTCATGCGCCTTGAGATGCCGCTTAGCCCAATACGCTATCTGAAATAGGAGCGACGTAAATTGAGCAAATGTGATAGAATTTCGCTGAATTCTTATAGTAACCTTAATGTAAAATGATGTAATCGGGTCACTCTTCGCCCTACCCTAGAAGTTTAATAGTGCATTTCACTCGTCGTCTCATGCGCTTTCAGATGCCGCTTAGCCCAATACGCTATCTGAAATAGGAGCGACGTAAATTGAGCAAATGTGATAGAATTTTGCTGAATTATTCAATTAACCAAAATATAAAATGATCTAATCGGGTCTCTGATTGCCCTATCATAGAAGTTTAATAGTGCATTTTACTCGCCATTCCACGCGCTTTAAGATGCCGTTTAGCCCAATAAGCTATCTGAAATAGGAGCGACGTAAATTGAACAAATGTGATAGAATTTTGCTGAATTCTTAGATTAACCATAATATAAAATGATCCAATCGAGTCTCTGTTTGCCCTACCCTAGAAGTTTAATAGTTCATTTTACTCGCCATTTCATGCGCTTTCAGATGCCGCTTAGCCCAATACGCTATCTGAAATAGGTGCGACGTAAATTGAACAAATGTGATAGAATTTAGCTGAATTCATAAAATAACCATAATATAAAATGATCTAATCGGGTCTCTGTTTGCCCTACCCTAGAAGTTTAATAGTGTATTTTACTCGCCATTTCTTGCGCTTTGAGATGCCGCTTAGCCCAATACGCTATCTGAAATACGAGGGACGTAAATTGAACAAATGTGACAGAATTTCGCTGAATTCTTATATTAACCTTAATGTAAAATGATCTAATCGGGTCTCTGTTTGCCGTACCCTAGAAGTTTAACAGTGCATTTTACTCGTCATTTCATGCACTTTGAGATGCCGCTTAGCCCAATACGCTATCTGAAATAGGAGCAACGTAAATTGAACAAATGTGATAGAATTTCCCTGAAATCTTATATTAAACAAAATATAAAATGATCTAATCGGGTCTCTGATTGCCCTATCATAGAAGTTTAGTAGTGCATTTTACTCGCCCTTCCACGCGCTTTAAGATGCCGCCTAGCCCAGTACGCTATCTGAAATAGGAGCGACGTAAATTGAACAAGTGTGATAGAATTTTGCTGAATTCTTAGATTAACCATAATATAAAATGATCTAATCGGGTCTCTGTTTGCCCTATCCTAGAAGTTTAATGGTGCATTTTACTCGCCATTTCATACGCTTTGAGATGCCGCTTAGCCCAGTGCGCCATCTGAAATAGGAGCGACGTAAATTGAACAAATGTGATTGAATTTCGCTGAATTCTTAAATTAACCATAATATGAAATGATGTAATCGAGTCTCTGTCTGCCCTACCCTAGAAGTTTAATAGTGCATTTACTCGCCATTCCACGCGCTTTAAGATGCCGCCTAGCCCAGTACGCTATCTGCAATAGGAGCGACGTAAATTGAACAAATGTGATAGAATTTCGCTGAATTCTTAAATTAACAATAATATGAAATGATCCAATCGGGTCTCTGTGTGCCCTACCCTAGAAGTTTAGTAGTGCATTTTACTGGCCATTTCTTGCGCTTTGAGATGCCGCTTAGCCCAATACGCTATCTGAAATAGGAGCGACGTAAATTGAACAAATGTGATACAATTTCCCTGAAATGTTATAGTAAACAAAATATAAAATGATCTAACCGGGTCTCTGATTGCCCTATCATAGAAGTTTAATAGTGCATTTTACTCGCCATTCCGCGCGCTTTAAGATGCCGCTTAGCCCAATACGCTATCTGAAATAGGAGCGACGTAAATTGAACAAATGTGATAGAATTTCGCTGAATTCTTATATTAACCAAAATATAAAATGATCTTACCGGGTCTCTGATTGCCCTACCATAGAAGTTTAGTAGTGCATTTTACTCGCCATTCCACGCGCTTTAAGATGCCGCCTAGCCCAGTACATTATCTGAAATAGGAGCGACGTATGTTGAACAAATGTGATAGAATTACGCTGAATTCTTATATTAACCGTAATATAAAATGATCTAATCGGGTCTCTGTTTGCCCTACCCTAGAAGTTTAATAGTGCATTTTACTCGCCATTTCATGCGCTTTAAGATGCCGGTTAGCCCAATACGCTATCTGCAATAGGATCGACGTAAATGGAACAAATGTGATAGAATTTCGCTGAATTGATAAATTAACCATAATATAAAATGATGTAATCGAGTCTCTGTCTGCCCTACCCTAGAAGTTTAATAGTGCATTTTACTCGCCATTCCACGCGCTTTAAGATGCCGCCTAGCCCAGTACGCTATCTGCAATAGGAGCGACGTAAATTGAACAAATGTGATAGAATTTCGCTGAATTCTTAAATTAACAATAATATGAAATGATCTAATCGGGTCTCTGTGTGCCCTACCCTAGAAGTTTAGTAGTGCATTTTACTGGCCATTTCTTGCGCTTTGAGATGCCGCTTAGCCCAATACGCTATCTGAAATAGGAGCGACGTAAATTGAACAAATGTGATACAATTTCCCTGAAATGTTATAGTAAACAAAATATAAAATGATCTAACCGGGTCTCTGATTGCCCTATCATAGAAGTTTAATAGTGCATTTTACTCGCCATTCCGCGCGCTTTAAGATGCCGCTTAGCCCAATACGCTATCTGAAATAGGAGCGACGTAAATTGAACAAATGTGATAGAATTTCGCTGAATTCTTATATTAACCAAAATATAAAATGATCTTACCGGGTCTCTGATTGCCCTACCATAGAAGTTTAGTAGTGCATTTTACTCGCCATTCCACGCGCTTTAAGATGCCGCCTAGCCCAGTACATTATCTGAAATAGGAGCGACGTATGTTGAACAAATGTGATAGAATTACGCTGAATTCTTATATTAACCGTAATATAAAATGATCTAATCGGGTCTCTGTTTGCCCTACCCTAGAAGTTTAATAGTGAATTTTACTCGCCATTTCTTGCGCTTTGAGATGCCGCTTAGCCCAATACGCTATCTGCAATAGGATCGACGTAAATGGAACAAATGTGATAGAATTTCGCTGAATTGATAAATTAACCATAATATAAAATGATGTAATCGAGTCTCTGTCTGCCCTACCCTAGAAGTTTAATAGTGCATTTTACTCGCCATTTCATGCGCTTTGAGATGCCGCTTAGCCCAATACGCTATCTGAAATAGGAGCGACGTAAATTGAACAACTGTGATAGAATTTCGCTGAATTCTTATATTAACCAAAATATAAAATGTTCTAATCGGGTCTCTGATTGCCCTATCATAGAAGTTTAATAGTGCATTGTACTCGCCATTCCACGCGCTTTAAGATGCCGCCTAGCCCAGTACGCTATCTGAAATAGGAGCTACGTAAGTTGAACAAATGTCACAGAATTACGCTGGATTCTTATATTAACCGTAATATAAAATGATCTAATCGGGTCTCTCTTTGCCTTATCCTAGAATTTTAATAGTGCATTTTACTCGCCCTTCCACGCGCTTTAAGATGCCGCCTAGCCCAATACGCTATCTGAAATAGGAGCGACGTAAATTGAACAAATGTGTTAGAATTTCCCTGAAATCTTATATTAAACAAAATATAAAATGATCTAATCGGGTCTCTGATTGCCCTATCATAGAAGTTTAGTAGAGCATTTTACTCGCCCTTCCACGCGCTTTAAGATGCCGCCTAGCCCAGTACGCTATCTGAAATATGAGCGACGTAAGTTGAACAAATGTGATAGAATTACGCTGAATTCTTATATTAACTGTAATATAAAATGATCTAATCGGGTCTCTGTTTGCCTTACCCTAGAAGTTTAATAGTGCATTTTACTCGCCAATTCATGCGCCTTGATATGCCGCCTAGCCCAGTACGCTATCTGAAATAGGAGCGACGTAAATTGAACAAATGTGATAGAATTTCGCTGAATTCTTAAATTAACCATAATATAAAATGATCTAATCGGGTCTCTGAATGCCCTACCCTAGAAGTTTAGTAGTGAATTTTAATCGCCATTTCATGCGCTTTGAGATGCCGCTTAGCCCAATACGCTATCTGAAATAGGAGCGACGTAAATTAAACAAATGTCATAGAATTTCGCTGAATTCTTATATTAACCAAAATACAAAATGATCTAATCGGGTCTCTGATTGCCCTACCATAGAAGTTTAATAGTTCATTTTACTCGCCATTCCTCGCGCTTTAAGATGCCGCCTATCCGAGTACGCTATCTGAAATAGGAGCTACGTAACTTGAACAAATGTGACAGAATTTCGCTGAATTCTTATATTAACCTTAATGTAAAATGATGTAATCGGGTCTTTGTTCGCCCTACCCTAGAAGTTTTAATAGTGCATTTCACTCGTCATTTCATGCGCTTTGAGATGCCGCTTAGCCCAATAAGCTATCTGAAATGGGAGCGACGTAAATTGAACAAATGTGACAGAATTTCGCTGAATTCTTATATTAGCCAAAATATAAATTGATCTAATCGGTCTCTGATTGCCCTATCATAGAAGTTTAAAGAGTGCATTTTACTCACCATTTCTTGCGCTTTGAGATGCCGCTTAGCCCAATACTCTATCTGAAATATCAGCGACGTAAATTGAACAAATGTGATAGAATTTCCCTGAAATCTTATATTAAACAAAATATAAAATGATCTAAACGGGACTCTGATTGCCCTATCATAGAAGTTTAGTAATGCATTTTACTCGCCCTTCCACGCGCTTTAAGATGCCGCCTAGCCCAGTACACTATCTGAAATAGGAGCGACGTATGTTGAACAAATGTGATAGAATTACGCTGAATTCTTATATTAACTGTAATATAAAATGATCTAATCGGGTCTCTGTTTGCCTTACCCT
Source organism: Macropis europaea (assembly GCA_916610135.2). Taxonomy (NCBI): domain Eukaryota; kingdom Metazoa; phylum Arthropoda; class Insecta; order Hymenoptera; family Melittidae; genus Macropis; species Macropis europaea. The sequence goes on along the minus strand of CAKAJE020001827.1, from coordinate 486,386 downwards.
AGAAGTTTAATAGTGCATTTTACTCGCCAATTCATGCGCCTTGATATGCCGCCTAGCCCAGTACGCTATCTGAAATAGGAGCGACGTAAATTGAACAAATGTGATAGAATTTCCCTGAAATGTTATAGTAAACAAAATATAAAATGATCTAACCGGGTCTCTGATTGCCCTATCATAGAAGTTTAATAGTTCATTTTACTCGCCATTCCGCGCGCTTTAAGATGCCGCTTAGCCCAATACGCTATCTGAAATAGGAGCGACGAAAATTGAACAAATGTGATAGAATTTCGCTGAATTCTTATATTAACCAAAATATAAAATGATCTTACCGGGTCTCTGATTGCCCTATCATAGAAGTTTAAGAGTGCATTTTGCTCGCCATTCCACGCGCTTTAAGATGCCGCCTAGCCCAGTACGCTTTCTGAAATAGGAGCGACGTAAGTTGAACAAATGTGATAGAATAACGCTGAATTCTTATATTCACCGTAACATAAAATGGTCTAATCGGGTCTCCGCTTGCCTTATCCTAGAAGTTTAATAGTGCATTTTACTCGCCTTTTCATGCGCATTGAGATGCCGCTTAGCCCAATACGCCATTTGAAATAGGAGCGATGTAAATTGAACAAATGTGATAGAATTTCGCTGAATTGTTAAATTAACCATAATATGAAATGACCTAATCGGGTCTCTGTTCGCCCTACCCAAGAAGTTTAATAGTGCATTTCTCTCGTCATTTCATGCGCTGTGAGATGCCGCTTAGCCCAATACGCTATCTGAAATAGGAGCGACGTAAATTGCACAAATGTGATAGAATTTCCCTGAAATCTTATATTAAACAATACATAAAATGATCTAAACGGGACTCTGATTGCCCTACCATAGAAGTTTAGTAGTGCATTTTACTCGCCCTTCCACGCGCTTTAGGATGCCGCCTAGCCCAGTACACTATCTGAAATAGGAGCGACGTATGTTGAACAAATGTGATAGAATTACGCTGAATTCTTATATTAACCGTAATATAAAATGATCTAATCGGGTCTCTGTTTGCCTTACCCTAGAAGTTTAATAGTGCATTTTACTCGCCATTTCATGCGCTTTGAGATGCCGCTTAGCCCAATACGCTATCTGAAATAGGAGCGACGTAAATTGAACAATTGTGATAGAATTTCGCTGAATTCTTATATTAACCAAAATATAAAATGTTCTAATCGGGTCTCTGATTGCCCTATCATAGAAGTTTAATAGTGCATTGTACTCGCCATTCCACGCGCTTTAAGATGCCGCCTAGCCCAGTACGCTATCTGAAATAGGAGCTACGTAAGTTGAACAAATGTCACAGAATTACGCTGGATTCTTATATTAACCGTAATATAAAATGATCTAATCGGGTCTCTCTTTGCCTTATCCTAGAATTTTAATAGTGCATTTTACTCGCCATTCCACGCGCTTTAAGATGCCGCCTATCCGAGTACGCCATCTGATATAGGAGCGACGTAAATTGAACAAATGTGATAGAATTTTTCTGAAATCTTAAATTAACCATAATATGAAATGATCTAATCGGGTCTCTGTTTGACCTACCCTACAAGTTTAACAGTGCATTTTACTAGCCGTTTCATGCGCATTGAGATGCCGCTTAGCCCAATACGCTATTTGAAATAGGAGCGACGTAAATTGAACAAATGTGATAGAATTTCCCTGAAATCTTATATTAAACAATACATAAAATGATCTAAACGGGACTCTGATTGCCCTACCATAGAAGTTTAGTAGTGCATCTTACTCGCCCTTCCACGCGCTTTAAGATGCCGCCTAGCCCAGTACACTATCTGAAATAGGAGCGACGTAAGTTGAACAAATGTGATAGAATTACGCTGAATTCTTATATTAACCGTAATATAAAATGATCTAATCGGGTCTCTGATTGCCCTATCCTAGAAGTTTAATAGTGCATTTTACTCGCCATTCCACGCGCTTTAAGATGCCGCATATCCGAGTACGCTATCTGAAATCGGAGCGACGTAAATTGAACAAATGTGATAGAATTTCCCTGAAATCTTATATTAACCAAAATATAAAATTATCTAATCGGGTCTCTGATTGCCCTATCATAGATGTTTAAGAGTGCATTTTACTCGCCATTCCACGCGCATTAAGTTGCCGCCTAGCCGAGTACGCTATCTGACATAGGAGCTACGTAAGTTGAACAAATGTCACAGAATTACGCTGCATTCTTATATTAACCGTAATATAAAATGATCTAATCGGGTCTCTGTTTGCCTTATCCTAGAAGTTTAATAGTGCATTTTACTCGCCATTTCATGCGCTTTGAGCTGCCGCTTAGCCCAATACGCTATCTGAAATAGGAGCGACGTAAATTGAACAAATGTCATAGAATTTCGCTGAATTCTTATATTAACCAAAATATAAAATCATCTAATCGGGTCTCTGATTGCCCTATCATAGAAGTTTAATAGTGCATTTTACTCGCCATTCCACGCGCTTTAAGATGCCGCATATCCGAGTACGCTATCTGAAATCGGAGCGACGTAAATTGAACAAATGTGATAGAATTTTTCTGAATTCTTAAATTAACCATAATATGAAATGATCTAATCGGGTCTCTGTTTGACCTACCCTACAAGTTTAACAGTGCATTTTACTCGCCATTTCATGCGCTTTGAGATGCCGCTTAGCCCAATACGCTATCTGAAATAGGAGCGACGTAAATTGAACAAATGTGATAGAATTTCGCTGAATTCTTATATTAAACAAAATATAAAATGATCTAAACGGGACTCTGATTGCCCTATCATAGAAGTTTAGTAATGCATTTTACTCGCCCTTCCACGCGCTTTAAGATGCCGCCTAGCCCAGTACACTATCTGAAATAGGAGCGACGTATGTTGAACAAATGTGATAGAATTACGCTGAATTCTTATATTAACTGTAATATAAAATGATCTAATCGGGTCTCTGTTTGCCTTACCCTAGAAGTTTAATAGTGCATTTTACTCGCCAATTCATGCGCCTTGATATGCCGCCTAGCCCAGTACGCTATCTGAAATAGGAGCGACGTAAATTGAACAAATGTGATAGAATTTCCCTGAAATGTTATAGTAAACAAAATATAAAATGATCTAACCGGGTCTCTGATTGCCCTATCATAGAAGTTTAATAGTTCATTTTACTCGCCATTCCGCGCGCTTTAAGATGCCGCTTAGCCCAATACGCTATCTGAAATAGGAGCGACGAAAATTGAACAAATGTGATAGAATTTCGCTGAATTCTTATATTAACCAAAATATAAAATGATCTTACCGGGTCTCTGATTGCCCTATCATAGAAGTTTAAGAGTGCATTTTGCTCGCCATTCCACGCGCTTTAAGATGCCGCCTAGCCCAGTACGCTTTCTGAAATAGGAGCGACGTAAGTTGAACAAATGTGATAGAATAACGCTGAATTCTTATATTCACCGTAACATAAAATGGTCTAATCGGGTCTCCGCTTGCCTTATCCTAGAAGTTTAATAGTGCATTTTACTCGCCATTTCATGCGCATTGAGATGCCGCTTAGCCCAATACGCCATTTGAAATAGGAGCGATGTAAATTGAACAAATGTGATAGAATTTCGCTGAATTGTTAAATTAACCATAATATGAAATGACCTAATCGGGTCTCTGTTCGCCCTACCCAAGAAGTTTAATAGTGCATTTCTCTCGTCATTTCATGCGCTGTGAGATGCCGCTTAGCCCAATACGCTATCTGAAATAGGAGCGACGTAAATTGCACAAATGTGATAGAATTTCCCTGAAATCTTATATTAAACAATACATAAAATGATCTAAACGGGACTCTGATTGCCCTACCATAGAAGTTTAGTAGTGCATTTTACTCGCCCTTCCACGCGCTTTAGGATGCCGCCTAGCCCAGTACACTATCTGAAATAGGAGCGACGTATGTTGAACAAATGTGATAGAATTACGCTGAATTCTTATATTAACCGTAATATAAAATGATCTAATCGGGTCTCTGTTTGCCTTACCCTAGAAGTTTAATAGTGCATTTTACTCGCCATTTCATGCGCTTTGAGATGCCGCTTAGCCCAATACGCTATCTGAAATAGGAGCGACGTAAATTGAACAATTGTGATAGAATTTCGCTGAATTCTTATATTAACCAAAATATAAAATGTTCTAATCGGGTCTCTGATTGCCCTATCATAGAAGTTTAATAGTGCATTGTACTCGCCATTCCACGCGCTTTAAGATGCCGCCTAGCCCAGTACGCTATCTGAAATAGGAGCTACGTAAGTTGAACAAATGTCACAGAATTACGCTGGATCCTTATATTAACCGTAATATAAAATGATCTAATCGGGTCTCTCTTTGCCTTATCCTAGAATTTTAATAGTGCATTTTACTCGCCATTCCACGCGCTTTAAGATGCCGCCTATCCGAGTACGCCATCTGAAATAGGAGCGACGTAAATTGAACAAATGTGATAGAATTTTTCTGAAATCTTAAATTAACCATAATATGAAATGATCTAATCGGGTCTCTGTTTGACCTACCCTACAAGTTTAACAGTGCATTTTACTCGCCGTTTCATGCGCATTGAGATGCCGCTTAGCCCAATACGCTATTTGAAATAGGAGCGACGTAAATTGAACAAATGTGATAGAATTTCCCTGAAATCTTATATTAAACAATACATAAAATGATCTAAACGGGACTCTGATTGCCCTACCATAGAAGTTTAGTAGTGCATTTTACTCGCCCTTCCACGCGCTTTAAGATGCCGCCTAGCCCAGTACACTATCTGAAATAGGAGCGACGTAAGTTGAACAAATGTGATAGAATTACGCTGAATTCTTATATTAACCGTAATATAAAATGATCTAATCGGGTCTCTGATTGCCCTATCCTAGAAGTTTAATAGTGCATTTTACTCGCCATTCCACGCGCTTTAAGATGCCGCATATCCGAGTACGCTATCTGAAATAGGAGCGACGTAAATTGAACAAATGTGATAGAATTTCCCTGAAATCTTATATTAACCAAAATATAAAATTATCTAATCGGGTCTCTGATTGCCCTATCATAGATGTTTAAGAGTGCATTTTACTCGCCATTCCACGCGCATTAAGTTGCCGCCTAGCCGAGTACGCTATCTGACATAGGAGCTACGTAAGTTGAACAAATGTCACAGAATTACGCTGCATTCTTATATTAACCGTAATATAAAATGATCTAATCGGGTCTCTGTTTGCCTTATCCTAGAAGTTTAATAGTGCATTTTACTCGCCATTTCATGCGCTTTGAGCTGCCGCTTAGCCCAATACGCTATCTGAAATAGGAGCGACGTAAATTGAACAAATGTCATAGAATTTCGCTGAATTCTTATATTAACCAAAATATAAAATCATCTAATCGGGTCTCTGATTGCCCTATCATAGAAGTTTAATAGTGCATTTTACTCGCCATTCCACGCGCTTTAAGATGCCGCATATCCGAGTACGCTATCTGAAATCGGAGCGACGTAAATTGAACAAATGTGATAGAATTTTTCTGAATTCTTAAATTAACCATAATATGAAATGATCTAATCGGGTCTCTGTTTGACCTACCCTACAAGTTTAACAGTGCATTTTACTCGCCATTTCATGCGCTTTGAGATGCCGCTTAGCCCAATACGCTATCTGAAATAGGAGCGACGTAAATTGAACAAATGTGATAGAATTTCGCTGAATTCTTATATTAACCAAAATATAAAATGATCTAATCGGGTCTCTGATTGCCCTATCCTAGAAGTTTAATAGTTCATTTTCTCGCCATTTCATGCGCTTTGTGATGCCGCTTAGCCCAATACGCTATCTGAAATAGGAGTGACGCAAATTGAACAAATGTGATAGAATTTCGCTGAATTCTTATATTAGCCATAATATAAAATGAAGTAATCGGGTCACTGGTCGCCCTACCCAAGAAGTTTAATAGTGCATTTCTCTCGTCATTTCATGCGCTTTGAGATGCCGCTTAGCCCAATACGCTATCTGAAATAGGAGCGACGTAAATTGAACAAATGTGATAGAATTTCCCTGAAATGTTATAGTAAACAAAATATAAAATGATCTAATCGGAACTCTGATTGCCCTATCATAGAAGTTTAGTAGTGCATTTTACTCGCCCTTCCACGCGCTTTAAGATGCCGCCTAGCCCAGTACGCTATCTGAAATAGGAGCGACGTAAGTTGAACAAATGTGATAGAATAACGCTGAGTTCTTATATTAACCGTAATATAAAATGGTCTAATCGGGTCTCCGTTTGCCTTATCCTAGAAGTTTAATAGTGCATTTTACTCGCCATTTCATGCGCTTTGAGATGCCGCTTAGCCCAATACGCTATCTGCAATAGGAGCTACGTAAGTTGAACAAATGTGACAGAATTACGCTGCATTCTTATATTAACCGTAATATAAAATGATCTAACCGGGTCTCTGTTTGCCCTACCCTAGAAGTTTAATAGTGCATTTTACTCGCCATATCTTGCGCTTTGAGATGCCGCTTAGCCCAATACGCTATCTGAAATTTCGGCGACGTAAATTGAACAAATGTGGGAGAATCTCGCTGAATTCTTATATTAACCTTAATGTAAAATGATCTAATCGGGTCTCTGTTCGCCATACCCTAGAAGATTTATTGTGCATTTCACTCGTCATTTCATGCGCTTTGAGATGCCGCTTAGCCCAATACGCTATCTGAAATAGGAGGGACGTAAATTGAACAAATGTGATAGAATTTCGCTGCATTGATAAATTAACCATAATATGAAATGATCTAATCGAGTCTCTGTTTGCCCTACCCTAGAAGTTTAATAGTGCATTTTACTAGCCATTCCACGCGCTTTAAGATGCCGCCTAGCCCAGTACGCTATCTGCAATAGGAGCGACGTAAATTGAACAAATGTGATAGAATTTCGCTGAATTCTTAAATTAACCATAATATGAAATGATCTAATCGGGTCTCTGTGTGCCCTACCCTAGAAGTTTAATAGTGCATTTTACTGGCCATTTCTTGCGCTTTGAGATGCCGCTTAGCCCAATACGCTATCTGAAATAGGAGCGAAGTAAATTGAACAAATGTAATAGAATTTCCCTGAAATGTTATAGTAAACAAAATATAAAATGATCTAACCGGGTCTCTGATTGCCCTATCATAGAAGTTTAATAGTGCATTTTACTCGCCATTCCGCGCGCTTTAAGATGCCGCATAGCCCAATACGCTATCTGAAAGAGGAGCGACGTAAATTGAACGAATGTGATAGAATTTCGCTGAATTCTTATATTAAACAAAATATAAAATGATCTAATCGGGTCTCTGATTCCCTATCATAGAAGTTTAATAGTGCATTTTACTCGCCATTCCACGCGCTTTAAGTTGCCGCCTAGCCCAGTACGCTATCTGAAATAGGAGCGACGTATGTTGAACAAATGTGATACATTTACGCTGAATTCTTATATTAACCGTAATATAAAATGATCTAATCGGGTCTCTGTTTGCCTTATCATAGAAGTTTAATAGTGCATTTTACTCGCCCTTCCACGCGCTTTAAGATGCCACCTAGCCCAGTACACTATCTGAAATAGGAGCGACGTATATTGAACAAATGTGATAGAATTACGCTGAATTCTTATATTAACCGTAATATAAAATGATCTAATCGGGTCTCTGTTTGCATTACCCTAGAAGTTTAATAATGCATTTTACTCGCCATTTCATGCGCTTTGAGATGCCGCTTAGCCCAATACGCTATCTGCAATAGGATCGACGTAAATTGAACAAATGTGATAGAATTTCGCTGAATTCTTAAATTAACCATAATATAAAATGATCTTTACCTGGTCTCTGTTTGCCCTACCCTAGAAGTTTAATAGTGCATTTTACTCGCCATTTCTTGCGCTTTGAGATGCCGCTTAGCCCAATACGCTATCGGAAATAGGAGCAACGTAAATTGAACAAATGTGATAGAATTTCGCTGAATTCTTAAATTAACCATAATATAAAATGATCTAATTGGGTCTCTGTTTGCCCTACCCTAAAAGTTTAATAGTGCATTTTACTCGCCATTTCTTGCGCTTTGGGATGCCGCTTAGCCCAATACGCTATCTGAAATAGGAGCGACGTATATTGAACAATTGTGATAGAATTTCGCTGAATTCTTATATTAACCAAAATATAAAATGTTCTAATCGGGTCTCTGATTGCCGTATCATAGAAGTTTAATAGTGCATTGTACTCGCCATTCGACGCGCTTTAAGATGCCGCCTAGCCCAGTACGCTATCTGAAATAGGAGCTACGTAAGTTGAACAAATGTCACAGAATTACGCTGAATTCTTATATTAACCGTAATATAAAATGATATAATCGGGTCTCTCTTTGCCTTATCCTAGAAGTTTAATAGTGCATTTTACTCGCCATTTCATGCGCTTTGAGATGCCGCTTAGCCCAATACGCTATCTGAAATAGGAGCGACGTAAATTGAACAAATGTGATAGAATTTCGCTGACTTCTTATATTAACCAAAATATAAAATGATCTAATCCGGTCTCTGTTTGCCCTACCCTAGAAGTTTAATAGTGCATTTTACGAGCCATTTCTTGCGCTTTGAGATGCAGCTTAGCCCAATACGCTATCTGAAATAGGAGCGACGTAAATTGAACCAATGTGATAGAATATCCCTGAAATCTTATATAACCGTAATATAAAATGATCTAATCGGCTCTCTGTTTGCATTACCCTAGAAGATTAATAGTGCATTTTACTCGCCATTTCATGCGCTTTGAGATGCCGCTTAGCCCAATACGCTATCTGAAATAGGAGCGACGTAAATTGAACAAATGTGATAGAATTTCGCTGAATTCTTAAATTAACCATAATATGAAATGACCTAATAGGGTCTCTGTTCGCCCTACCCAAGAAGGTTAATAGTGCATTTTACTCGCCATTTCATGCGCTTTGAGATGCCGCTTAGCCCAATACGCTATCTGAAATAGGAGCGACGTAAATTGAACAAATGTGATAGAATTTCCCTGAAATCCTATATTAAACAATACATAAAATGATCTAAACGGGACTCTGATTGCCCTACCATAGAAGTTTAGTAGTGCATTTTACTCGCCCTTCCACGCGCTTTAAGATGCCGGCTAGCCCAGTACACTATCTGAAATAGGAGCGACGTATATTGAACAAATGTGATAGAATTACGCTGAATTCTTATATTAACCGTAATATAAAATGATCTAATCGGGTCTCTGTTTGCATTACCCTAGAAGTTTAATAGTGCATTTTACTCGTCATTTCATGCGCTTTGAGATGCCGCTTAGCCCAATACGCTATCTGTAATAGGAGCGATGTAAATTGAACAAATGTGATAGAATTTTGCTGAATTCTTAAATTAACCATAATATAAAATGATGTAATCGGGTCTTTGTTCGCCCTACCCAAGAAGTTTAATAGTGCATTTCTCTCGTCATCTCATGCGCTTTGAGATGCCGCTTGGCCCAATACGCTATCTGAAATAGGAGCGACGTAAATTGAACAAATGTGATAGAATTTCGCTGAATTCTTATATTAACCGTAATATAAAATGATGTAATCGGGTCTTTGTTCGCCCTACCCAAGAAGTTTAATAGTGCATTTTACTCGCCATTTCATGCGATTTGAGATGCTGCTTAGCCCAATACGCTATCTGAAATAAGAGCGACGTAAATTGAACAAATGTGATAGAATTTCGCTGAATTCTTAAATTAACCATAATATAAAATGATCTAATCGGGTCTCTGTTTGCCCTACCTTAGAAGATTAATAGTGCATTTTACTCGTCATTTCATGCGCTTTGAGATGCCGCTTAGCCCATTACGCTATCTGAAATAGGAGCGATGTAAATTGAACAAATGTGATAGAATTTTGCTGAATTCTTTTATTAACCATAATGTAAAATGATCTAATCGGGTCTCTGTTCGCCCTAGCCTAGAAGTTTAATAGTGCATTCTACTCGCCATTTCATGCGCTTTGAGATGCCGCCTAGCCCAGTACGCTTTCTGAAATAGGAGCGACGTAAAATGAACAAATGTGATAGAATTTCAGTGAATTCATTTATAAACCATAATGTAAAATGATCTAATCGGGTCTCTGTTTTCCCTACCCTAGAAGTTTAATAGTGCATTTTACTCGCCATTTCATGCGCTTTGAGATGCCGCTTAGCCCAATACGCAATCTGAAATAGGAGCGACGTAAATTGAACAAATGTGATAGAATTTCGCTGAATTCTTATATTAACCTTAATGTAAAATGATCTAATCGGGTGCTTGTTCGCCCTACCCTAGAAGTTTAATAGTGCATTTCACTCGTCATTTCATGCGCTTTGTGATGCCGCTTTGCCCGATAAGCTATCTGAAATAGGAGCGACGTAAATTGAACAAATGTGATAGTATTTCGCTGAATTCTTATATTAACCAAAATATAAAATGATCTAATCGGGTCTCTGATTGCCCCATCATAGAATGCTAACAGTGCAGTTTACTCGTCATTCCACGCGCTTTAAGATGCCGCCTAGCCCAGTAGGCTATCTGAAACTGGAGCGACGTAAATTGAACAAATGTGATAGAATTTCGCTGAATTCTTAAATTAACCATAATATAAAATGATCTAATCGGGTCTCTGTTTGCCGTACCCTAGAAGTTTAATAGTGCATTTTGCTCGTCATTTCATGCGCTTTAAGATGCCGCCTAGCCCAGTACGCTATCTGAAATAGGAGCGACGTAAGTTGAACAAATGTGATAGAATTACGCTGAATTCTTATATTAACCGTAATATAAAATGATGTAATCGGGTCTTTGTTCGCCCTACCCAAGAAGTTTAATAGTGCATTTTACTCGCCATTTCATGCGATTTGAGATGCTGCTTAGCCCAATACGCTATCTGAAATAAGAGCGACGTAAATTGAACAAATGTGATAGAATTACGCTGAATCCTTATATTATCCAAAACATAAAATGATCTAATCGGGTCTCTCATTGACCTATCATAGAAGCTTAATAGTGCATTTTACTCGCCATTCCGCTCGCTTTAAGATGCCGCCTAGCCCAGTATGCTATCTCAAATAGGAACGACGTAAATTGAACAAATGTGATAGAATTTTGCTGAATTCTTAAATTAACCATAATATAAAATGATCTAATCTGCTCTCTGATTGCCCTACCCTAGAAGTTTAATAGTGCATTTTACTCGCCATTTCATGCGCTTTGAGATGCCGCTTAGCCCAGTACGCTATCTGAAATAGGAACGACGCAAATTGAACAAATGTGACAGAATTTCGCTGAATTCTTATATTAACCATAATATAAAATGATCTAATTGGGTCTCTGTTTGCCCTACCCTAGAAGTTTAATAGTGCATTTTACTCGCCATTTCTTGCGCATTGAGATGCCGCTTAGCCCAATACGCTATCTGAAATAGGAGCGACGTAAATTGAACAAATTTGATAGAATAACGCTGAATTCTTATATTAACCGTAACATAAAATGGTCTAATCGGGTCTCCGTTTGCCTTATCCTAGAAGTTTAATAGTGCATTTTACTCGCCATTTCATGCGCATTGAGATGCCGGTTAGCCCAATACGCTATTTGAAATAGGAGCGATGTAAATTGAACAAATGTGATAGAATTTCGCTGAATTCTTAAATTAAAAATAATATGAAATGACCTAATCGCGTCTCTGTTCGCCCTACCCAAGAAGGTTAATAGTGGATTTCTCTCGTCATTTCATGCGCTGTGAGATGCCGCTTAGCCCAATACGCTATCTGCAATAGGATCGACGTAAATGGAACAAATGTGATAGAATTTCGCTGAATTGATAAATTAACCATAATATAAAATGATGTAATCGAGTCTCTGTCTGCCCTACCCTAGAAGTTTAATAGTGCATTTTACTCGCCATTTCATGCGCTTTGAGATGCCGCTTAGCCCAATACGCTATCTGAAATAGGAGCGACGTAAATTGAACAACTGTGATAGAATTTCGCTGAATTCTTATATTAACCAAAATATAAAATGTTCTAATCGGGTCTCTGATTGCCCTATCATAGAAGTTTAATAGTGCATTGTACTCGCCATTCCACGCGCTTTAAGATGCCGCCTAGCCCAGTACGCTATCTGAAATAGGAGCTACGTAAGTTGAACAAATGTCACAGAATTACGCTGGATTCTTATATTAACCGTAATATAAAATGATCTAATCGGGTCTCTCTTTGCCTTATCCTAGAATTTTAATAGTGCATTTTACTCGCCCTTCCACGCGCTTTAAGATGCCGCCTAGCCCAATACGCTATCTGAAATAGGAGCGACGTAAATTGAACAAATGTGTTAGAATTTCCCTGAAATCTTATATTAAACAAAATATAAAATGATCTAATCGGGTCTCTGATTGCCCTATCATAGAAGTTTAGTAGAGCATTTTACTCGCCCTTCCACGCGCTTTAAGATGCCGCCTAGCCCAGTACGCTATCTGAAATATGAGCGACGTAAGTTGAACAAATGTGATAGAATTACGCTGAATTCTTATATTAACTGTAATATAAAATGATCTAATCGGGTCTCTGTTTGCCTTACCCTAGAAGTTTAATAGTGCATTTTACTCGCCAATTCATGCTCCTTGATATGCCGCCTAGCCCAGTACGCTATCTGAAATAGGAGCGACGTAAATTGAACAAATGTGATAGAATTTCGCTGAATTCTTAAATTAACCATAATATAAAATGATCTAATCGGGTCTCTGAATGCCCTACCCTAGAAGTTTAGTAGTGAATTTTAATCGCCATTTCATGCGCTTTGAGATGCCGCTTAGCCCAATACGCTATCTGAAATAGGAGCGACGTAAATTAAACAAATGTCATAGAATTTCGCTGAATTCTTATATTAACCAAAATACAAAATGATCTAATCGGGTCTCTGATTGCCCTACCATAGAAGTTTAATAGTTCATTTTACTCGCCATTCCTCGCGCTTTAAGATGCCGCCTATCCGAGTACGCTATCTGAAATAGGAGCTACGTAACTTGAACAAATGTGACAGAATTTCGCTGAATTCTTATATTAACCTTAATGTAAAATGATGTAATCGGGTCTTTGTTCGCCCTACCCTAGAAGTTTAATAGTGCATTTCACTCGTCATTTCATGCGCTTTGAGATGCCGCTTAGCCCAATAAGCTATCTGAAATGGGAGCGACGTAAATTGAACAAATGTGACAGAATTTCGCTGAATTCTTATATTAGCCAAAATATAAATTGATCTAATCGGGTCTCTGATTGCCCTATCATAGAAGTTTAAAGAGTGCATTTTACTCACCATTTCTTGCGCTTTGAGATGCCGCTTAGCCCAATACTCTATCTGAAATATCAGCGACGTAAATTGAACAAATGTGATAGAATTTCCCTGAAATCTTATATTAAACAAAATATAAAATGATCTAAACGGGACTCTGATTGCCCTATCATAGAAGTTTAGTAATGCATTTTACTCGCCCTTCCACGCGCTTTAAGATGCCGCCTAGCCCAGTACACTATCTGAAATAGGAGCGACGTATGTTGAACAAATGTGATAGAATTACGCTGAATTCTTATATTAACTGTAATATAAAATGATCTAATCGGGTCTCTGTTTGCCTTACCCTAGAAGTTTAATAGTGCATTTTACTCGCCAATTCATGCGCCTTGATATGCCGCCTAGCCCAGTACGCTATCTGAAATAGGAGCGACGTAAATTGAACAAATGTGATAGAATTTCCCTGAAATGTTATAGTAAACAAAATATAAAATGATCTAACCGGGTCTCTGATTGCCCTATCATAGAAGTTTAATAGTTCATTTTACTCGCCATTCCGCGCGCTTTAAGATGCCGCTTAGCCCAATACGCTATCTGAAATAGGAGCGACGAAAATTGAACAAATGTGATAGAATTTCGCTGAATTCTTATATTAACCAAAATATAAAATGATCTTACCGGGTCTCTGATTGCCCTATCATAGAAGTTTAAGAGTGCATTTTGCTCGCCATTCCACGCGCTTTAAGATGCCGCCTAGCCCAGTACGCTTTCTGAAATAGGAGCGACGTAAGTTGAACAAATGTGATAGAATAACGCTGAATTCTTATATTCACCGTAACATAAAATGGTCTAATCGGGTCTCCGCTTGCCTTATCCTAGAAGTTTAATAGTGCATTTTACTCGCCATTTCGTGCGCATTGAGATGCCGCTTAGCCCAATACGCCATTTGAAATAGGAGCGATGTAAATTGAACAAATGTGATAGAATTTCGCTGAATTGTTAAATTAACCATAATATGAAATGACCTAATCGGGTCTCTGTTCGCCCTACCCAAGAAGTTTAATAGTGCATTTCTCTCGTCATTTCATGCGCTGTGAGATGCCGCTTAGCCCAATACGCTATCTGAAATAGGAGCGACGTAAATTGCACAAATGTGATAGAATTTCCCTGAAATCTTATATTAAACAATACATAAAATGATCTAAACGGGACTCTGATTGCCCTACCATAGAAGTTTAGTAGTGCATTTTACTCGCCCTTCCACGCGCTTTAAGATGCCGCCTAGCCCAGTACACTATCTGAAATAGGAGCGACGTATGTTGAACAAATGTGATAGAATTACGCTGAATTCTTATATTAACCGTAATATAAAATGATCTAATCGGGTCTCTGTTTGCCTTACCCTAGAAGTTTAATAGTGCATTTTACTCGCCATTTCATGCGCTTTGAGATGCCGCTTAGCCCAATACGCTATCTGAAATAGGAGCGACGTAAATTGAACAATTGTGATAGAATTTCGCTGAATTCTTATATTAACCAAAATATAAAATGTTCTAATCGGGTCTCTGATTGCCCTATCATAGAAGTTTAATAGTGCATTGTACTCGCCATTCCACGCGCTTTAAGATGCCGCCTAGCCCAGTACGCTATCTGAAATAGGAGCTACGTAAGTTGAACAAATGTCACAGAATTACGCTGGATCCTTATATTAACCGTAATATAAAATGATCTAATCGGGTCTCTCTTTGCCTTATCCTAGAATTTTAATAGTGCATTTTACTCGCCATTCCACGCGCTTTAAGATGCCGCCTATCCGAGTACGCCATCTGAAATAGGAGCGACGTAAATTGAACAAATGTGATAGAATTTTTCTGAAATCTTAAATTAACCATAATATGAAATGATCTAATCGGGTCTCTGTTTGACCTACCCTACAAGTTTAACAGTGCATTTTACTCGCCGTTTCATGCGCATTGAGATGCCGCTTAGCCCAATACGCTATTTGAAATAGGAGCGACGTAAATTGAACAAATGTGATAGAATTTCCCTGAAATCTTATATTAAACAATACATAAAATGATCTAAACGGGACTCTGATTGCCCTACCATAGAAGTTTAGTAGTGCATTTTACTCGCCCTTCCACGCGCTTTAAGATGCCGCCTAGCCCAGTACACTATCTGAAATAGGAGCGACGTAAGTTGAACAAATGTGATAGAATTACGCTGAATTCTTATATTAACCGTAATATAAAATGATCTAATCGGGTCTCTGATTGCCCTATCCTAGAAGTTTAATAGTGCATTTTACTCGCCATTCCACGCGCTTTAAGATGCCGCATATCCGAGTACGCTATCTGAAATAGGAGCGACGTAAATTGAACAAATGTGATAGAATTTCCCTGAAATCTTATATTAACCAAAATATAAAATTATCTAATCGGGTCTCTGATTGCCCTATCATAGATGTTTAAGAGTGCATTTTACTCGCCATTCCACGCGCATTAAGTTGCCGCCTAGCCGAGTACGCTATCTGACATAGGAGCTACGTAAGTTGAACAAATGTCACAGAATTACGCTGCATTCTTATATTAACCGTAATATAAAATGATCTAATCGGGTCTCTGTTTGCCTTATCCTAGAAGTTTAATAGTGCATTTTACTCGCCATTTCATGCGCTTTGAGCTGCCGCTTAGCCCAATACGCTATCTGAAATAGGAGCGACGTAAATTGAACAAATGTCATAGAATTTCGCTGAATTCTTATATTAACCAAAATATAAAATCATCTAATCGGGTCTCTGATTGCCCTATCATAGAAGTTTAATAGTGCATTTTACTCGCCATTCCACGCGCTTTAAGATGCCGCATATCCGAGTACGCTATCTGAAATCGGAGCGACGTAAATTGAACAAATGTGATAGAATTTTTCTGAATTCTTAAATTAACCATAATATGAAATGATCTAATCGGGTCTCTGTTTGACCTACCCTACAAGTTTAACAGTGCATTTTACTCGCCATTTCATGCGCTTTGAGATGCCGCTTAGCCCAATACGCTATCTGAAATAGGAGCGACGTAAATTGAACAAATGTGATAGAATTTCGCTGAATTCTTATATTAACCAAAATATAAAATGATCTAATCGGGTCTCTGATTGCCCTATCCTAGAAGTTTAATAGTTCATTTTCTCGCCATTTCATGCGCTTTGTGATGCCGCTTAGCCCAATACGCTATCTGAAATAGGAGCGACGCAAATTGAACAAATGTGATAGAATTTCGCTGAATTCTTATATTAGCCATAATATAAAATGAAGTAATCGGGTCACTGTTCGCCCTACCCAAGAAGTTTAATAGTGCATTTCTCTCGTCATTTCATGCGCTTTGAGATGCCGCTTAGCCCAATACGCTATCTGAAATAGGAGCGACGTAAATTGAACAAATGTGATAGAATTTCCCTGAAATGTTATAGTAAACAAAATATAAAATGATCTAATCGGAACTCTGATTGCCCTATCATAGAAGTTTAGTAGTGCATTTTACTCGCCCTTCCACGCGCTTTAAGATGCCGCCTAGCCCAGTACGCTATCTGAAATAGGAGCGACGTAAGTTGAACAAATGTGATAGAATAACGCTGAGTTCTTATATTAACCGTAATATAAAATGGTCTAATCGGGTCTCCGTTTGCCTTATCCTAGAAGTTTAATAGTGCATTTTACTCGCCATTTCATGCGCTTTGAGATGCCGCTTAGCCCAATACGCTATCTGCAATAGGAGCTACGTAAGTTGAACAAATGTGACAGAATTACGCTGCATTCTTATATTAACCGTAATATAAAATGATCTAACCGGGTCTCTGTTTGCCCTACCCTAGAAGTTTAATAGTGCATTTTACTCGCCATATCTTGCGCTTTGAGATGCCGCTTAGCCCAATACGCTATCTGAAATTTCGGCGACGTAAATTGAACAAATGTGGGAGAATCTCGCTGAATTCTTATATTAACCTTAATGTAAAATGATCTAATCGGGTCTCTGTTCGCCATACCCTAGAAGATTTATTGTGCATTTCACTCGTCATTTCATGCGCTTTGAGATGCCGCTTAGCCCAATACGCTATCTGAAATAGGAGGGACGTAAATTGAACAAATGTGATAGAATTTCGCTGCATTGATAAATTAACCATAATATAAAATGATCTAATCGAGTCTCTGTTTGCCCTACCCTAGAAGTTTAATAGTGCATTTTACTAGCCATTCCACGCGCTTTAAGATGCCGCCTAGCCCAGTACGCTATCTGCAATAGGAGCGACGTAAATTGAACAAATGTGATAGAATTTCGCTGAATTCTTAAATTAACCATAATATGAAATGATCTAATCGGGTCTCTGTGTGCCCTACCCTAGAAGTTTAATAGTGCATTTTACTGGCCATTTCTTGCGCTTTGAGATGCCGCTTAGCCCAATACGCTATCTGAAATAGGAGCGAAGTAAATTGAACAAATGTGATAGAATTTCCCTGAAATGTTATAGTAAACAAAATATAAAATGATCTAACCGGGTCTCTGATTGCCCTATCATAGAAGTTTAATAGTGCATTTTACTCGCCATTCCGCGCGCTTTAAGATGCCGCATAGCCCAATACGCTATCTGAAAGAGGAGCGACGTAAATTGAACGAATGTGATAGAATTTCGCTGAATTCTTATATTAAACAAAATATAAAATGATCTAATCGGGTCTCTGATTCCCTATCATAGAAGTTTAATAGTGCATTTTACTCGCCATTCCACGCGCTTTAAGTTGCCGCCTAGCCCAGTACGCTATCTGAAATAGGAGCGACGTATGTTGAACAAATGTGATACATTTACGCTGAATTCTTATATTAACCGTAATATAAAATGATCTAATCGGGTCTCTGTTTGCCTTATCATAGAAGTTTAATAGTGCATTTTACACGCCCTTCCACGCGCTTTAAGATGCCACCTAGCCCAGTACACTATCTGAAATAGGAGCGACGTATATTGAACAAATGTGATAGAATTACGCTGAATTCTTATATTAACCGTAATATAAAATGATCTAATCGGGTCTCTGTTTGCATTACCCTAGAAGTTTAATAGTGCATTTTACTCGCCATTTCATGCGCTTTGAGATGCCGCTTAGCCCAATACGCTATCTGCAATAGGATCGACGTAAATTGAACAAATGTGATAGAATTTCGCTGAATTCTTAAATTAACCATAATATAAAATGATCTTTACCTGGTCTCTGTTTGCCCTACCCTAGAAGTTTAATAGTGCATTTTACTCGCCATTTCTTGCGCTTTGAGATGCCGCTTAGCCCAATACGCTATCGGAAATAGGAGCAACGTAAATTGAACAAATGTGATAGAATTTCGCTGAATTCTTAAATTAACCATAATATAAAATGATCTAATTGGGTCTCTGTTTGCCCTACCCTAAAAGTTTAATAGTGCATTTTACTCGCCATTTCTTGCGCTTTGAGATGCCGCTTAGCCCAATACGCTATCTGAAATAGGAGCGACGTATATTGAACAATTGTGATAGAATTTCGCTGAATTCTTATATTAACCAAAATATAAAATGTTCTAATCGGGTCTCTGATTGCCGTATCATAGAAGTTTAATAGTGCATTGTACTCGCCATTCGACGCGCTTTAAGATGCCGCCTAGCCCAGTACGCTATCTGAAATAGGAGCTACGTAAGTTGAACAAATGTCACAGAATTACGCTGAATTCTTATATTAACCGTAATATAAAATGATATAATCGGGTCTCTCTTTGCCTTATCCTAGAAGTTTAATAGTGCATTTTACTCGCCATTTCATGCGCTTTGAGATGCCGCTTAGCCCAATACGCTATCTGAAATAGGAGCGACGTAAATTGAACAAATGTGATAGAATTTCGCTGACTTCTTATATTAACCAAAATATAAAATGATCTAATCCGGTCTCTGTTTGCCCTACCCTAGAAGTTTAATAGTGCATTTTACGAGCCATTTCTTGCGCTTTGAGATGCAGCTTAGCCCAATACGCTATCTGAAATAGGAGCGACGTAAATTGAACCAATGTGATAGAATATCCCTGAAATCTTATATAACCGTAATATAAAATGATCTAATCGGCTCTCTGTTTGCATTACCCTAGAAGATTAATAGTGCATTTTACTCGCCATTTCATGCGCTTTGAGATGCCGCTTAGCCCAATACGCTATCTGAAATAGGAGCGACGTAAATTGAACAAATGTGATAGAATTTCGCTGAATTCTTAAATTAACCATAATATGAAATGACCTAATAGGGTCTCTGTTCGCCCTACCCAAGAAGGTTAATAGTGCATTTTACTCGCCATTTCATGCGCTTTGAGATGCCGCTTAGCCCAATACGCTATCTGAAATAGGAGCGACGTAAATTGAACAAATGTGATAGAATTTCCCTGAAATCCTATATTAAACAATACATAAAATGATCTAAACGGGACTCTGATTGCCCTACCATAGAAGTTTAGTAGTGCATTTTACTCGCCCTTCCACGCGCTTTAAGATGCCGGCTAGCCCAGTACACTATCTGAAATAGGAGCGACGTATATTGAACAAATGTGATAGAATTACGCTGAATTCTTATATTAACCGTAATATAAAATGATCTAATCGGGTCTCTGTTTGCATTACCCTAGAAGTTTAATAGTGCATTTTACTCGTCATTTCATGCGCTTTGAGATGCCGCTTAGCCCAATACGCTATCTGTAATAGGAGCGATGTAAATTGAACAAATGTGATAGAATTTTGCTGAATTCTTAAATTAACCATAATATAAAATGATGTAATCGGGTCTTTGTTCGCCCTACCCAAGAAGTTTAATAGTGCATTTCTCTCGTCATCTCATGCGCTTTGAGATGCCGCTTGGCCCAATACGCTATCTGAAATAGGAGCGACGTAAATTGAACAAATGTGATAGAATTTCGCTGAATTCTTATATTAACCTTAATGTAAAATGATCTAATTGGGTGTTTGTTCGCCCTACCCTAGAAGTTTAATAGTGCATTTCACTCGTCATTTCATGCGCTTTGAGATGCCGCTTTGCCCAACTAGCTATCTGAAATAGGAGCGAGGTAAATTGAACAAATGTGATAGTATTTCGCTGAATTCTTATATTAACCAAAATATAAAAGATCTAATCGGGTCTCTGATTGCCCTATCATAGAAGGCTAACAGTGCATTTTACTCGTCATTCCACGCGCTTTAAGATGCCGCCTAGCCCAGTAGGCTATCTGAAACTGGAGCGACGTAAATTGAACAAATGTGATAGAATTTCGCTGAATTCTTAAATTAACCATAATATAAAATGATCTAATCGGGTCTCTGTTTGCCGTACCCTAGAAGTTTAATAGTGCATTTTGCTCGTCATTTCATGCGCTTTAAGATGCCGCCTAGCCCAGTACGCTATCTGAAATAGGAGCGATGTAAATTGAAGAAATGTGATAGAATCTCGCTGAATTCTTTTATTAACTATAATGTTAAATGATCTAATCGGGTCTCTGTTCGCCATAGCGTAGAAGCTTAATAGTGCATTTTATTCGTCATTTCATGCGCTTTGAGATGCCGCTTAGCCCAATACGCTATCTGAAATCGGAACGACGCAAATTGAACAAATGTGATAGAATTTTGCTGAATTCTTAAATTAACCATAATATAAAATGATGTAATCGCGTCTCTGTTCGCCCTACCCAAGAAGTTTAATAGTGCATTTCTCTCGTCATTTCATGCGCTTTGAGATGCCGCTTAGCCCAATACGCTATCTGAAATAGGAGCGACGTAAATTGAACAAATGTGATAGAATTTCCCTGAAATGTTATAGTAAACAAAATATAAAACGATCTAATCGGAACTCTGATTGTCCTATCATAGAAGTTTAGTAGTGCATTTTACTCGCCCTTCCACGCGCTTTAAGATGCCGCCTAGCCCAGTACGCTTTCTGAAATAGGAGCGACGTAAAATGAACAAATGTGATAGAATTTCAGTGAATTCATTTATAAACCATAATGTAAAATGATCTAATCGGGCCTCTGTTTGCCTTATCCTAGAAGTTTAATAGTGCATTTTACTCGCCATTTCATGCGCTTTGAGATGCCGCTTAGCCCAATACGCTATCTGCAATAGGAGCTACGTAAGTTGAACAAATGTGACAGAATTACGCTGCATGCTTATATTAACCGTAATATAAAATGATCTAACCGGGTCTCTGTTTGCCCTACCCTAGAAATTTAATAGTGCATTTTACTCGCCATTTCTTGCGCTTTGAGATGCCGCTTAGCCCAATACGCTATCTGAAATTTCGGCGACGTAAATTGAACAAATGTGGGAGAATCTCGCTGAATTCTTATATTAACCTTAATGTAAAATGATCTAATCGGGTCTCTGTTCGCCCTACCCAAGAAGTTTAATAGTGCATTTCTCTCGTCATTTCATGCGCTTTGAGATGCCGCTTAGCCCAATAGCTATCTGAAATAGGAGCGACGTAAATTGAACCAATGTGATAGAATATCCCTGAAATCTTATATAACCGTAATATAAAATGATCTAATCGGCTCTCTGTTTGCATTACCCTAGAAGAGTAATAGTGCATTTTACTCGCCATTTCATGCGCTTTGAGATGCCGCTTAGCCCAATACGCTATCTGAAATAGGAGCGACGTAAATTGAACAAATGTGATAGTATTTCGCTGTATTCTTATATTAACCAAAATATAAAATGATCTAATCGGGTCTCTGATTGCCCCATCATAGAATGCTAACAGTGCAGTTTACTCGTCATTCCACGCGCTTTAAGATGCCGCCTAGCCCAGTAGGCTATCTGAAACTGGAGCGACGTAAATTGAACAAATGTGATAGAATTTCGCTGAATTCTTAAATTAACCATAATATAAAATGATCTAATCGGGTCTCTGTTTGCCGTACCCTAGAAGTTTAATAGTGCATTTTGCTCGTCATTTCATGCGCTTTAAGATGCCGCCTAGCCCAGTACGCTATCTGAAATAGGAGCGACGTAAGTTGAACAAATGTGATAGAATTACGCTGAATTCTTATATTAACCGTAATATAAAATGATGTAATCGGGTCTTTGTTCGCCCTACCCAAGAAGTTTAATAGTGCATTTTACTCGCCATTTCATGCGATTTGAGATGCTGCTTAGCCCAATACGCTATCTGAAATAAGAGCGACGTAAATTGAACAAATGTGATAGAATTTCGCTGAATTCTTAAATTAACCATAATATAAAATGATCTAATCGGGTCTCTGTTTGCCCTACCTTAGAAGATTAATAGTGCATTTTACTCGTCATTTCATGCGCTTTGAGATGCCGCTTAGCCCATTACGCTATCTGAAATAGGAGCGATGTAAATTGAACAAATGTGATAGAATTTTGCTGAATTCTTTTATTAACCATAATGTAAAATGATCTAATCGGGTCTCTGTTCGCCCTAGCCTAGAAGTTTAATAGTGCATTCTACTCGCCATTTCATGCGCTTTGAGATGCCGCCTAGCCCAGTACGCTTTCTGAAATAGGAGCGACGTAAAATGAACAAATGTGATAGAATTTCAGTGAATTCATTTATAAACCATAATGTAAAATGATCTAATCGGGTCTCTGTTTTCCCTACCCTAGAAGTTTAATAGTGCATTTTACTCGCCATTTCATGCGCTTTGAGATGCCGCTTAGCCCAATACGCAATCTGAAATAGGAGCGACGTAAATTGAACAAATGTGATAGAATTTCGCTGAATTCTTATATTAACCTTAATGTAAAATGATCTAATCGGGTGCTTGTTCGCCCTACCCTAGAAGTTTAATAGTGCATTTCACTCGTCATTTCATGCGCTTTGTGATGCCGCTTTGCCCGATAAGCTATCTGAAATAGGAGCGACGTAAATTGAACAAATGTGATAGTATTTCGCTGAATTCTTATATTAACCAAAATATAAAATGATCTAATCGGCTCTCTGATTGCCCTATCATAGAATGTTAACAGTGCATTTTACTCGTCATTCCACGCGCGTTAAGATGCCGCCTAGCCCAGTAGGCTATCTGAAACTGGAGCGACGTAAATTGTCCAAATGTGATAGAATTTCGCTGAATTCTTAAGTTAACCTTAATATAAAATGATCTAATCGGGTCTCTGTTTGCCTTACCCTAGAAGCTTAATAGTGCATTTTACTCGCCATTTCATGCGATTTGAGATGCTGCTTAGCCTAATACGCTATCTGAAATAGGAGCGACGTAAATTGAACAAATGTGATAGAATTTCGCTGAATTCTTAAATTAACCATAATATAAAATGATCTAATCGGGTCTCTGTTTGCCCTACCCTAGAAGTTTAATAGTGAATTTTACTCGTCATTTCATGCGCTTTGACATGCCGCTTAGCCCAATACGCTATCTGAAATAGGAGCGACGTAAATTGAACAAATGTGATAGAATTTCAGTGGATTCATTTATAAACCATAATGTAAAATGATCTAATCGGGTCTCTGTTCGGCCTAGTCTAGAAGTTTAATAGTGCATTTTATTAGCCATTTCATGCGCTTTGAGATGCCGCTTAGCCGAATACGCTATCTGAAATAGGAGCGACGTAAATTGAACAAATGTGATAGTATTTCGCTGAATTCTTATATTAAACAAAATATAAAATGATCTAATCGGCTCTCTGATTGCCCTATCATAGAATGTTAACAGTGCATTTTACTCGTCATTCCACGCGCGTTAAGATGCCGCCTAGCCCAGTAGGCTATCTGAAACTGGAGCGACGTAAATTGACCAAATGTGATAGAATTTCGCTGAATTCTTAAATTAACCTTAATATAAAATGATCTAATCGGGTCTCTGTTTGCCTTACCCTAGAAGTTTAATAGTGTCTTTTACTCGCCATTTCTTGCGCTTTGAGATGCCGCCTAGAGCAGTACGCTATCTGAAATAGGAACAACGTAAATTGAACAATTGTGATAGAATTTTGCTGAATTCTTAAATTAACTATAATATAAAATGATCTAATCGGGTCTCTATTTGCCCTGCCCTAGAAGTTTAGCAGTGCATTTTACTCGCCATTCCGCCCGCTTTAAGATGCCGCCTAGTCCAGTACGCTATCTGAAATAGGAGCTACGTAAGTTGAACAAATGTCACAGAATTACGCTGAATTCTTATATTAACCGTAATATAAAATGATATAATCGGGTCTCTCTTTGCCTTATCCTAGAAGTTTAATAGTGAATTTTACTCGCCATTTCATGCGCTTTGAAATGCCGCTTAGCCCAATAAGCTATCTGAAATAGGAGCGACGTAAATTGAACAAATGTGATAGAATTTCGCTGAATTCTTATATTAACCAAAATATAAAATGATCTAATCTGGTCTCTGATTGCCCTATCATAGAAGTCTAATAGTGCATTTTACTCGTCATTCCACGAGCTTTAAGATGCCGCCTAGCCCAGTACGCTATCTGAAATAGGAGCGACGTAAATTAAGAAAATGTCATAGAATTTTGCTGAATTCTTAAATTAACCATAATATAAAATGATGTAATCGGGTCTCTGTTCGCCCTACCCAAGAAGTTTAATAGTGCATCTCTCTCGTCATTTAATGAGCTTTGAGATGCCGCTTAGCCCAATAGCTATCTGAAATAGGAGCGACGTAAATTGAATAAATGTGATAGAATTTCCCTGAAATCTTATATTAAACAAAATATAAAATGATCTAAACGGGACTCTGATTGCCCTATCATAGAAGTTTAGTCGTGCATTTTACACGCCCTTCCACGCGCTTTAAGATGCCGCCTAGCCCAGTACACTATCTGAAATAGGAGCGACGTATATTGAACAAATGTGATAGAATTACGCTGAATTCTTATATTAACCGTAATATAAAATGATCTAATCGGGTCTCTGTTTGCATTACCCTAGAAGTTTAATAGTGCATTTTACTCGCCATTTCATGCGCTTTGAGATGCCGCTTAGCCCAATACGCTATCTGCAATAGGATCGACGTAAATTGAACAAATGTGATAGAATCTCGCTGAATTCTTATATTAACCAAAATATAAAATGATCTAATCCGGTCTCTGTTTGCCCTACCCTAGAAGTTTAATAGTGCATTCTATGAGCCATTTCTTGCGCTTTGAGATGCAGCTTAGCCCAATACGCTGTCTGAAATAGGAGCGACGTAAATTGAACAAATGTGATAGAATTTCGCTGAATTCTTATATTAACCTTAATGTAAAATGATCTAATCGGGTCTTTCTTCGCCCTACCCTAGAAGTTTAATAGTGCATTTCACTCGTCATTTCATGCGCTTTGAGATGCCGCTTAGCACAATATGCTATCTGAAATAGGAGCGACGTAAATTGAACAAATGTGATAGAATTACGCTGAATCCTTATATTAACCAAAACATAAAATGATCTAATCGTGTCTCTCATTGACCTATCATAGAAGCTTAATAGTGCATTTTACTCGCCATTCCGCGCGCCTTAAGATGCCGCCTAGCCCAGTATGCTATCTCAAATAGGAACGACGTAAATTGAACAAATGTGATAGAATTTTGCTGAATTCTTAAATTAACCATAATATAAAATGATCTAATCTGGTCTCTGATTGCCCTACCCTAGAAGTTTAATAGTGCATTTTACTCGCCATTTCATGCGCTTTGAGATGCCGCTTAGCCCAATACGCTATCTGAAATAGGAACGACGCAAATTGAACAAATGTGACAGAATTTCGCTGAATTCTTATATTAACCATAATATAAAATGATCTAATCCGGTCTCTGTTTGCCCTACCCTAGAAGTTTAATAGTGCACGTTACGAGCCATTTCTTCCGCTTTTAGATGCAGCTTAGCCCAATACGCTATCTGAAATAGGAGCGACGTAAATTGAACAAATGTGATAGAATTTCGCTGAATTCTTATATTAACCATAATATAAAATGATGTAATCGGGTCTCTGTTCGCCCTACCCAAGAAGTTTAATAGTGCATTTCTCTCGTCATTTCATGCGCTTTGAGATGCCGCTTAGACCAATAGCTATCTGAAATAGGAGCGACGTAAATTGAACCAATGTGATAGAATATCCCTGAAACCTTATATAACCGTAATATAAAATGATCTAATCGGCTCTCTGTTTGCATTACCCTAGAAGATTAATAGTGCATTTTACTCGCCATTTCATGCGCTTTGAGATGCCGCTTAGCCCAATACGCTATCTGAAATAGGAGCGACGTAAATTGAACAAATGTGATAGAATTTCGCTGAATTCTTAAATTAACCATAATATGAAATGACCTAATAGGGTCTCTGTTCGCCCTACCCAAGAAGGTTAATAGTGCATTTTACTCGCCATTTCATGCGCTTTGAGATGCCGCTTAGCGCAATACGCTATCTGAAATAGGAGCTACGTAAGTTGAACAAATGTCACAGAATTACGCTGAATTCTTATATTAACCGTAATATAAAATGATATAATCGGGTCTCTCTTTGCCTTATCCTAGAAGTTTAATAGTGCATTTTACTCGCCATTTCATGCGCTTTGAGATGCCGCTTAGCCCAATACGCTATCTGAAATAGGAGCGACGTAAATTGAACAAATGTGATAGAATTTCGCTGACTTCTTATATTAACCAAAATATAAAATGATCTAATCCGGTCTCTGTTTGCCCTACCCTAGAAGTTTAATAGTGCATTTTACGAGCCATTTCTTGCGCTTTAAGATGCAGCTTAGCCCAATACGCTGTCTGAAATAGGAGCGACGTAAATTGAACAAATGTGATAGAATTTCGCTGAATTCTTATATTAACCTTAATGTAAAATGATCTAATCGGGTCTTTCTTCGCCCTACCCTAGAAGTTTAATAGTGCATTTCACTCGTCATTTCATGCGCTTTGAGATGCCGCTTAGCACAATATGCTATCTGAAATAGGAGCGACGTAAATTGAACAAATGTGATAGAATTACGCTGAATCCTTATATTATCCAAAACATAAAATGATCTAATCGGGTCTCTCATTGACCTATCATAGAAGCTTAATAGTGCATTTTACTCGCCATTCCGCTCGCTTTAAGATGCCGCCTAGCCCAGTATGCTATCTCAAATAGGAACGACGTAAATTGAACAAATGTGATAGAATTTTGCTGAATTCTTAAATTAACCATAATATAAAATGATCTAATCTGCTCTCTGATTGCCCTACCCTAGAAGTTTAATAGTGCATTTTACTCGCCATTTCATGCGCTTTGAGATGCCGCTTAGCCCAGTACGCTATCTGAAATAGGAACGACGCAAATTGAACAAATGTGACAGAATTTCGCTGAATTCTTATATTAACCATAATATAAAATGATCTAATTGGGTCTCTGTTTGCCCTACCCTAGAAGTTTAATAGTGCATTTTACTCGCCATTTCTTGCGCATTGAGATGCCGCTTAGCCCAATACGCTATCTGAAATAGGAGCGACGTAAATTGAACAAATTTGATAGAATAACGCTGAATTCTTATATTAACCGTAACATAAAATGGTCTAATCGGGTCTCCGTTTGCCTTATCCTAGAAGTTTAATAGTGCATTTTACTCGCCATTTCATGCGCATTGAGATGCCGGTTAGCCCAATACGCTATTTGAAATAGGAGCGATGTAAATTGAACAAATGTGATAGAATTTCGCTGAATTCTTAAATTAAAAATAATATGAAATGACCTAATCGCGTCTCTGTTCGCCCTACCCAAGAAGGTTAATAGTGGATTTCTCTCGTCATTTCATGCGCTGTGAGATGCCGCTTAGCCCAATACGCTATCTGAAATAGGAGCGACGTAAATTGAACAAATGTGATAGAATTTCCCTGAAATTTTATATTAAACAATACATAAAATGATCTAAACGGGACTCTGATTGCCCTACCATAGAAGTTTAGTAGTGCATTTTACTCGCCCTTCCACGCGCTTTAAGATGCCGCCTAGCCCAGTACACTATCTGAAATAGGAGCGACGTATGTTGAACAAATGTGATAGAATTACGCTGAATTCTTATATTAACCAAAATATAAAATGTTCTAATTGGGTCTCTGATTGCCCTATCATAGAAGTTTAATAGTGCATTGTACTCGCCATTCCACGCGCTTTAAGATGCCGCCTAGCCCAGTACGCTATCTGAAATAGGAGCTACGTAAGTTGAACAAATGTCACAGAATTACGCTGAATTCTTATATTAACCGTAATATAAAATGATATAATCGGGTCTCTCTTTGCCTTTTCCTAGAAGTTTAATAGTGCATTTTACTCGCCATTTCATGCGCTTTGAAATGCCGCTTAGCCCAATACGCTATCTGAAATAGGAGCGACGTAAATTGAACAAATGTGATAGAATTTCGCTGACTTCTTATATTAACCAAAATATAAAATGATCTAATCCGGTCTCTGTTTGCCCTACCCTAGAAGTTTAATAGTGCACTTTACGAGCCATTTCTTGCGCTTTGAGATGCAGCTTAGCCCAATACGCTATCTGAAATAGGAGCGACGTAAATTGAACAAATGTGATAGAATTTCGCTGAATTCTTATATTAACCATAATATAAAATGATGTAATCGGGTCTCTGTTCGCCCTACCCAAGAAGTTTAATAGTGCATTTCTCTCGTCATTTCATGCGCTTTGAGATGCCGCTTAGCCCAATAGCTATCTGAAATAGGAGCGACGTAAATTGAACCAATGTGATAGAATATCCCTGAAATCTTATATAACCGTAATATAAAATGATCTAATCGGCTCTCTGTTTGCATTACCCTAGAAGATTAACAGTGCATTTTACTCGCCATTTCATGCGCTTTGAGATGCCGCTTAGCCCAATACGCTATCTGAAATAGGAGCGACGTAAATTGAACAAATGTGATAGAATTTCGCTGAATTCTTAAATTAACCATAATATGAAATGACCTAATAGGGTCTCTGTTCGCCCTACCCAAGAAGGTTAATAGTGCATTTTACTCGCCATTTCATGCGCTTTGAGATGCCGCTTAGCCCAATACGCTATCTGAAATAGGAGCTACGTAAGTTGAACAAATGTCACAGAATTACGCTGAATTTTTATATTAACCGTAATATAAAATGATATAATCGGGTCTCTCTTTGCCTTATCCTAGAAGTTTAATAGTGCATTTTACTCGCCATTTCATGCGCTTTGAGATGCCGCTTAGCCCAATACGCTATCTGAAATAGGAGCGACGTAAATTGAACAAATGTGATAGAATTTCGCTGACTTCTTATATTAACCAAAATATAAAATGATCTAATCCGGTCTCTGTTTGCCCTACCCTAGAAGTTTAATAGTGCATTTTACGAGCCATTTCTTGCGCTTTGAGATGCAGCTTAGCCCAATACGCTGTCTGAAATAGGAGCGACGTAAATTGAACAAATGTGATAGAATTTCGCTGAATTCTTATATTAACCTTAATGTAAAATGATCTAATCGGGTCTTTCTTCGCGCTACCCAAGAAGGTTAATAGTGGATTTCTCTCGTCATTTCATGCGCTGTGAGATGCCGCTTAGCCCAATACGCTATCTGAAATAGGAGCGACGTAAATTGAACAAATGTGATAGAATTTCCCTGAAATTTTATATTAAACAATACATAAAATGATCTAAACGGGACTCTGATTGCCCTACCATAGAAGTTTAGTAGTGCATTTTACTCGCCCTTCCACGCGCTTTAAGACGCCGTCTAGCCCAGTACACTATCTGAAATAGGAGCGACGTATGTTGAACAAATGTGATAGAATTACGCTGCATTCTTATATTAACCGTAATATAAAATGATCTAATCGGGTCTCTGTTTGCCTTACCCTAGAAGTTTAATAGTGCATTTTACTCGCCATTTCATGCGCTTTGAGATGCCGCTTAGCCCAATACGCCATCTGAAATAGGAGCGACGTATATTGAACAATTGTGATAGAATTTGGCTGAATTCTTATATTAACCAAAATATAAAATGTTCTAATCGGGTCTCTGATTGCCCTATCATAGAAGTTTAATAGTGCATTGTACTCGCCATTCCACGCGCTTTAAGATGCCGCCTAGCCCAGTACGCTATTTGAAATAGGAGCTACGTAAGTTGAACAAATGTCACAGAATTACGCTGAATTCTTATATTAACCGTAATATAAAATGATATAATCGGGTCTCTCTTTGCCTTATCCTAGAAGTTTAATAGTGCATTTTACTCGTCATTTCATGCGCTTTGAGATGCCGCTTAGCCCAATACGCTATCTGAAATAGGAGCGATGTAAATTGAACAAATGTGATAGAATTTTGCTGAATTCTTAAATTAACCATAATATAAAATGATGTAATCGGGTCTTTGTCCGCCCTACCCAAGAAGTTTAATAGTGCATTTCTCTCGTCATCTCATGCGCTTTGAGATGCCGCTTAGCCCAATACGCTATCTGAAATAGGAGCGACGTAAATTGAACAAATGTGATAGAATTTCGCTGAATTCTTATATTAACCTTAATGTAAAATGATCTAATTGGGTGTTTGTTCGCCCTACCCTAGAAGTTTAATAGTGCATTTCACTCGTCATTTCATGCGCTTTGAGATGCCGCTTTGCCCAACAAGCTATCTGAAATAGGAGCGACGTAAATTGAACAAATGTGATAGTATTTCGCTGAATTCTTATATTAACCAAAATATAAAATGATCTAATCGGGTCTCTGATTGCCCTATCATAGAAGGCTAACAGTGCATTTTACTCGTCATTCCACGCGCTTTAAGATGCCGCCTAGCCCAGTAGGCTATCTGAAACTGGAGCGACGTAAATTGAACAAATGTGATAGAATTTCGCTGAATTCTTAAATTAACCATAATATAAAATGATCTAATCGGGTCTCTGTTTGCCGTACCCTAGAAGTTTAATAGTGCATTTTGCTCGTCATTTCATGCGCTTTAAGATGCCGCCTAGCCCAGTACGCTATCTGAAATAGGAGCGACGTAAGTTGAACAAATGTGATAGAATTACGCTGAATTCTTATATTAACCGTAATATAAAATGATGTAATCGGGTCTTTGTTCGCCCTACCCAAGAAGTTTAATAGTGCATTTTACTCGCCATTTCATGCGATTTGAGATGCTGCTTAGCCCAATACGCTATCTGAAATAAGAGCGACGTAAATTGAACAAATGTGATAGAATTTCGCTGAATTCTGAAATTAACCATAATATAAAATGATCTAATCGGGTCTCTGTTTGCCCTACCTTAGAAGATGAATAGTGCATTTTACTCGTCATTTCATGCGCTTTGAGATGCCGCTTAGCCCATTTCGCTCTTCTGAAATAGGAGCGATGTAAATTGAACAAATGTGATAGAATTTTGCTGAATTCTTTTATTAACCATAATGCAAAATGATCTAATCGGGTCTCTGTTCGCCCTAGCCTAGAAGTTTAATCGTGCATTCTACTCTCCATTTCATGCGCTTTGAGATGCCGCCTAGCCCAGTACGCTTTCTGAAATAGGAGCGACGCAAAATGAACAAATGTGATAGAAATTCAGTGAATTCATTTATAAACCATAATGTAAAATGATCTAATCGGGTCTCTGTTTGCCCTACCCTAGAAGTTTAATAGTGCATTTTACTCGCCATTTCTGGCGCTTTGAGATGCCGCTTAGCCCAATACGCTATCTGAAATAGGAGCAACGTAAATTGAACAAATGTGATAGAATCTCGCTGAATTCTTAAATTAACCATAATATAAAATGATCTAATTGGGTCTCTGTTTGCCCTACCCTAGAAGTTTAATAGTGCATTTTACTCGCCATTTTATGCGCTTTGAGATGCCGCTTAGCCCAATACGCTATCTGAAATAGGAACGACGTATATTGAACAATTGTGATAGAATTTCGCTGAATTCTTATATTAACCAAAATATAAAATGTTCTACTCGGGTCTCTGATTGCCGTATCATAGAAGTTTAATAGTGCATTGTACTCGCCATTCGACGCGCTTTAAGATGCCGCCTAGCCCAGTACGCTATCTGAAATAGGAGCGACGTAAATTGAACAAATGTGATAGTATTTCGCTGAATTCTTATATTAAACAAAATATAAAATGATCTAATCGGGCCTCTGTTTGCCTTACCCTAGAAGTTTAATAGTGTATTTTACTCGCCATTTCTTGCGCTTTGAGATGCCGCCTAGACCAGTACGCTATCTGAAATAGGAACAACGTAAATTGAACAATTGTGATAGAATTTTGCTGAATTCTTAAATTAACTATAATATAAAATGATCTAATCGTGTCTCTATTTGCCCTGCCCTAGAAGTTTAGCAGTGCATTTTACTCGCCATTCCGCGCGCTTTAAGATGCCGCCTAGTCCAGTACGCTATCTGTAATAGGAGCGACGTAAATTGAACAAATGTGATAGAATTTTGCTGAATTCTTAAATTAACCATAATATAAAATGATCTAATCGGGTCTCTGTTTGCCCTACCCTAGAAGTTTAATAGTGCATTTTACTCGCCACTCCATGCGCTTTGAGATGCCGCTTAGCCCAATACGCTATCTGAAATTGGAGCGACGTAAGTTGAACAAATGTGATAGAATTTCGCTGAAATCTTTTATAAACCATAATGTAAAATGATCTAATCGGGTCTCTGTTTGCCCTACCCTAGAAGTTTAATAGTGCATTTTACTCGCCATTTCATGCGCTTTGAGATGCCGCTTAGCCCAATACTCTATCTGAAATAGGAGCGACGTAAATTGAACAAATGTGATAGAATTTCGCTGAATTCTTAAATTAACTATAATATAATATGATCTAATCGGGTCTCTATTTGCCCTACCCTAGAAGTTTAATAGTGCATTTTACTCGCCATTTCATGCGCTTCGAGATGCCGCCTAGCCCAGTACGCTATCCGAAATAGGAACAACGTAAATTGAACAATTGTGATAGAATTTTGCTGAATTCTTAAATTAACTATAATATAAAATGATCTAATCGGGTCTCTATTTTCCCGGCCCTAGAAGTTTAATAGTGCATTTCACTCGTCATTTCATGCGCTTTCAGATGCCGCTTAGCCCAATACGCTATCTGAAATAGGAGCGACGTAAATTGAACAAATGTGATAGAATTAAGCTGGATTCTTATATTAACCGTAATATAAAATGATCTAATCGGGTCTCTGTTTGCCTTACCTTAGAAGTTTAATAGTGCATTTTACTCGCCATTCCATGCGCTTTGAGATGCCGCTTATCCCAATATGCTATCTGAAATAGGAGCGACGTAAATTGAACAAATGTGATAGAATTTCCCTGAATTCTTATATTAACCTTAATGTAAAATGATCTAATCGGGTCTTTCTTCGACCAACCCTAGAAGTTTAATAGTGCATTTCACTCGTCATTTCATGAGCTTTGAGATGCCGCTCAGCCCAATACGCTATCTGAAATAGGAGTAACGTAAATTGAACAACTGTGATAGAATTTCGCTGAATTCTTATATTAACCAAAATATAAAATTATCTAATCGGGTCTCTGATTGCCCGTTCATAGAAGTTTAGTAGTGCATTTTACTCGCCATTCCACGCGCTTTAAGATGCCGCCTAGTCCAGTACGCTATCTGAAATAGGAGCGACGTAAGTTGAACAAATGTGATAGAATTTCGCTGAATTCTTATATTAACCGTAATATAAAATGATCTAATCCGGTCTCTGTTTGCCCTACCCTAGAAGTTTAATAGTGCATTTTACTCGTCATTTCATGCGCTTTGAGATGCCGCCTTGCCCAATACGCTATCTGAAATAGGAGCGACGTAAATTGAACAAATGTGATAGAATTTCGATGAATTCTTAAATTAACCATAATATAAAGTTTTCTTATCGGGTCTCTGTTTGCCCTACCCTAGAAGTTTAATAGTGCATTTAACTCGCCATTTCTTGCGCTTTGAGATGCCGCTTAGCCCAATACGCTATCTGAAATATCAGCGACGTAAATTGAACAAATGTGAGAGAATTTCGCTGAATTCTTATATTAACCTTAATGTAAAATGTTCTAATCGGGTCTCTGATCGCCCTACCATAGAAGTCTAATAGTGCATTTCACTCGCCATTTCATGCGCTTTGAGATGCCTCTTAGCCCAATACGCTATCTGAAATAGGAGCGACGTAAGTTGAACAATTGTGATAGAATTTCCCTGAAATCTTATATTAAACAAAATATAAAATTATCTAATCGGGTCTCTGATTGCCCTTTCATAGAAGTTTAGTAGTGCATTTTACTCGCCATTCCACGCGCTTTAAGATGCCGCCTAGCCCAGTACGCTATCTGAAATGGGAGCGACGTAAGTTGAACAAATGTGATAGAATTACACTGAATTCTTATATTAACCGTAATATAAAATGATCAAATCGGGTCTCTGTTTGCCTTATCCTAGAAGTTTAATAGTGCATTATACTCGCCATTTCATGCGCTTTTAGATGCCGCCTAGCCCAGTACGCTATCTGAAATGGGAGCGACGTAAGTTGAACAAATGTGATAGAAATACGCAGAATTCTAATATTAACGGTAATATAAAATGATCTAATCGGGTCTCTGTTTGCCTTATCCTAGAAGTTTAATAGTGCATTATACTCGCCATTTCTTGCGCTTTGAGATGCAGCTTAGCCCAATACGCTATCTGAAATAGGAGCGATGTAAATTGAACAAATGTGATAGAATCTCGCTGAATTCTTTTATTAACTATAATGTTAAATGATCTAATCGGGTCTCTGTTCGCCATAGCGTAGAAGCTTAATAGTGCATTTTATTCGTCATTTCATGCGCTTTCAGATGCCGCTTAGCCCAATACGCTATCTGAAATAGGAGCGATGTAAATTGAACAAATGTGATAGAATTTCGCTGAATTCTTTTATTGACCATAATGTAAAATGATCTAATCGGGTCTCTGTTCGCCCTAGCCTAGAAGTTTAATAGTGCATTTTACTCGCCATTTCATGCGCTTTGAGATGCCGCTTAGCCCAATACGCTATCTGAAATAGGAGCGACGTAAATTGAACAAATGCGATAGAATTTCGCTGAATTCTTATATTGACGAAAATATAAAATGATCTAATCGGCTCTCTGATTGCCCTATTATAGAAGTTTAGTAGCGCATTTTACTCGCCCTACCACGCGCTTTAAGATGCCGCCCAGCCCAGTACGCTATCTGAAATAGGAGCGACGTAAGTTGAGCAAATGTGATAGAATTACGCTGAATCCTTATATTAACCTTAATGTAAAATGATCTAGTCGGGTCTTTGTTCGCGCTACCCTAGAAGTTTAATAGTGCATTGCACTCGTCATTTCATGCGCTTTGAGATGCAGCTTACCCCAATACGCTATCTGAAATAGGAGCGACGTAAATTGAACAAATGTAATAGAATTTCAGTGAATTCATTTATTAACCATAATGTAAAATGATCTAATCGGGTCTCTGTTTGCCCTACCCTAGAAGTTTAATAGTGCATTGCACTCGTCATTTCATGCGCTTTGAGATGCAGCTTACCCCAATACGCTATCTGAAATAGGAGCGACGTAAATTGAACAAATGTGATAGAATTTCAGTGAATTCATTTATTAACCATAATGTAAAATGATCTAATCGGGTCTCTGTTTGCCCTACCCTAGAAGTATAATAGTGCATTTTACTCGCCATTTCTTGCGCTTCGAGATGCCGCTTAGCCCAATACGCTATCTGAAATATCAGCGTCGTAAATTAAACAAATGTGATAGAATTTCGCTGAATCCTTATATTAACCAAAATATAAAATGATCTAATCGACTCTCTGATTGCCCTATCATAGAAGTTTATATAGTGCATTTTACTCGACATTCCACGCGCTTTAAGATGCCGCCTAGCCCAGTACGCTATCTGAAATAGGAACAACGTAAATGGAACAATTGTTATAGAATTTTGCTGAATTCTTAAATTAACTATAATATAAAATGATCTAATTGGGTCTCTATTTGCCCTACCCTAGAAGTTTAACAGTGCATTTTTCTCGCCATTCCGCGCGCTTTAAGATGCCGCTTATCCAAATACGCTATCTGAAAAAGGAGCGATGCAAATTGAACAAATGTGATAGAATTTCGCTGAATTCTTTTATTAACCATAATGTAAAATGATCTAATCGGGTCTCTGTTCGCCCTAGCCTAGAAGTTTAATAGTGCATTTTATTCGCCATTTCATGCGCTTTGAGATGCCGCTTAGCCCAATACGCTATCTGAAATAGGAGCGACGTAAATTGAACATATGTGATAGAATTTCCTTGAAATCTTATATTAAACAAAATATGAAATGATCTAATCGGGTCTCCGATTGCCCTATCATAGAAGTTTAGTAGTGCATTTTACTCGCCCTTCCACGCGCTTTAAGATGCCGTATAGCCCTGTACGCTATCTGAAATAGGAGCGACGTAAGTTGAACAAATGTGATAGAATTACGCAGAATTCTTAAATTAACCATAACATATGTTGCACGGTACATTCATACACGAAATGTACCGTTGCAAACAAATCATAAAACAGGGAAAAAGGGTCCCGCGAGCCCGCATATCTGCGTTGCACCCGCGTCCGAAGGCCTGGGCCGTTCTTCGGCACCGAAGGAGCAGGTAGCCACAAAACAATGGCCGAGCCGAAGCACGTCCAGAGTCAGGAGCGCGAACCTGGTGACTTCTTGA
Source organism: Macropis europaea (assembly GCA_916610135.2). Taxonomy (NCBI): domain Eukaryota; kingdom Metazoa; phylum Arthropoda; class Insecta; order Hymenoptera; family Melittidae; genus Macropis; species Macropis europaea. Next base: position 449,262 of record CAKAJE020001827.1, on the reverse strand, counting down.
AAATTAGGCAAGGGGTCACAGGTCTACGCGCCTCCACGTGCAACGCAGATACCTACTTTCCCCGTTCGGGAAAAACCCACCGTGCTCAGGGCTGTACTTCTAGTCAGAGTTGCCCCGAACCATCGGACAACTCTGATTGGTTGTGCAGCCCTCCTACTACATAGCATTTTAACACTCAGAGTCTTCGTTAAACCAACACAAAGCATCAATCACCAGTCGGTCACAACATTTTCAACCAGTCGAGTCTTGCACGACATTTTACACTGTCATACACTCGCAAACATTCACAAACACTCACAATCTCTGACTAATATCTGTTTCAAATATACATTCTCACTGTTATCCTTATATCCATTTTCAAATTACCATCCCCAGCACGATAATTCGTCCTAGGGAATCTCATGCGATTCGTGGCGTCGATATAAATCGAGACGGAGATTTACAACCTCCGTTGACTTGGCACACCGCGGCCCTGTCTCCCCGCGATCGCGAGAAACAATATAAGATGATCTAATCGGGTCTCTGCTTGCCCTACCCTAGAAGTTTAATAGTGCATTTTACTCACCATTTCTTGCGATTTGAGATGCCGCTTAGCCCAATACGCTATCTGAAATATCAGCGACGTAAATTGAACAAATGTGATACAATTTCGCTGAATCCTTATATTAACCAAAATATAAAATGATCTGATCGGCTCTCTGATTGCCGTATCATAGAAGTTTAGTAGTGCATTTTACTCGCCGTTCCACGCGCTTTAAGATGCCGCATAGCCCAGTACGCTATCTGAAATAGGAGCGACGTAAGTTGAACAAATGTGATAGAATTTCGCTGAATTCTTAAATTAACCCTAATATAAAATGATCTAATCGGGTCTCTGTTTGCCCTACCCTAGTAGTTTAATAGTGCATTCTACTCGCCATTTCTTGCGGTTTGAGATGCCTCTTAGCCCAATTCGCTATCCGAAATAGGAACAACGTAAATTGAACAATTGTGATAGAATTTTGCTGAATTCTTAAATTAACTATAATATAAAATGATCTAATCGGGTCTCTATTTGCCCTACCCTAGAAGTTTAGCAGCGCATTTTACTCGCCATTCCGCGCGCTTTAAGATGCCGCCTAGTCCAGTACGCTATCTGAAATTGGAGCGACGTAAATTGAACAAATGTGATAGAATTTTGCTGAATTCTTAAATTAACAATAATATAAAATGATCTAATCGGGTCTCTGCTTGCCCTACCCTAGAAGCTTAATAGTGCATTTCCTCGTCATTTCATGCGCTTTGAGATGCCGCTTTGCCCAATACGCTATCTGAACAAGGAGCGACGTAATTTGAACAAATGTGAGAGAATTTCGCTGAATTCTTAAATGCACTATAATATAAACTGAACTAATCGGGTCTCTGTTTGCCCTACCCTAGAAGTTTAATAGTGCATTTTACTCGTCATTTCATGCGCTTTGAGTTGCCGCTCAGCCCAATACGCTATCTGAAATAGGAGCGATGTAAATTGAACAAATGTGATAGAATTTCGCTGAATTCTTATATTAATCTTAATGTAAAATGATCTAATTGGGTCTTTGTTCGCCCTACCCTAGAAGTTTAATAGTGCATTTCACTCGTCATTTCATGCGCATTCAGATGCCGCTTAGCCCAATACGCTATCTGAAATAGGAGCGACGTTAATTGAACAAATGTGATAGAATTTCGCTGAATTCTTATATTAACCAAAATATAAAATGATCTAATTGGGTCTCTGATTGCCCTATCATAGAAGTTTAACGGTGCATTTTACTCGCCATTCCTCGCGTTTTAAGATGCCGCATAGCCCAGTACGCTAGCTGAAATAGGAACGATGTAAATTGAACAAATGTGATAGAATTTCGCTGAATTCTTAAATTAACCCTAATATAAAATGATCTAATCGGGTCTCTGTTTGCCCTACCCTAGAAGTTTAATAGTGCATTTTACTCGCCATTTCATGCGCATTGAGATGCCGCTTAGCCCAATTCGCTATCCGAAATAGGAACAACGTAAATTGAACAATTGTGATAGAATTTTGCTGAATTCTTAAATTAACTATAATATAAAATGATCTAATCGGGTCTCTATTTGCCCTACCCTAGAAGTTTAGCAGCGCATTTTACTCGCCATTCGGCGCGCTTTAAGATGCCGCCTAGTCCAGTACGCTATCTGAAATTGGAGCGACGTAAATTGAACAAATGTGATAGAATTTTGCTGAATTCTTAAATTAACAATAATATAAAATGATCTAATCGGGTCTCTGCTTGCCCTACCCTAGAAGCTTAATAGTGCATTTCCTCGTCATTTCATGCGCTTTGAGTTGCCGCTTAGCCCAATACGCTATCTGAAATAGGAGCGACGTAATTTGAACAAATGTGAGAGAATTTCGCTGAATTCTTAAATGCACTATAATATAAACTGAACTAATCGGGTCTCTGTTTGCCCTACCCTAGAAGTTTAATAGTGCATTTTACTCGTCATTTCATGCGCTTTGAGTTGCCGCTTAGCCCAATACGCTATCTGAAATAGGAGCGATGTAAATTGAACAAATGTGATAGAATTTCGCTGAATTCTTATATTAATCTTAATGTAAAATGATCTAATTGGGTCTTTGTTCGCCCTACCCTAGAAGTTTAATAGTGCATTTCACTCGTCATTTCATGCGCATTCAGATGCCGCTTAGCCCAATACGCTATCTGAAATAGGAGCGACGTAAATTGAACAAATGTGATAGAATTTCGCTGAATTCTTATATTAACCAAAATATAAAATGATCTAATCGGGTCTCTGATTGCCCTATCATAGAAGTTTAACAGTGCATTTTACTCGCCATTCCTCGCGTTTTAAGATGCCGCATAGCCCAGTACGCTAGCTGAAATAGGAACGATGTAAATTGAACAAATGTGATAGAATTTCGCTGAATTCTTAAATTAACCCTAATATAAAATGATCTAATCGGGTCTCTGTTTGCCCTACCCTAGAAGTTTAATAGTGCATTTTACTCGCCATTTCGTGCGCTTTCAGATGCCGCTTAGCCCTATACGCTATCTGAAATATGAGCGACGTAAATTGAACAAATGTGATAGAATTTCGCTGAATTCTTATATTAATCTTAATGTAAAAAGATCTAATCGGGTCTTTGTTCGCCCTACCCTAGAAGTTTAATAGTGCATTTCACCCGTCATTTCATGCGCTTTGAGATGCCGCTTCGCCCAATACGCTATCTGAAATAGGAGCGACGTAAATTGAACAAATGTGATAGAATTTCCCTGAATTCTTATATTAACCAAAATATAAAATGATCTAATCGACTCTCTGATTGCCCTATCATAGAAGTTTAGTAGTGCATTTTGCTCGCCATTCCACGCGCTTCAAGATGCCACCTAGCCCAGTACGCTCTCTGAAATAGGAGCGACGTAAATTGAACAAATGTGATAGAATTTCCCTGAATTCTTATATTAACCAAAATATAAAATTATCTAATCGACTCTCTGATTGCCCTATCATAGAAGTTTAGTAGTGTATTTTGCTCGCCTTTCCACGCGCTATAAGATGCCGCCTAGCCCAGTACGCTATCTGAAATTGGAGTGATGTAAATTGAACAAGTGTGATAGAATTTCGCTGAATTCGTTTATTAACCATAATGTAAAATGATCTAATCGGGTCTTTCTTCGACCAACCCTAGAAGTTTAATAGTGCATTTCACTCGTCATTTCATGCGCTTTGAGATGCCGCTTAGCCCAATACGCTATCTGAAATAGGAGTAACGTAAATTGAACAAATGTGATAGAATTTCGCTGAATTCTTATATTAACCAAAATATAAAATGGTCTAATCGGATCTCTGATTGCCCTATCATAGAAGTTTAGTAGTGCATTTTACTCGCCCTTCCACGCGCTTTAAGATGCCGCCTAGCCCAATACGCTATCTGAAATAGGAGCAATGTAAATTGAACAAATGTGATAGAATTTCGTTGAATTCTTTTATTAACCATAATGTAAAATGATCTAATCGGGTCTCTGTTCGCCCTAGCCCAGAAGTTTAACAGTGCATTTTATTCGCCATTTCATGCGCTTTGAGATGCCGCTTAGCCCAATACGCTATCTGAAATAGGAGCGACGTAAATTGAAGAACTGTGATAGAATTTCCCTGTATTCTTATATTAACCAAAATATAAAATGATCTAATCGACTCTCTGATTGCCCTATCATAGAAGTTTAGTAGTGCATTTTGCTCGCCATTCCACGCGCTTCAAGATGCCACCTAGCCCAGTACGCTCTCTGAAATAGGAGCGACGTAAAGTGAACAAATGTGATAGAATTTCCCTGAATTCTCATATTAACCAAAATATAAAATTATCTAATCGACTCTCTGATTGCCCTATCATAGAAGTTTAGTAGTGTATTTTGCTCGCCTTTCCACGCGCTATAAGATGCCGCCTAGCCCAGTACGCTATCTGAAATTGGAGCGATGTAAATTGAACAAATGTGATAGAATTTCGCTGAATTCGTTTATTAACCATAATGTAAAATGATCTAATCGGGTCTTTCTTCGACCAACCCTAGAAGTTTAATAGTGCATTTCACTCGTCATTTCATGCGCTTTGAGATGCCGCTTAGCCCAATACGCTATCTGAAATAGGAGCGACGTAAATTGAACAAATGTGATAGAATTTCAGTGAATTCATTTATTAACCATAATGTAAAATGATCTAATCGGGTCTCTGTTTGCCCTACCCTAGAAGATTAATAGTGCATTTTACTCCCCATTTCTTGCGGTTTGAGATGCCGCTTAGCCCAATACGCTATCTGAAATACGAGCGACGTAAATTGAACATATGTGATAGAATTGCCTTGAAACCTTATATTAAACAAAATATAAAATGATCTAATCGGGTCTCTGTTTGCCCTACCCTAGAAGTTTAATAGTGCATTTTACTCGCCATTTCTTGCGCTTTGAGATGCCGCTTAGGCCAATACGCTATCTGAAATAGGAGCGGCGTAAATTGAACAAATGTGATAGAATTTCGCTGAATTCTTATAGTAACCAAAATATAAAATGATCTAATCTACTCTCTGATTGCCCTATCATAGAAGTTTAGTAGTGCATTTTACTCGCCCTTCCACGCGCTTTAAGATGCCGCCTAGCCCAGTACGCTATCTGAAATAGAAGCGACGTAAGTTGAACAAATGTGATAGAATTTCGCTGAATTCTTAAATTAACCCTAATATAAAATGATCTAATCGGGTCTCTGTTTGCCCTACCCTAGAAGTTTAATAGTGCATTTTACTCGTCATTTCATGCGCTTTGACATGCCGCTTAGCCCAATACGCTATCTGAAATAGGAGCGACGTAAATTGAACAAATGTGATAGAATTTCGCTGAATACTTATATTAACCTTAATGTAAAATTATCTAATCGGGTCCTTGTTCGCCCTACCCTAGAAGTTTAATAGTGCATTTCACTCGTCATTTCATGCGCATTGAGATGCCGCTTAGCCCAATTCGCTATCTGAAATAGGAGCGACGTATATTGAACAAATGTGATAGAATTTCGCTGAATTCATATATTAACCGTAATATAAAATGATCTAATCGGGTCTCTGTTTGCCCTACCCTAGAAGTTTAATAGTGCATTTTACTCGCCATTTCATGCGCTTTGAGATGCCTCTTAGCCCAATACGCTATCTGAAATAGGAGCGACGTAAATTGAAGAAATGTGATAGAATTTCGCTGAATTCTTATATTAACCAAAATATAAAATGATCTAATCTACTCTCTGATTGCCCTATCATAGAAGTTTAGTAGTGCATTTTACTCGCCCTTTCACGCGCTTTAAGATGCCGCCTAGCCCAGTACGCTATCTGAAATAGGAGCGACGTAAGTTGAACAAATGTGATAGAATTTCGCTGAATTCTTAAATTAACCCTAATATAAAATGATCTAATCGGGTCTCTGTTTGCCCTACCCTAGAAGTTTAATAGTGCATTTTACTCGCCATTTCGTGCGCTTTCAGATGCCGCTTAGCCCAATACGCTATCTGAAATATGAGCGACGTAAATTGAACAAATGTGATAGAATTTCGCTGAATTCTTATATTAATCTTAATGTAAAATGATCTAATCGGGTCTTTGTTCACCCTACCCTAGAAGTTTAATAGTGCATTTCACTCGTCATTTCATGCGCTTTGAGATGCCGCTTAGCCCAATAAGCTATCTGAAATAGGAGCGACGTAAATTGAACAAATGTGATAGAATTTCGCTGAATTCTTATATTAACCAAAATATAAAATGATCTAGTCGGGTCTCTGATTGACCTATCACAGAAGTTTAATAGTGCATTTTGCTCGCCTTTCCACGCGCTATAAGATGCCGCCTAGCCCACTACGCTATCTGAAATTGGAGCGACGGAAATTGAACAAATGTGATAGAATTTTGCTGACATCTTAAATTAACTATAATATAAACTGATCTAATCAGGTCTCTGCTTGCCCTACCCTAGAAGTTTAATAGTGCATTTTGCTCGCCATTTCTTGCGCTTTGAGATGCCGCTTAGCCAAATACGCTATCTGAAATAGGAGCGACGTAAATTGAACAATTGTGATAGAATTTCGCTGAATTCTTATATTAACCTTAATGAAAAATGATCTAATCGGGTCCTTGTTCGCCCTACACTGGAAGTTTAATAGTGCATTTCACTCGTCATTTCATGCGCATTGAGATGCCGCTTAGCCCAATTCGCTATCTGAAATAGGAGCGACGTAAATTGAACAAATGTGATAGAATTTCGCTGAATTCATATATTAATCGTAATATAAAATGATCTAATCGGGTCTCTGTTTGCCCTACCCTAGAAGTTTAATAGTGCATTTTACTCGCCATTTCATGCGCTTTGAGATGCCTCTTAGCCCAATACGCTATCTGAAATAGGAGCGACGTAAATTGAAGAAATGTGATAGAATTTCGCTGAATTCTTATATTAACCAAAATATAAAATGATCTAATCTACTCTCTGATTGCCCTATCATAGAAGTTCAGTAGTGCATTTTACTCGCCCTTCCACGCGCTTTAAGATGCCGCCTAGCCCAGTACGCTATCTGAAATAGGAGCGACGTAAGTTGAACAAATGTGATAGAATTTCGCTGAATTCTTAAATTAACCCTAATATAAAATGATCTAATCGGGTCTCTGTTTGCCCTACCCTAGAAGTTTAATAGTGCATTTTACTCGCCATTTCGTGCGCTTTCAGATGCCGCTTAGCCCAATACGCTATCTGAAATATGAGCGACGTAAATTGAACAAATGTGATAGAATTTCGCTGAATTCTTATATTAATCTTAATGTAAAATGATCTAATCGGGTCTTTGTTCACCCTACCCTAGAAGTTTAATAGTGCATTTCACTTGTCATTTCATGCGCTTTGAGATGCCGCTTAGCCCAATAAGCTATCTGAAATAGGAGCGACGTAAATTGAACAAATGTGATAGAATTTCGCTGAATTCTTATATTAACCAAAATATAAAATGATCTAGTCGGGTCTCTGATTGACCTATCATAGAAGTTTAATAGTGCATTTTGCTCGCCTTTCCACGCGCTATAAGATGCCGCCTAGCCCACTACGCTATCTGAAATTGGAGCGACGGAAATTGAACAAATGTGATAGAATTTTGCTGACATCTTAAATTAACTATAATATAAACTGATCTAATCAGGTCTCTGCTTGCCCTACCCTAGAAGTTTAATAGTGCATTTTACTCGCCATTTCATGCGCTTTGACATGCCGCTTAGCCCAATACGCTATCTGAAATAGGAGCGACGTAAATTGGACAAATGTGATAGAATTTCGCTGAATACTTATATTAACCTTAATGTAAAATTATCTAATCGGGTCCTTGTTCGCCCTACCCTAGAAGTTTAATAGTGCATTTCACTCGTCATTTCATGCGCATTGAGATGCCGCTTAGCCCAATTCGCTATCTGAAATAGGAGCGACGTAAATTGAACACATGTGATAGAATTTCGCTGAATTCTTAAATTAACCCTAATATAAAATGATCTAACCGGGTCTCTGTTTGCCCTACCCTAGAAGTTTAATAGTGCATTTTACTCTCCATTTCGTGCGCTTTCAGATGCCGCTTAGCCCAATACGCTATCTGAAATATGAGCGACGTAAATTGAACAAATGTGATAGAATTTCGCTGAATTCTTATATTAATCTTAATGTAAAATGATCTAATCGGGTCTTTGTTCACCCTACCCTAGAAGTTTAATAGTGCATTTCACTCGTCATTTCATGCGCTTTGAGATGCCGCTTAGCCCAATAAGCTATCTGAAATAGGAGCGACGTAAATTGAACAAATGTGATAGAATTTCGCTGAATTCTTATATTAACCAAAATATAAAATGATCTAGTCGGGTCTCTGATTGACCTATCATAGAAGTTTAATAGTGCATTTTCCTCGCCTTTCCACGCGCTATAAGATGCCGCCTAGCCCACTACGCTATCTGAAATTGGAGCGACGAAAATTGAACAAATGTGATAGAATTTTGCTGACATCTTAAATTAACTATAATATAAACTGATCTAATCAGGTCTCTGCTTGCCCTACCCTAGAAGTTTAATAGTGCATTTTGCTCGCCATTTCTTGCGCTTTGAGATGCCGCTTAGCCCAATACGCTATCTGAAATAGGAGCGACGTAAATTGAACAATTGTGATAGAATTTCGCTGAATTCTTATATTAACCTTAATGAAAAATGATCTAATCGGGTCCTTGTTCGCCCTACCCTAGAAGTTTAATAGTGCATTTCAGTCGTCATTTCATGCGCATTGAGATGCCGCTTAGCCCAATTCGCTATCTGAAATAGGAGCGACGTAAATTGAACAAATGTGATAGAATTTCGCTGAATTCATATATTAACCGTAATATAAAATGATCTAATCGGGTCTCTGTTTGCCCTACCCTAGAAGTTTAATAGTGCATATTACTCGCCATTTCATTCGCTTTGAGATGCCTCTTAGCCCAATACGCTATCTGAAATAGGAGCAATGTAAATTGAACAAATGTGATAGAATTTCGTTGAATTCTTTTATTAACCATAATGTAAAATGATCTACTCGGGTCTCTGTTCGCCCTAGCCCAGAAGTTTAACAGTGCATTTTATTCGCCATTTCATGCGCTTTGAGATGCCGCTTAGCCCAATGCGCTATCTGAAATAGGAGCGACGTAAATTGAACAAATGTGATAGAATTTCCCTGAATTCTTATATTAACCAAAATATAAAATGATCTAATCGACTCTCTGATTGCCCTATCATAGAAGTTTAGTAGTGCATTTTGCTCGCCATTCCACGCGCTTCAAGATGCCACCTAGCCCAGTACGCTATCTGAAATAGGAGCGACGTAAATTGAACAAATGTGATAGAATTTCGCTGAATTCGTTTATTAACCATAATGTAAAATGATCTAATCGTGTCTCTGATTGCCCTATCATAGAACTTTAATAGTGCATTTTATTCGCCATTTCATGCGCTTTGAGATGCCGCTTAGCCCAATACGCTATCTGAAATAGGAGCGATGTAAATTGAACAAATGTGATAGAATTTCCCTGAAATCTTATATTAAACAAAATATCAAATGATCTAATCGGGTCTCTGATTGCCCTATCAGAGAAGATTAGTAGTGCATTTTACTCGCTATTCCACGCGCTTTAAGATGCCGCCTAGCCGAGTACGCTATCTGAAATAGGAGCGACGTAAGTTGAACAAATGTGATAGAATTACGCTGAGTCCTTATATTAACCGTAATATAAAATGATCTAATCGGGTCTCTGATTGCCCTATCATAGAAGTTTAGTAGTGCATTTTACTCGGTATTCCACGCGCTTTAAGATGCCTCCTAGCCGAGTACGCTATCTGAAATAGGAGCGACGTAAGTTGAACAAATGTGATAGAATTACGCTGAATTCTTATATTAACCGTAATATAAAATGATCTAATCGGGTCTCTGTTTGCCTTATCCTAGAAGTTTAATAGTGCATTTCACTCGCCATTTCATGCGCTTTGAGATGCCGCTAAGCACAATACGCTATCTGTAATAGGAGCGACGTAAATTGAACGAATGTGATAGAATTACGCTGAATTCTTAAATTAACCATAATATAAAATGATTTAATCGGGTCTTTGTTTGCCCTGCCCTAGAAGTTTAATAGTGCATTTTACTCGGCATTTCATGCGCTTTGAGATGCCGCATAGCCCAATAAGCTATCTGAAATAGGAGCGACGTAAATTGAACAAATGTGATAGAATTTCCCTGAATTCTTATATTAACATTAATGTAAAATGATCTAATCGGGTCTCTGTTCGCCCTATCATAGAAGTTTAATAGTGCATTTTACTCGCCATTCCACGCGCTTTATGATGCCGCCGAGCCCAGTACGCTATCTGAAATAGGAACGACGTAAATTGAACAAATGTGATAGAATTTTGCTGAATTCTTAAATTAACCGTAATATAAAATGATCTAATCGGGTCTCTGTTTGCTCTACCCTAGAAGTTTAATAGTGCATTTTACTCGCCATTTCATGTGCTTTCAGATGCCGCTTAGCCCAATACGCTATCTGAAATAGGAGCGACGTAAATTGAACAAATGTGATAGAATTTCGCTGAATTCTTAAATTAACCATAATATAAAATGATTTAATCGGGTCTCTGATTGCCCTATCATAGAAGTTTATATAGTGCATTTTACTCGCCATTCCACGCGCTTTAAGATGCCGCCTAGCCCAGTACGCTATCTGAAATAGGAGCGACGTAAGTTGAACAAATGTAATAGAATTACGCCGAAATCTTATATTAACCGTAATATAAAATGATCTAATCGGATCTCTGTTTGCCTTATCCTACAAGTTTAACAGTGCATTATACTCGCCATTTCATGCGCTTTGAGATGCCGCTTAGCCCAATACGCTATCTGAAATATGAGCGACGTAAATTGAACAAATGTTATAGAATTTCGCTGAATTCTCATATTAACATTAATGTAAAATGATCTAATCGAGTCTCTGTTCGCCCTACCATAGAAGTTTAATAGTGCATTTCACCCGTCATTTCATGCGCTTTGAGATGCCGCCTAGCCCAATAAGCTACCTGAAATAGGAACGACGTAAATTGAACAAATGTGATACAATTTCGCTGAATTCTTATATTAACCAAAATATAAAATGATCTAATCGGGTCTCCGATTGCCCTATCATAGAAGTTTAATAGTGCATTTTACTCGCCCTTCCACGCGCTTTAGCCGCCGCCTAGCCCAGTATGCTATCTGAAATAGGAACGACGTAAATTGAACAAATGTGACAGAATTTTGCTGAATTCTTGAATTAACCATAACATAAAATGATCTAATCGGGTCTCTGTTTGCCCTACCCTAAAAAGTTTAATAGTGCATTTTACTCGCCATTTCATGTGCTTTGAGATGCCGCGTAGCCCAATACGCTATCTGAAATAGGAGCAATGTAAATTGAACAAATGTGATAGAATTTCGTTGAATTCTTTTATTAACCATAATGTAAAATGATCTACTCGGGTCTCTGTTCGCCCTAGCCCAGAAGTTTAACAGTGCATTTTATTCGCCATTTCATGCGCTTTGAGATGCCGCTTATCCCAATACGCTATCTGAAATAGGAGCGACGTAAATTGAACAAATGTTATAGAATTTTGCAGAATTCTTAAATTAACCATAATATAAAATGATCTAATCGGGTCTCTGTTCGCCCTACCATAGAAGTCTAATAGTGCATTTCACTCGCCATTCCACGCGCTTTATGATGCCGCCGAGCCCAGTATGCTATCTGAAATAGGAACGACGTAAATTGAATAAATGTGATAGAATTTTGCTGAATTCTTAAATTAACCATAATATAAAATGATCTAATCGGGTCACTGTTTGCTATACCCTAGAAGTTTAATAGTGCATTTTACTCGCCATTTCATGCGCTTTCAGATGCCGCTTAGCCCAATACGCTATCTGAAATAGGAGCGACGTAAATTGAACAAATGTGATAGAATTTCGCTTAATTCTTAAATTAACCATAATATTAAATGATCTAATCGAGTCTCTGTTTGCGCTACCCTAGAAGTTTAATAGTGCATTTCACTCGTCATTCCACGCGTTTTAAGATGCTGCCTAGCCCAGTACGCTATCTGAAATAGGAGCGACGTAACTTGAACAAATGTGATAGAATTACGCTGCATTCTTATATTAACCGTAATATAAAATGATCTAATCGGGTCTCTGTTCGCCCTAGCCTAGAAGTTTAATAGTGCATTTTATTCGCCATTTCATGCGCTTTGTGATGCCGCTTAGCCCAATACGCTATCTGAAATATGAGCGACGTAAATTGAACAAATATGATAGAATTTCGCTGAATTCTCATATTAACATTAATGTAAAATGATCTAATCGAGTCTCTGTTCGCCCTACCATAGAAGCTTAATAGTGCATTTCACTCGTCATTTCATGTGCTTTGAGATGCCGCTTAGCCCAATAAGCTACCTGAAATAGGAACGACGTAAATTGAACAAATGTGATAGAATTTCGCTGAATTCTTATATTAACCAAAATATAAAATGATCTAATCGGGTCTCCGATTGCCCTATCATAGAAGTTTAACAGTGCATGTTACTCGACATTCCACGCGCTTTAAGATGCTGCCTAGCCCAGTACGCTATCTGCAATAGGAGCGACGTAAGTTGAACAAATGTGACGGAATTTTGCTGAATTCTTAAATTAACCATAATATAAAATGATCTAAGCGGGTCTCTGTTTGCCCTACCCTAGAAGTTTAATAGTGCATTTCACTCGTTACTTCATGCGCTTTGAGATGCCGCATTGCCCAATACGCTACCTGAAATAGGAGCGACGTAACTTGAACAAATGTGATAGAATTTTACTGAATTCTTAAATTAACCATAACATAAAATGATCTAATCGGGTCTCTGTTTGCCCTACCCTGGAAGTTTAATAGTGCATTTTACTCGCCATTTCATGCGCTTTGAGATGCCGCGTAGCCCAATACGCTATCTGAAATAGGAGCGACGTAAATTGAACAAATGTGATAGAATTTCCCTGAAATCTTATATTAAACAAAATATAAAATGATCTAATCGGGTCTCTGATTGCCCTATCATAGAAGTTTAGTAGTGCATTTTGCTCGCCATTCCACGCGCTTTAAGATGCCGCCTAGCCCAGTACGCTACCTGAAATAGTAGCGACGTAAATTGAACAAATGTGATAGAATTTCCCTGAATTCTTATATTAACCTTAATGTAAAATGATCTGATCGGGTCTCTGTTCGCCCTACCCTAGAAGTTTAATGGTGCATTTTACTCGTCATTTCATGCGCTTTGAGATGCCGCTTAGCCCAATACGCTATCTGAAATAGGAGCGACGTAAATTGAACAAATGTGAGAGAATTTCGCTGAACTCTTAAATTCACTATAATATAAAATGATCTAATCGGGTCTCCGTTTGCCCTACCCTAGAAGTTTAATAGTGCATTTTACTCGACATTTCATGCGCTTTGAGATGCCGCTTAGCCCAATACGCTATCTGAAATAGGAGCGATGTAAATTGAACAAATGTGATAGAATTTCGCTGAATTCTTTTATTAACCATAATGTAAAATGATCTAATCGTGTCTCTGTTCGCCCTAGCCTAGAAGTTTAATAGTGCATTTTACTCGCCATTTCATGCGCTTTGAGATGCCGCTTAGCCCAATACGCTATCTGAAATAGGAGCGACGTAAATTGAACAAATGTGATAGAACTTCGCTGAATTCTTAAATTAACCATAATATAAAATGATCTAATCGGGTCTCTGTTTGCCCTACCCTAGAAGTTTAATAGCGCATTTCACTCGTCATTTCATGCGCTTTGAGATGCCGCTAAGCACAATACGCTATCTGAAATAGGAGCGACGTAAATTGATCAAATGCGATAAAATTTTGCTGACATCTTAAATTAACCATAATATAAAATGATCTAATCGGGTCTCTGATTGACCTATCATAGAATTTTAATAGTGCATTTTACTCGCCATGCCACCCGCTTTAAGATGCCGCCTAGCTCAGTACGCTATCGGAAATAGGTGCGACGTAAATTGAACAAATGTGATAGAATTTCGCTGAATTCTTATATTAACCAAAATATAAAATGATCTAATCGGGTCTCTGATTGCCCTATCATAGAATTTTAATAGTGCATTTTACTCGCCATTCCACACGCTTTAAGATGCCGCCTAGCCCAGTATGCTATCTGAAATAGGAGCGACGTAAGTTGAACAAATGTGATAGAATTACGCTGAATTCTTATATTAACCGTAATATAAAATGATCTAATCGGGTCTTTGTTTGCCTTATCCTAGAAGTTTAATAGTGCATTATACTCGCCATTTCATGCGCTTTGAGATGCCGCTTAGCCCAATACGCTATCTGAAATAGGAGCGACGTAAATTGAACAAATGTGATAGAATTTCGCTGAATTCTTAAATTAACCATAATATAAAATGATCTCATCGGGTCTCTGTTTGCCCTACCCTAGAAGTTTAATAGTGCATTTTGCTCGCCATTTCATGCGCTTTGAGATGCCGCATAGCCCAATACGCTATCTGAAATTGGAGCGACGTAAGTTGAACAAATGTGATAGAATTTCGCTGAATTCTTATATTAACCAAAATATAAAATTATCTAATCGGGTCTCTGTTCGCCCTAGCCTAGAAGTTTAAAAGTGGATTTTACTCGCCATTCCACGCGCTTTATGATGCCGCCTAGCTCAGAACGCTATCTGAAATAGGAGCGACCTAAATTGAACGAATGTGATAGAATTTTGCTGAATTCTTAAATTAACCATAATATAAATTGATCTAATCGGGTCTCTGCTTACCCTACCCTAGAAGTTTAATAGTGCATTTTAATAGCCATTCCACGCGCTTTAAAATGCCGCATAGCCCAGTACGCTATCTGAAATAGGAGCGATGTAAATTGAACAAATGTGATAGAATTTTGCTGAATTCTTAAATTAACCATAATATAAAATGATCTAATCGGGTCTCTTTTTGCCCTACCCTAGAAGTTTCATGGTGCATTTTACTCGCCATTTCATGCGCATTGAGATGCCGCTTAGCCCAATACGGTATCTGAAATTGGAGCGACGTAAGTTGAACAAATGTGATAGAATTTCGCTGAATACTTTTATCAACCATAATGTAAAATGATCTAATCGGGTCTCTGTTTGCCCTACCCTAGAAGTTTAATAGTGCATTACACTCGTCATTTCATGCGCTTTGAGATGCCGCTAAGCCCAATAAGCTATCTGAAATAGGAGGGACGTAAATTGAACAAATGCGATAGAATTTCGCTAAATTCTTATATTAACCAAAATATAAAATTATCTAATCGGGTCTCTGTTCGCCCTAGCCTAGAAGTTTAATAGTGGATTTTACTCGCCATTCCACGCGTTTTAAGATGCCGCCTAGCTCAGTACGCTATCTGAAATAGGAGCGACCTAAATTGAACGAATGTGATAGAATTTTGCTGAATTCTTAAATTAACCATAATATAAAATGATCTAATCGGGCCTCTGCTTACCCTACCCTAGAAGTTTAATAGTGCATTTTACTCGCCATTTCATGCGCTTTGAGATGCCGCTTAGCCCAATACGCTATCTGAAATTGGAGCGACGTAAGTTGAACAAATGTGATAGAATTTTGCTGAATTCTTAAATTAACCATAATATAAAATGATCTAATCGGGTCTTTGTTTGCCCTAGCCTAGAAGTTTAATAGTGCGTTTTACTCGCCATTTCATGCGCTTTCAGATGCCGCTTAGCCCAATACGCTATCTGAAATAGGAGCGATGGAAGTTGAACAAATGTGATAGAATTTCGCTGAATTCGTTTATTAACCATAATGTAAAATGATCTAATCGGGTCTTTCTTCGACCAACCCTAGAAGTTTAATAGTGCATTTCACTCGTAATTTCATGCGCTTTGAGATGCCGCTTAGCCCAATACGCTATCTGAAATAGGAGTAACGTAAATTGAACAAATGTGATAGAATTTCGCTGAATTCTTACATTAACCAAAATATAAAATGGTCTAATCGGATCTCTGATTGCCCTATCATAGAAGTTTAGTAGTGCATTTTACTCGCCCTTCCACGCGCTTTAAGATGCCGCCTAGCCCAGTACGCTATCTAAAATAGGAGCGACGTAAATTGAACAAATGTGCTAGAATTTCGCTGAATTCTTAAATTCACCATAATATAAAATGATCTAATCGGGTCTCTGTTTGCCCTACCCAAGAAGTTTAATAGTGCATTTTACTCGTCATTTCATGCGCTTTGACATGCCGCTTAGCCCAATACGCTATCTGAAATAGGAGCGACGTAAATTGAACAAATGTGATAGAATTTCAGTGAATTCATTTATTAACCATAATGTAAAATGATCTAATCGGGTCTCTGTTGCCCTACCCTAGAAGTTTAATAGTGCATTTTACTCGCCATTTCTTGCGCTTTGAGATGCCGCTTAGCCCAATACGCTATCTGAAATAGGAGCGACGTAAATTGAACATATGTGATAGAATTGCCTTGAAATCTTATATTAAACAAAATATAAAATGATCTAATCGGGTCTCTGTTTGCCCTACCCTAGATGGTTAATAGTGCATTTTACTCGCCATTTCTTGCGCTTTGAGATGCCGCTTAGGCCAATACGCTATCTGAAATAGGAGCGACGTAAATTGAACAAATGTGATAGAATTTCGCTGAATTCTTATATTAATCAAAATATAAAATGATCTAATCGAGTCTCTGATTGCCCTATCATAGAAGTTTAACAGTGCATTTTACTCGCCATTCCTCGCGTTTTAAGATGCCGCATAGCCCAGTACGCTAGCTGAAATAGGAACGATGTAAATTGAACAAATGTGATAGAATTTCGCTGATTCTTAAATTAACCCTAATATAAAATGATCTAATCGGGTCTCTGTTTGCCCTACCCTAGAAGTTTAATAGTGCATTTTACTCGCCATTTCATGCGCATTGAGATGCCGCTTAGCCCAATACGCTATCTGAAATAGGAGCGACGTAAATTGAACAAATGTGATAGAATTTCGATGAATTCTTAAATTAACCATAATATAGAGTTTTCTTATCGGGTCTCTGTTTGCCCTACCCTAGAAGTTTAATAGTGCATTTTACTCGCCATTTCTTGCGCTTTGAGATGCCGCTTAGCCCAATACGCTATCTGAAATATCAGCGACGTAAGTTGAACAAATGTGATACAATTTCGCTGAATCCTTATATTAACCAAAATATAAAATGATCTAATCGGCTCTCTGATTGCCGTATCATAGAAGTTTAGTAGTGCATTTTACTCGCCGTTCCACGCGCTTTAAGATGCCGCATAGCCCAGTACGCTATCTGAAATAGGAGCGACGTAAGTTGAACAAATGTGATAGAATTTCGCTGAATTCTTAAATTAAGCCTAATATAAAATGATCTAATCGGGTCTCTGTTTGCCCTACCCTAGTAGTTTAATAGTGCATTCTACTCGCCATCTCTTGCGCTTCGAGATGCCGCTTAGCCCAATACGCTATCTGAAATAGGAGCGACGTAAATTGAACAAATGTGATAGAATTTCGCAGAATACTTATATTAACCTTAATGTAAAATTATCTAATCGGGTCCTTGTTCGCCCTACACTAGAAGTTTAATAGTGCGTTTCACTCGTCATTTCATGCGCATTGAGATGCCGCTTAGCCCAATTCGCTATCTGAAATAGGAGCGACGTAAATTGAACAAATGTGATAGAATTTCGCTGAATTCATATATTAATCGTAATATAAAATGATCTAATCGGGTCTCTGTTTGCCCTACCCTAGAAGTTTAATAGTGCATTTTACTCGCCATTTCATGCGCTTTGAGATGCCTCTTAGCCCAATACGCTATCTGAAGTAGGAGCGACGTAAATTGAAGAAATGTGATAGAATTTCGCTGAATTCTTATATTAACCAAAATATAAAATGATCTAATCTACTCTCTGATTGCCCTATCATAGAAGTTTAGTAGTGCATTTTACTCGCCCTTCCACGCGCTTTAAGATGCCGCCTAGCCCAGTACGCTATCTGAAATAGGAGCGACGTAAGTTGAACAAATGTGATAGAATTTCGCTGAATTCTTAAATTAACCCTAATATAAAATGATCTAATCGGGTCTCTGTTTGCCCTACCCCAGAAGTTTAATAGTGCATTTTGCTCGCCATTTCTTGCGCTTTGAGATGCCGCTTAGCCCAATACGCTATCTGAAATAGGAGCGACGTAAATTGAACAATTGTGATAGAATTTCGCTGAATTCTTATATTAACCTTAATGAAAAATGATCTAATCGGGTCCTTGTTCGCCCTACCCTAGAAGTTTAATAGTGCATTTCAGTCGTCATTTCATGCACATTGAGATGCCGCTTAGCCCAATTCGCTATCTGAAATAGGAGCGACGTAAATTCAACAAATGTGATAGAATTTCGCTGAATTCATATATTAACCGTAATATAAAATGATCTAATCGGGTCTCTGTTTGCCCTACCCTAGAAGTTTAATAGTGCATTTTACTCGCCATTTCATGCGCTTTGACATGCCGCTTAGCCCAATACGCTATCTGAAATAGGAGCGACGTAAATTGAACAAATGTGATAGAATTTCGCTGAATACTTATATTAACCTTAATGTAAAATTATCTAATCGGGTCCTTGTTCGCCCTACCCTAGAAGTTTAATAGTGCATTTCACTCGTCATTTCATGCGCATTGAGATGCCGCTTAGCCCAATTCGCTATCTGAAATAGGAGCGACGTAAATTGAACAAATGTGATAGAATTTCGCTGAATTCATATATTAACCGTAGTATAAAATGATCTAATTGGGTCTCTGTTTGCCCTACCCTAGAAGTTTAATAGTGCATTTTACTCACCATTTCTTGCGATTTGAGATGCCGCTTAGCCCAATACGCTATCTGAAATATCAGCGACGTAAATTGAACAAATGTGACACAATTTCGCTGAATCCTTATATTAACCAAAATATAAAATGATCTGATCGGCTCTCTGATTGCCGTATCATAGAAGTTTAGTAGTGCATTTTACTCGCCGTTCCACGCGCTTTAAGATGCCGCATAGCCCAGTACGCTATCTGAAATAGGAGCGACGTAAGTTGAACAAATGTGATAGAATTTCGCTGAATTCTTAAATTAACCCTAATATAAAATGATCTAATCGGGTCTCTGTTTGCCCTACCCTAGAAGTTTAATAGTGCATTTCACTCGTCATTTCATGCGCATTCAGATGCCGCTTAGCCCAATACGCTATCTGAAATAGGAGCGACGTTAATTGAACAAATGTGATAGAATTTCGCTGAATTCTTATATTAACCAAAATATAAAATGATCTAACCGGGTCTCTGATTGCCCTATCATAGAAGTTTAACAGTGCATTTTACTCGCCATTCCTCGCGTTTTAAGCTGCCGCATAGCCCAGTACGCTAGCTGAAATAGGAACGATGTAAATTGAACAAATGTGATAGAATTTCGCTGAATTCTTAAATTAACCCTAATATAAAATGATCTAATCGGGTCTCTGTTTGCCCTACCCTAGAAGTTTAATAGTGCATTTTACTCGCCATTTCATGCGCATTGAGATGCCGCTTAGCCCAATTCGCTATCCGAAATAGGAACAACGTAAATTGAACAATTGTGATAGAATTTTGCTGAATTCTTAAATTAACTATAATATAAAATGATCTAATCGGGTCTCTATTTGCCCTACCCTAGAAGTTTAGCAGCGCATTTTACTCGCCATTCGGCGCGCTTTAAGATGCCGCCTAGTCCAGTACGCTATCTGAAATTGGAGCGACGTAAATTGAACAAATGTGATAGAATTTTGTTGAATTCTTAAATTAACAATAATATAAAATGATCTAATCGGGTCTCTGCTTGCCCTACCCTAGAAGTTTAATAGTGCATTTTACTCACCATTTCTTGCGATTTGAGATGCCGCTTAGCCCAATACGCTATCTGAAATATCAGCGACGTAAATTGAACAAATGTGACACAATTTCGCTGAATCCTTATATTAACCAAAATATAAAATGATCTGATCGGCTCTCTGATTGCCGTATCATAGAAGTTTAGTAGTGCATTTTACTCGCCGTTCCACGCGCTTTAAGATGCCGCATAGCCCAGTACGCTATCTGAAATAGGAGCGACGTAAATTGAACAAATGTGATAGAATTTCCCTGAATTCTTATATTAACCTTAATGTAACATGATCTAATCGGGTCTCTGTTCGCCCTACCCTAGAAGTTTAATAGTGCATTTCACTCGTCATTTCATGCGCTTTCAGCTGCCGCTTAGCCCAATACGCTATCTGAAATAGGAGCGACGTAAATTGAACAAATGTGATAGAATTTCGCTGAATTGTTATATTAACCAAAATATAAAATGATCTATTCGGGTCTCTGATTGCCCTATCATAGAAGTTTAACAGTGCATTTTACTCGCCATTCCTCGCGTTTTAAGATGCCGCATAGCCCAGTACGCTAGCTGAAATAGGAACGATGTAAATTGAACAAATGTGATAGAATTTCGCTGAATTCTTAAATTAACCCTAATATAAAATGATCTAATAGGGTCTCTGTTTGCCCTACCCTAGAAGTTTAATAGTGCATTTTACTCGCCATTTCATGCGCATTGAGATGCCGCTTAGCCCAATACGCTATCTGAAATAGGAGCGACGTAAATTGAACAAATGTGATAGAATTTCGATGAATTCTTAAATTAACCATAATATAGAGTTTTCTTATCGGGTCTCTGTTTGCCCTACCCTAGAAGTTTAATAGTGCATTTTACTCACCATTTCTTGCGATTTGAGATGCCGCTTAGCCCAATACGCTATCTGAAATATCAGCGACGTAAATTGAACAAATGTGACACAATTTCGCTGAATCCTTATATTAACCAAAATATAAAATGATCTGATCGGCTCTCTGATTGCCGTATCATAGAAGTTTAGTAGTGCATTTTACTCGCCGTTCCACGCGCTTTAAGATGCCGCATAGCCCAGTACGCTATCTGAAATAGGAGCGACGTAAGTTGAACAAATGTGATAGAATTTCGCTGAATTCTTAAATTAACCCTAATATAAAATGATCTAATCGGGTCTCTGTTTGCCCTACCCTAGTAGTTTAATAGTGCATTCTACTCGCCATTTCTTGCGCTTTGAGATGCCTCTTAGCCCAATTCGCTATCCGAAATAGGAACAACGTAAATTGAACAATTGTGATAGAATTTTGCTGAATTCTTAAATTAACTATAATATAAAATGATCTAATCGGGTCTCTATTTGCCCTACCCTAGAAGTTTAGCAGCGCATTTTACTCGCCATTCGGCGCGCTTTAAGATGCCGCCTAGTCCAGTACGCTATCTGAAATTGGAGCGACGTAAATTGAACAAATGTGATAGAATTTTGCTGAATTCTTAAATTAACAATAATATAAAATGATCTAATCGGGTCTCTGCTTGCCCTACCCTAGAAGCTTAATAGTGCATTTCCTCGTCATTTCATGCGCTTTGAGATGCCGCTTTGCCCAATACGCTATCTGAACTAGGAGCGACGTAATTTGAACAAATGTGAGAGAATTTCGCTGAATTGTTATATTAACCAAAATATAAAATGATCTATTCGGGTCTCTGATTGCCCTATCATAGAAGTTTAACAGTGCATTTTACTCGCCATTCCTCGCGTTTTAAGATGCCGCATAGCCCAGTACGCTAGCTGAAATAGGAACGATGTAAATTGAACAAATGTGATAGAATTTTGCTGAATCTTAAATTAACTATAATATAAAATGATCTAATCGGGTCTCTATTTGCCCTACCCTAGAAGTTTAGCAGCGCATTTTACTCGCCATTCCGCGCGCTTTAAGATGCCGCCTAGTCCAGTACGCTATCTGAAATTGGAGCGACGTAAATTGAACAAATGTGATAGAATTTTGCTGAATTCTTAAATTAACAATAATATAAAATGATCTAATCGGGTCTCTGCTTGCCCTACCCTAGAAGCTTAATAGTGCATTTCCTCGTCATTTCATGCGCTTTGAGATGCCGCTTTGCCCAATACGCTATCTGAACTAGGAGCGACGTAATTTGAACAAATGTGAGAGAATTTCGCTGAATGCTTAAATGCACTATAATATAAACTGAACTAATCGGGTCTCTGTTTGCCCTACCCTAGAAGTTTAATAGTGCATTTTACTCGTCATTTCATGCGCTTTGAGTTGCCGCTTAGCCCAATACGCTATCTGAAATAGGAGCGATGTAAATTGAACAAATGTGATAGAATTTCGCTGAATTCTTATATTAATCTTAATGTAAAATGATCTAATTGGGTCTTTGTTCGCCCTACCCTAGAAGTTTAATAGTGCATTTCACTCGTCATTTCATGCGCATTCAGATGCCGCTTAGCCCAATACGCTATCTGAAATAGGAGCGACGTTAATTGAACAAATGTGATAGAATTTCGCTGAATTCTTATATTAACCAAAATATAAAATGATCTAACCGGGTCTCTGATTGCCCTATCATAGAAGTTTAACAGTGCATTTTACTCGCCATTCCTCGCGTTTTAAGATGCCGCATAGCCCAGTACGCTAGCTGAAATAGGAACGATGTAAATTGAACAAATGTGATAGAATTTCGCTGAATTCTTAAATTAACCCTAATATAAAATGATCTAATCGGGTCTCTGTTTGCCCTACCCTAGAAGTTTAAGAGTGCATTTTACTCGCCATTTCATGCGCATTGAGATGCCGCTTAGCCCAATTCGCTATCCGAAATAGGAACAACGTAAATTGAACAATTGTGATAGAATTTTGCTGAATTCTTAAATTAAATATAATATAAAATGATCTAATCGGGTCTCTATTTGCCCTACCCTAGAAGTTTAGCAGCGCATTTACTCGCCATTCGGCGCGCTTTAAGATGCCGCCTAGTCCAGTACGCTATCTGAAATTGGAGCGACGTAAATTGAACAAATGTGATAGAATTTTGTTGAATTCTTAAATTAACAATAATATAAAATGATCTAATCGGGTCTCTGCTTGCCCTACCCTAAAAGCTTAATAGTGCATTTCCTCGTCATTTCATGCGCTTTGAGATGCCGCTTTGCCCAATACGCTATCTGAACTAGGAGCGACGTAATTTGAACAAATGTGAGAGAATTTCGCTGAATTCTTAAATGCACTATAATATAAACTGAACTAATCGGGTCTCTGTTTGCCCTACCCTAGAAGTTTAATAGTGCATTTTACTCGTCATTTCATGCGCTTTGAGTTGCCGCCTAGCCCAATACGCTATCTGAAATAGGAGCGATGTAAATTGAACAAATGTGATAGAATTTTGCTGACATCTTAAATTAACTATAATATAAACTGATCTAATCAGGTCTCTGCTTGCCCTACCCTAGAAGTTTAATAGTGCATTTTGCTCGCCATTTCTTGCGCTTTGAGATGCCTCTTAGCCCAATACGCTATCTGAAATAGGAGCAATGTAAATTGAACAAGTGTGATAGAATTTCGTTGAATTCTTTTATTAACCATAATGTAAAATGACCTAATCGGGTCTCTGTTCGCCCTAGCCAGAAGATTTAACAGTGCATTTTATTCGCCATTTCATGCGCTTTGAGATGCCGCTTAGCCCAATACGCTATCTGAAATAGGAGCGACGTAAATTGAACAAATGTGATAGAATTTCCCTGAATTCTTATATTAACCAAAATATAAAATGATCTAATCGACTCTCTGATTGCCCTATCATAGAAGTTTAGTAGTGCATTTTGCTCGCCATTCCACGCGCTTCAAGATGCCACCTAGCCCAGTACGCTCTCTGAAATAGGAGCGACGTAAAGTGAACAAATGTGATAGAATTTCCCTGAATTCTTATATTAACCAAAATATAAAATTATCTAATCGACTCTCTGATTGCCCTATCATAGAAGTTTAGTAGTGTATTTTGCTCGCCTTTCCACGCGCTATAAGATGCCGCCTAGCCCAGTACGCTATCTGAAATTGGAGCGATGTAAATTGAACAAATGTGATAGAATTTCGCTGAATTCGTTTATTAACCATAATGTAAAATGATCTAATCGGGTCTTTCTTCGACCAACCCTAGAAGTTTAATAGTGCATTTCACTCGTCATTTCATGCGCTTTGAGATGCCGCTTAGCCCAATACGCTATCTGAAATAGGAGTAACGTAAATTGAACAAATGTGATAGAATTTCGCTGAATTCTTACATTAACCAAAATATAAAATGGTCTAATCGGATCTCTGATTGCCCTATCATAGAAGTTTAGTAGTGCATTTTACTCGCCCTTCCACGCGCTTTAAGATGCCGCCTAGCCCAGTACGCTATCTAAAATAGGAGCGACGTAAATTGAACAAATGTGCTAGAATTTCGCTGAATTCTTAAATTCACCATAATATAAAATGATCTAATCGGGTCTCTGTTTGCCCTACCCAAGAAGTTTAATAGTGCATTTTACTCGTCATTTCATGCGCTTTGACATGCCGCTTAGCCCAATACGCTATCTGAAATAGGAGCGACGTAAATTGAACATATGTGATAGAATTGCCTTGAAATCTTATATTAAACAAAATATAAAATGATCTAATCGGGTCTCTGTTTGCCCTACCCTAGATGTTTAATAGTGCATTTTACTCGCCATTTCTTGCGCTTTGAGATGCCGCTTAGGCCAATACGCTATCTGAAATAGGAGCGACGTAAATTGAACAAATGTGATAGAATTTCGCTGAATTCTTATATTAATCAAAATATAAAATGATCTAATCGAGTCTCTGATTGCCCTATCATAGAAGTTTAACAGTGCATTTTACTCGCCATTCCTCGCGTTTTAAGATGCCGCATAGCCCAGTACGCTAGCTGAAATAGGAACGATGTAAATTGAACAAATGTGATAGAATTTCGCTGAATTCTTAAATTAACCCTAATATAAAATGATCTAATCGGGTCTCTGTTTGCCCTACCCTAGAAGTTTAATAGTGCATTTTACTCGCCATTTCATGCGCATTGAGATGCCGCTTAGCCCAATACGCTATCTGAAATAGGAGCGACGTAAATTGAACAAATGTGATAGAATTTCGATGAATTCTTAAATTAACCATAATATAGAGTTTTCTTATCGGGTCTCTGTTTGCCCTACCCTAGAAGTTTAATAGTGCATTTTACTCGCCATTTCTTGCGCTTTGAGATGCCGCTTAGCCCAATACGCTATCTGAAATATCAGCGACGTAAGTTGAACAAATGTGATACAATTTCGCTGAATCCTTATATTAACCAAAATATAAAATGATCTAATCGGCTCTCTGATTGCCGTATCATAGAAGTTTAGTAGTGCATTTTACTCGCCGTTCCACGCGCTTTAAGATGCCGCATAGCCCAGTACGCTATCTGAAATAGGAGCGACGTAAGTTGAACAAATGTGATAGAATTTCGCTGAATTCTTAAATTAAGCCTAATATAAAATGATCTAATCGGGTCTCTGTTTGCCCTACCCTAGTAGTTTAATAGTGCATTCTACTCGCCATCTCTTGCGCTTCGAGATGCCGCTTAGCCCAATACGCTATCTGAAATAGGAGCGACGTAAATTGAACAAATGTGATAGAATTTCGCAGAATACTTATATTAACCTTAATGTAAAATTATCTAATCGGGTCCTTGTTCGCCCTACACTGGAAGTTTAATAGTGCATTTCACTCGTCATTTCATGCGCATTGAGATGCCGCTTAGCCCAATTCGCTATCTGAAATAGGAGCGACGTAAATTGAACAAATGTGATAGAATTTCGCTGAATTCATATATTAATCGTAATATAAAATGATCTAATCGGGTCTCTGTTTGCCCTACCCTAGAAGTTTAATAGTGCATTTTACTCGCCATTTCATGCGCTTTGAGATGCCTCTTAGCCCAATACGCTATCTGAAATAGGAGCGACGTAAATTGAAGAAATGTGATAGAATTTCGCTGAATTCTTATATTAACCAAAATATAAAATGATCTAATCTACTCTCTGATTGCCCTATCATAGAAGTTCAGTAGTGCATTTTACTCGCCCTTCCACGCGCTTTAAGATGCCGCCTAGCCCAGTACGCTATCTGAAATAGGAGCGACGTAAGTTGAACAAATGTGATAGAATTTCGCTGAATTCTTAAATTAACCCTAATATAAAATGATCTAATCGGGTCTCTGTTTGCCCTACCCTAGAAGTTTAATAGTGCATTTTACTCGCCATTTCGTGCGCTTTCAGATGCCGCTTAGCCCAATACGCTATCTGAAATATGAGCGACGTAAATTGAACAAATGTGATAGAATTTCGCTGAATTCTTATATTAATCTTAATGTAAAATGATCTAATCGGGTCTTTGTTCGCCCCACCCTAGAAGTTTAATACTGCATTTCACTCGTCATTTCATGCGCTTTGAGATGCCTCTTAGCCCAATACGCTATCTGAAATAGGAGCGACGTAAATTGAACAAATGTGATAGAATTTCCCTGAATTCTTATATTAACCAAAATATAAAATGATCTAATCGACTCTCTGATTGCCCTATCATAGAAGTTTAGTAGTGCATTTTGCTCGCCACTCCACGCGCTTCAAGATGCCACCTAGCCCAGTACGCTCTCTGAAATAGGGGCGACGTAAATTGAACAAATGTGATAGAATTTCCCTGAATTCTTATATTAACCAAAATATAAAATTATCTAATCGACTCTCTGATTGCCCTATCATAGAAGTTTAGTAGTGTATTTTGCTCGCCTTTCCACGCGCTATAAGATGCCGCATAGCCCAGTACGCTATCTGAAATTGGAGCGATGTAAATTGAACAAATGTGATAGAATTTCGCTGAATTCGTTTATTAACCATAATGTAAAATGATCTATCTAAAATAGGAGCGACGTAAATTGAACAAATGTGCTAGAATTTCGCTGAATTCTTAAATTCACCATAATATAAAATGATCTAATCGGGTCTCTGTTTGCCCTACCCAAGAAGTTTAATAGTGCATTTTACTCGTCATTTCATGCGCTTTGACATGCCGCTTAGCCCAATACGCTATCTGAAATAGGAGCGACGTAAATTGAACAAATGTGATAGAATTTCAGTGAATTCATTTATTAACCATAATGTAAAATGATCTAATCGGGTCTCTGTTTGCCCTACCCTAGAAGTTTAATAGTGCATTTTACTCGCCATTTCTTGCGCTTTGAGATGCCGCTTAGGCCAATACGCTATCTGAAATAGGAGCGACGTAAATTGAACAAATGTGATAGAATTTCGCTGAATTCTTATAGTAACCAAAATATAAAATGATCTAATCTACTCTCTGATTGCCCTATCATAGAAGTTTAGTAGTGCATTTTACTCGCCCTTCCACGCGCTTTAAGATGCCGCCTAGCCCAGTACGCTATCTGAAATAGGAGCGACGTAAGTTGAACAAATGTGATAGAATTTCGCTGAATTCTTAAATTAACCCTAATATAAAATGATCTAATCGGGTCTCTGTTTGCCCTACCCCAGAAGTTTAATAGTGCATTTTGCTCGCCATTTCTTGCGCTTTGAGATGCCGCTTAGCCCAATACGCTATCTGAAATAGGAGCGACGTAAATTGAACAATTGTGATAGAATTTCGCTGAATTCTTATATTAACCTTAATGAAAAATGATCTAATCGGGTCCTTGTTCGCCCTACCCTAGAAGTTTAATAGTGCATTTCAGTCGTCATTTCATGCACATTGAGATGCCGCTTAGCCCAATTCGCTATCTGAAATAGGAGCGACGTAAATTCAACAAATGTGATAGAATTTCGCTGAATTCATATATTAACCGTAATATAAAATGATCTAATCGGGTCTCTGTTTGCCCTACCCTAGAAGTTTAATAGTGCATTTTACTCGCCATTTCATGCGCTTTGACATGCCGCTTAGCCCAATACGCTATCTGAAATAGGAGCGACGTAAATTGAACAAATGTGATAGAATTTCGCTGAATACTTATATTAACCTTAATGTAAAATTATCTAATCGGGTCCTTGTTCGCCCTACCCTAGAAGTTTAATAGTGCATTTCACTCGTCATTTCATGCGCATTGAGATGCCGCTTAGCCCAATTCGCTATCTGAAATAGGAGCGACGTAAATTGAACAAATGTGATAGAATTTCGCTGAATTCATATATTAACCGTAGTATAAAATGATCTAATTGGGTCTCTGTTTGCCCTACCCTAGAAGTTTAATAGTGCATTTTACTCACCATTTCTTGCGATTTGAGATGCTGCTTAGCCCAATACGCTATCTGAAATATCAGCGACGTAAATTGAACAAATGTGACACAATTTCGCTGAATCCTTATATTAACCAAAATATAAAATGATCTGATCGGCTCTCTGATTGCCGTATCATAGAAGTTTAGTAGTGCATTTTACTCGCCGTTCCACGCGCTTTAAGATGCCGCATAGCCCAGTACGCTATCTGAAATCGGAGCGACGTAAGTTGAACAAATGTGATAGAATTTCGCTGAATTCTTAAATTAACCCTAATATAAAATGATCTAATCGGGTCTCTGTTTGCCCTACCCTAGAAGTTTAATAGTGCATTTCACTCGTCATTTCGTGCGCATTCAGATGCCGCTTAGCCCAATACGCTATCTGAAATAGGAGCGACGTTAATTGAACAAATGTGATAGAATTTCGCTGAATTCTTATATTAACCAAAATATAAAATGATCTAACCGGGTCTCTGATTGCCCTATCATAGAAGTTTAACAGTGCATTTTACTCGCCATTCCTCGCGTTTTAAGCTGCCGCATAGCCCAGTACGCTAGCTGAAATAGGAACGATGTAAATTGAACAAATGTGATAGAATTTCGCTGAATTCTTAAATTAACCCTAATATAAAATGATCTAATCGGGTCTCTGTTTGCCCTACCCTAGAAGTTTAATAGTGCATTTTACTCGCCATTTCATGCGCATTGAGATGCCGCTTAGCCCAATTCGCTATCCGAAATAGGAACAACGTAAATTGAACAATTGTGATAGAATTTTGCTGAATTCTTAAATTAACTATAATATAAAATGATCTAATCGGGTCTCTATTTGCCCTACCCTAGAAGTTTAGCAGCGCATTTTACTCGCCATTCGGCGCGCTTTAAGATGCCGCCTAGTCCAGTACGCTATCTGAAATTGGAGCGACGTAAATTGAACAAATGTGATAGAATTTTGTTGAATTCTTAAATTAACAATAATATAAAATGATCTAATCGGGTCTCTGCTTGCCCTACCCTAGAAGCTTAATAGTGCATTTCCTCGTCATTTCATGCGCTTTGAGATGCCGCTTTGCCCAATACGCTATCTGAACTAGGAGCGACGTAATTTGAACAAATGTGAGAGAATTTCGCTGAATTCTTAAATGCACTATAATATAAACTGAACTAATCGGGTCTCTGTTTGCCCTACCCTAGAAGTTTAATAGTGCATTTTACTCGTCATTTCATGCGCTTTGAGTTGCCGCTTAGCCCAATACGCTATCTGAAATAGGAGCGATGTAAATTGAACAAATGTGATAGAATTTCGCTGAATTCTTATATTAATCTTAATGTAAAATGATCTAATTGGGTCTTTGTTCGCCCTACCCTAGAAGTTTAATAGTGCATTTCACTCGTCATTTCATGCGCATTCAGATGCCGCTTAGCCCAATACGCTATCTGAAATAGGAGCGACGTAAATTGAACAAATGTGATAGAATTTCGCTGAATTCTTATATTAACCAAAATATAAAATGATCTAATCGGGTCTCTGATTGCCCTATCATAGAAGTTTAACAGTGCATTTTACTCGCCATTCCTCGCGTTTTAAGATGCCGCATAGCCCAGTACGCTAGCTGAAATAGGAACGATGTAAATTGAACAAATGTGATAGAATTTCGCTGAATTCTTAAATTAACCCTAATATAAAATGATCTAATCGGGTCTCTGTTTGCCCTACCCTAGAAGTTTAATAGTGCATTTTACTCGCCATTTCGTGCGCTTTCAGATGCCGCTTAGCCCAATACGCTATCTGAAATATGAGCGACGTAAATTGAACAAATGTGATAGAATTTCGCTGAATTCTTATATTAATCTTAATGTAAAAAGATCTAATCGGGTCTTTGTTCGCCCTACCCTAGAAGTTTAATAGTGCATTTCACTCGTCATTTCATGCGCTTTGAGATGCCGCTTAGCCCAATAAGCTATCAGAAATAGGAGCGACGTAAATTGAACAAATGTGATAGAATTTCAGTGAATTCATTTATTAACCAAAATATAAAATGATCTAGTCGAGTCTCTGATTGACCTATCTTAGAAGCTTAATAGTGCATTTTGCTCGCCTTTCCACGCGCTATAAGATGCCGTATAGCCCACTACACTATCTGAAATTGGAGCGACGGAAATTGAACAAATGTGATAGAATTTTGCTGACATCTTAAATTAACTATAATATAAACTGATCTAATCAGGTCTCTGCTTGCCCTACCCTAGAAGTTTAATAGTGCATTTTGCTCGCCATTTCTTGCGCTTTGAGATGCCTCTTAGCCCAATACGCTATCTGAAATAGGAGCAATGTAAATTGAACAAATGTGATAGAATTTCGTTGAATTCTTTTATTAACCATAATGTAAAATGATCTAATCGGGTCTCTGTTCGCCCTAGCCCAGAAGTTTAACAGTGCATTTTATTCGCCATTTCATGCGCTTTGAGATGCCGCTTAGCCCAATACGCTATCTGAAATAGGAGCGACGTAAATTGAACAAATGTGATAGAATTTCCCTGAATTCTTATATTAACCAAAATATAAAATGATCTAATCGACTCTCTGATTGCCCTATCATAGAAGTTTAGTAGTGCATTTTGCTCGCCATTCCACGCGCTTCAAGATGCCACCTAGCCCAGTACGCTCTCTGAAATAGGAGCGACGTAAAGTGAACAAATGTGATAGAATTTCCCTGAATTCTTATATTAACCAAAATATAAAATTATCTAATCGACTCTCTGATTGCCCTATCATAGAAGTTTAGTAGTGTATTTTGCTCGCCTTTCCACGCGCTATAAGATGCCGCCTAGCCCAGTACGCTATCTGAAACTGGAGCGATGTAAATTGAACAAATGTGATAGAATTTCGCTGAATTCGTTTATTAACCATAATGTAAAATGATCTAATCGGGTCTTTCTTCGACCAACCCTAGAAGTTTAATAGTGCATTTCACTCGTCATTTCATGCGCTTTGAGATGCCGCTTAGCCCAATACGCTATCTGAAATAGGAGTAACGTAAATTGAACAAATGTGATAGAATTTCGCTGAATTCTTATATTAACCAAAATATAAAATGGTCTAATCGGATCTCTGATTGCCCTATCATAGAAGTTTAGTAGTGCATTTTACTCGCCCTTCCACGCGCTTTAAGATGCCGCCTAGCCCAGTACGCTATCTAAAATAGGAGCGACGTAAATTGAACAAATGTGCTAGAATTTCGCTGAATTCTTAAATTCACCATAATATAAAATGATCTAATCGGGTCTCTGTTTGCCCTACCCAAGAAGTTTAATAGTGCATTTTTCTCGTCATTTCATGCGCTTTGACATGCCGCTTAGCCCAATACGCTATCTGAAATAGGAGCGACGTAAATTGAACAAATGTGATAGAATTTCAGTGAATTCATTTATTAACCATAATGTAAAATGATCTAATCGGGTCTCTGTTTGCCCTACCCTAGAAGTTTAATAGTGCATTTTACTCGCCATTTCTTGCGCTTTGAGATGCCGCTTAGCCCAATACGCTATCTGAAATAGGAGCGACGTAAATTGAACATATGTGATAGAATTGCCTTGAAATCTTATATTAAACAAAATATAAAATGATCTAATCGGGTCTCTGTTTGCCCTACCCTAGAAGTTTAATAGTGCATTTTACTCGCCATTTCTTGCGCTTTGAGATGCCGCTTAGGCCAATACGCTATCTGAAATAGGAGCGACGTAAATTGAACAAATGTGATAGAATTTCGCTGAATTCTTATATTAATCAAAATATAAAATGATCTAATCGAGTCTCTGATTGCCCTATCATAGAAGTTTAACAGTGCATTTTACTCGCCATTCCTCGCGTTTTAAGATGCCGCATAGCCCAGTACGCTAGCTGAAATAGGAACGATGTAAATTGAACATATGTGATAGCATTGCCTTGAAATCTTATATTAAACAAAATATAAAATGATCTAATCGGGTCTCTGTTTGCCCTACCCTAGAAGTTTAATAGTGCATTTTACTCGCCATTTCTTGCGCTTTGAGATGCCGCTTAGGCCAATACGCTATCTGAAATAGGAGCGACGTAAATTGAACAAATGTGATAGAATTTCGCTGAATTCTTATATTAATCAAAATATAAAATGATCTAATCGAGTCTCTGATTGCCCTATCATAGAAGTTTAACAGTGCATTTTACTCGCCATTCCTCGCGTTTTAAGATGCCGCATAGCCCAGTACGCTAGCTGAAATAGGAACGATGTAAATTGAACAAATGTGATAGAATTTCGCAGAATTCTTAAATTAACCCTAATATAAAATGATCTAATCGGGTCTCTGTTTGCCCTACCCTAGAAGTTTAATAGTGCATTTTACTCGCCATTTCATGCGCATTGAGATGCCGCTTAGCCCAATACGCTATCTGAAATAGGAGCGACGTAAATTGAACAAATGTGATAGAATTTCGATGAATTCTTAAATTAACCATAATATAGAGTTTTCTTATCGGGTCTCTGTTTGCCCTACCCTAGAAGTTTAATAGTGCATTTTACTCGCCATTTCTTGCGCTTTGAGATGCCGCTTAGCCCAATACGCTATCTGAAATATCAGCGACGTAAATTGAACAAATGTGATACAATTTCGCTGAATCCTTATATTAACCAAAATATAAAATGATCTAATCGACTCTCTGATTGCCGTATCATAGAAGTTTAGTAGTGCATTTTACTCGCCGTTCCACGCGCTTTAAGATGCCGCATAGCCCAGTACGCTATCTGAAATAGGAGCGACGTAAGTTGAACAAATGTGATAGAATTTCGCTGAATTCTTAAATTAAGCCTAATATAAAATGATCTAATCGGGTCTCTGTTTGCCCTACCCTAGTACTTTAATAGTGCATTCTACTCGCCATCTCTTGCGCTTTGAGATGCCGCTTAGCCCAATACGCTATCTGAAATAGGAGCGACGTAAATTGAACAAATGTGATAGAATTTCGCTGAATACTTATATTAACCTTAATGTAAAATTATCTAATCGGGTCTCTGTTTGCCCTACCCTAGAAGCTTAATAGTGCATTTTACTCGCCATTTCATGCGCTTTCAGATGCCTCTTAGCCCAATACGCTATCTGAAATAGGAGCGACGTAAATTGAAGAAATGTGATAGAATTTCGCTGAATTCTTATATTAACCAAAATATAAAATGATCTAATCTACTCTCTGATTGCCCTATCATAGAAGTTTAGTAGTGCATTTTACTCGCCCTTCCACGCGCTTTAAGATGCCGCCTAGCCCAGTACGCTATCTGAAATAGGAGCGACGTAAGTTGAACAAATGTGATAGAATTTCGCTGAATTCTTAAATTAACCCTAATATAAAATGATCTAATCGGGTCTCTGTTTGCCCTACCCTAGAAGTTTAATAGTGCATTTTACTCGCCATTTCGTGCGCTTTCAGATGCCGCTTAGCCCAATACGCTATCTGAAATATGAGCGACGTAAATTGAACAAATGTGATAGAATTTCGCTGAATTCTTATATTAATCTTAATGTAAAATGATCTAATCGGGTCTTTGTTCGCCCTACCCTAGAAGTTTAATAGTGCATTTCACTCGTCATTTCATGCGCCTTGAGATGCCGCTTAGCCCAATAAGCTATCTGAAATAGGAGCGACGTAAATTGAACAAATGTGATAGAATTTCGCTGAATTCTTATATTAACCAAAATATAAAATGATCTAGTCGGGTCTCTGATTGACCTATCATAGAAGTTTAATAGTGCATTTTGCTTGCCTTTCCACGCGCTATAAGATGCCGCCTAGCCCACTACGCTATCTGAAATTGGAGCGACGGAAATTGAACAAATGTGATAGAATTTTGCTGACATCTTAAATTAACTATAATATAAACTGATCTAATCAGGTCTCTGCTTGCCCTACCCTAGAAGTTTAATAGTGCATTTTGCTCGCCATTTCTTGCGCTTTGAGATGCCGCTTAGCCCAATACGCTATCTGAAATAGGAGCGACGTAAATTGAACAATTGTGATAGAATTTCGCTGAATTCTTATATTAACCTTAATGAAAAATGATCTAATCGGGTCCTTGTTCGCCCTACCCTAGAAGTTTAATAGTGCATTTCAGTCGTCATTTCATGCGCATTGAGATGCCGCTTAGCCCAATTCGCTATCTGAAATGGGAGCGACGTAAATTGAACAAATGTGATAGAATTTCGCTGAATTCATATATTAACCGTAATATAAAATGATCTAATCGGGTCTCTGTTTGCCCTACCCTAGAAGTTTAATAGTGCATTTTACTCGCCATTTCATGCGCTTTGAGATGCCTCTTAGCCCAATACGCTATCTGAAATAGGAGCAATGTAAATTGAACAAATGTGATAGAATTTCGTTGAATTTTTTTATTAACCATAATGTAAAATGATCTAATCGGGTCTCTGTTCGCCCTAGCCCAGAAGTTTAACAGTGCATTTTATTCGCCATTTCATGCGCTTTGAGATGCTGCTTAGCCCAATACGCTATCTGAAATAGGAGCGACGTAAATTGAACAAATGTGATAGAATTTCCCTGAATTCTTATATTAACCAAAATATAAAATTATCTAATCGACTCTCTGATTGCCCTATCATAGAAGTTTAGTAGTGTATTTTGCTCGCCTTTCCACGCACTATAAGATGCCGCATAGCCCAGTACGCTATCTGAAATTGGTGCGATGTAAATTGAACAAATGTGATAGAATTTCGCTGAATTCGTTTATTAACCATAATGTAAAATGATCTATCTAAAATAGGAGCGACGTAAATTGAACAAATGTGCTAGAATTTCGCTGAATTCTTAAATTCACCATAATATAAAATGATCTAATCGGGTCTCTGATTGCCCTACCCAAGAAGTTTAATAGTGCATTTTACTCGTCATTTCATGCGCTTTGACATGCCGCTTAGCCCAATACGCTATCTGAAATAGGAGCGACGTAAATTGAACAAATGTGATAGAATTTCAGTGAATTCATTTATTAACCATAATGTAAAATGATCTAATCGGGTCTCTGTTTGCCCTACCCTAGAAGTTTAATAGTGCATTTTACTCGCCATTTCTTGCGCTTTGAGATGCCGCTTAGCCCAATACGCTATCTGAAATAGGAGCGACGTAAATTGAACATATGTGATAGAATTGCCTTGCAATCTTATATTAAACAAAATATAAAATGATCTAATCGGGTCTCTGTTTGCCCTACCCTAGAAGTTTAATAGTGCATTTTACTCGCCATTTCTTGCGCTTTGAGATGCCGCTTAGGCCAATACGCTATCTGAAATAGGAGCGACGTAAATTGAACAAATGTGATAGAATTTCGCTGAATTCTTATAGTAACCAAAATATAAAATGATCTAATCTACTCTCTGATTGCCCTATCATAGAAGTTTAGTAGTGCATTTTACTCGCCCTTCCACGCGCTTTAAGATGCCGCCTAGCCCAGTACGCTATCTGAAATAGGAGCGACGTAAGTTGAACAAATTTGATAGAATTTCGCTGAATTCTTAAATTAACCCTAATATAAAATGATCTAATCGGGTCTCTGTTTGCCCTACCCTAGAAGTTTAATAGTGCATTTTGCTCGCCATTTCTTGCGCTTTGAGTTGCCGCTTAGCCCAATACGCTATCTGAAATAGGAGCGACGTAAATTGAACAATTGTGATAGAATTTCGCTGAATTCTTATATTAACCTTAATGAAAAATGATCTAATCGGGTCCTTGTTCGCCCTACCCTAGAAGTTTAATAGTGCATTTCAGTCGTCATTTCATGCGCATTGAGATGCCGCTTAGCCCAATTCGCTATCTGAAATAGGAGCGACGTAAATTCAACAAATGTGATAGAATTTCGCTGAATTCATATATTAACCGTAATATAAAATGATCTAATCGGGTCTCTGTTTGCCCTACCCTAGAAGTTTAATAGTGCATTTTACTCGCCATTTCATGCGCTTTGACATGCCGCTTAGCCCAATACGCTATCTGAAATAGGAGCGACGTAAATTGAACAAATGTGATAGAATTTCGCTGAATACTTATATTAACCTTAATGTAAAATTATCTAATCGGGTCCTTGTTCGCCCTACCCTAGAAGTTTAATAGTGTATTTCACTCGTCATTTCATGCGCATTGAGATGCCGCTTAGGCCAATTCGCTATCTGAAATAGGAGCGACGTAAATTGAACAAATGTGATAGAATTTCGCTGAATTCATATATTAACCGTAATATAAAATGATCTAATTGGGTCTCTGTTTGCCCTACCCTAGAAGTTTAATAGTGCATTTTACTCGCCATTTCATGCGCTTTGAGATGCCTCTTAGCCCAATACGCTATCTGAAATAGGAGCGACGTAAATTGAAGAAATGTGATAGAATTTCGCTGAATTCTTATATTAACCAAAATATAAAATGATCTAATCTACTCTCTGATTGCCCTATCATAGAAGTTTAGTAGTGCATTTTACTCGCCCTTCCACGCGCTTTAAGATGCCGCCTAGCCCAGTACGCTATCTGAAATAGGAGCGACGTAAGTTGAACAAATGTGATAGGATTTCGCTGAATTCTTAAATTAACCCTAACATAAAATGATCTAATCGGGTCTCTGTTTGCCCTACCCTAGAAGTTTAATAGTGCATTTTACTCTCCATTTCGTGCGCTTTCAGATGCCGCTTAGCCCAATACGCTATCTGAAATATGAGCGACGTAAATTGAACAAATGTGATAGAATTTCGCTGAATTCTTATATTAATCTTAATGTAAAATGATCTAATCGGGTCTTTGTTCGCCCTACCCTAGAAGTTTAATAGTGCATTTCACTCGTCATTTCATGCGCTTTGAGATGCCGCTTAGCCCAATAAGCTATCTGAAATAGGAGCGACGTAAATTGAACAAATGTGATAGAATTTCGCTGAATTCTTATATTAACCAAAATATAAAATGATCTAGTCGGGTCTCTGATTGACCTATCATAGAAGTTTAATAGTGCATTTTGCTCGCCTTTCCACGCGCTATAAGATGCCGCCTAGCCCACTACGCTATCTGAAATTGGAGCGACGGAAATTGAACAAATGTGATAGAATTTTGCTGACATCTTAAATTAACTATAATATAAACTGATCTAATCAGGTCTCTGCTTGCCCTACCCTAGAAGCTTAATAGTGCATTTCCTCGTCATTTCATGCGCTTTGAGATGCCGCTTTGCCCAATACGCTATCTGAACAAGGAGCGACGTAATTTGAACAAATGTGAGAGAATTTCGCTGAATTCTTATATTAATCTTAATGTAAAATGATCTAATCGGGTCTTTGTTCGCCCTACCCTAGAAGTTTAATAGTGCATTTCACTCGTCATTTCATGCGCTTTCAGATGCCGCATAGCCCAGTACGCTATCTGAAATAGGAGCGACGTAAGTTGAACAAATGTGATAGAATTTCGCTGAATTCTTAAATTAACCCTAATATAAAATGATCTAATCGGGTCTCTGTTTGCCCTACCCTAGTACTTTAATAGTGCATTCTACTCGCCATTTCTTGCGCTTTGAGATGCCTCTTAGCCCAATTCGCTATCCGAAATAGGAACAACGTAAATTGAACAATTGTGATAGAATTTTGCTGAATTCTTAAATTAACTATAATATAAAATGATCTAATCGGGTCTCTATTTGCCCTACCCTAGAAGTTTAGCAGCGCATTTTACTCGCCATTCCGCGCGCTTTAAGATGCCGCCTAGTCCAGTACGCTATCTGAAATTGGAGCGACGTAAATTGAACAAATGTGATAGAATTTTGCTGAATTCTTAAATTAACAATAATATAAAATGATCTAATCGGGTCTCTGCTTGCCCTACCCTAGAAGCTTAATAGTGCATTTCCTCGTCATTTCATGAGCTTTGAGATGCCGCTTTGCCCAATACGCTATCTGAACAAGGAGCGACGTAATTTGAACAAATGTGAGAGAATTTCGCTGAATTCTTAAATGCACTATAATATAAACTGAACTAATCGGGTCTCTGTTTGCCCTACCCTAGAAGTTAAATAGTACATTTTACTCGTCATTTCATGCGCTTTGAGTTGCCGCTTAGCCCAATACGCTATCTGAAATAGGAGCGATGTAAATTGAACAAATGTGATAGAATTTCGCTGAATTCTTATATTAATCTTAATGTAAAATGATCTAATTGGGTCTTTGTTCGCCCTACCCTAGAAGTTTAATAGTGCATTTCACTCGTCATTTCATGCGCATTCAGATGCCGCTTAGCCCAATACGCTATCTGAAATAGGAGCGACGTTAATTGAACAAATGTGATAGAATTTCGCTGAATTCTTATATTAACCAAAATATAAAATGATCTAACCGGGTCTCTGATTGCCCTATCATAGAAGTTTAACAGTGCATTTTACTCGCCATTCCTCGCGTTTTAAGATGCCGCATAGCCCCAGTACGCTAGCTGAAATAGGAACGATGTAAATTGAACAAATGTGATAGAATTTCGCTGAATTCTTATATTAACCCTAATATAAAATGATCTAATCGGGTCTCTGTTTGCCCTACCCTAGAAGTTTAATAGTGCATTTTACTCGCCATTTCATGCGCATTGAGATGCCGCTTAGCCCAATTCGCTATCCGAAATAGGAACAACGTAAATTGAA
The DNA here is from genome assembly GCA_916610135.2 of Macropis europaea. Lineage (NCBI taxonomy): Eukaryota > Metazoa > Arthropoda > Insecta > Hymenoptera > Melittidae > Macropis > Macropis europaea. The sequence continues at coordinate 410,105 of CAKAJE020001827.1, read as the reverse complement.
CAATTGTGATAGAATTTTGCTGAATTCTTAAATTAACTATAATATAAAATGATCTAATCGGGTCTCTATTTGCCCTACCCTAGAAGTTTAGCAGCGCATTTTACTCGCCATTCGGCGCGCTTTAAGATGCCGCCTAGTCCAGTACGCTATCTGAAATTGGAGCGACGTAAATTGAACAAATGTGATAGAATTTTGTTGAATTCTTAAATTAACAATAATATAAAATGATCTAATCGGGTCTCTGCTTGCCCTACCCTAGAAGCTTAATAGTGCATTTCCTCGTCATTTCATGCGCTTTGAGATGCCGCTTTGCCCAATACGCTATCTGAACAAGGAGCGACGTAATTTGAACAAATGTGATAGAATTTCGCTGAATTCTTAAATTAACCCTAATATAAAATGATCTAATCGGTCTCTGTTTGCCCTACCCTAGAAGTTAAATAGTGCATTTTACTCGTCATTTCATGCGCTTTGAGTTGCCGCTTAGCCCAATACGCTATCTGAAATAGGAGCGATGTAAATTGAAGAAATGTGATAGAATTTCGCTGAATTCTTATATTAACCAAAATATAAAATGATCTAATCTACTCTCTGATTGCCCTATCATAGAAGTTTAGTAGTGCATTTTACTCGCCCTTCCACGCGCTTTAAGATGCCGCCTAGCCCAGTACGCTATCTGAAATAGGAGCGACGTAAGTTGAACAAATGTGATAGGATTTCGCTGAATTCTTAAATTAACCCTAATATAAAATGATCTAATCGGGTCTCTGTTTGCCCTACCCTAGAAGTTTAATAGTGCATTTTACTCTCCATTTCGTGCGCTTTCAGATGCCGCTTAGCCCAATACGCTATCTGAAATATGAGCGACGTAAATTGAACAAATGTGATAGAATTTCGCTGAATTCTTATATTAATCTTAATGTAAAATGATCTAATCGGGTCTTTGTTCGCCCTACCCTAGAAGTTTAATAGTGCATTTCACTCGTCATTTCATGCGCTTTGAGATGCCGCTTAGCCCACTACGCTATCTGAAATTGGAGCGACGGAAATTGAACAAATGTGATAGAATTTTGCTGACATCTTAAATTAACTATAATATAAACTGATCTAATCAGGTCTCTGCTTGCCCTACCCTAGAAGTTTAATAGTGCATTTTGCTCGCCATTTCTTGCGCTTTGAGATGCCGCTTAGCCCAATACACTATCTGAAATAGGAGCGACGTAAATTGAACAAATGTGATAGAATTTCGATGAATTCTTAAATTAACCATAATATAGAGTTTTCTTATCGGGTCTCTGTTTGCCCTACCCTAGAAGTTTAATAGTGCATTTTACTCACCATTTCTTGCGATTTGAGATGCCGCTTAGCCCAATACGCTATCTGAAATATCAGCGACGTAAATTGAACAAATGTGACACAATTTCGCTGAATCCTTATATTAACCAAAATATAAAATGATCTGATCGGCTCTCTGATTGCCGTATCATTGAAGTTTAGTAGTGCATTTTACTCGCCGTTCCACGCGCTTTAAGATGCCGCATAGCCCAGTACGCTATCTGAAATAGGAGCGACGTAAGTTGAACAAATGTGATAGAATTTCGCTGAATTCTTAAATTAACCCTAATATAAAATGATCTAATCGGGTCTCTGTTTGCCCTACCCTAGTAGTTTAATAGTGCATTCTACTCGCCATTTCTTGCGCTTTGAGATGCCTCTTAGCCCAATTCGCTATCCGAAATAGGAACAACGTAAATTGAACAATTGTGATAGAATTTTGCTGAATTCTTAAATTAACTATAATATAAAATGATCTAATCGGGTCTCTATTTGCCCTACCCTAGAAGTTTAGCAGCGCATTTTACTCGCCATTCCGCGCGCTTTAAGATGCCGCCTAGTCCAGTACGCTATCTGAAATTGGAGCGACGTAAATTGAACAAATGTGATAGAATTTTGCTGAATTCTTAAATTAACAATAATATAAAATGATCTAATCGGGTCTCTGCTTGCCCTACCCTAGAAGCTTAATAGTGCATTTCCTCGTCATTTCATGCGCTTTGAGATGCCGCTTTGCCCAATACGCTATCTGAACAAGGAGCGACGTAATTTGAAGAAATGTGAGAGAATTTCGCTGAATTCTTAAATGCACTATAATATAAACTGAACTAATCGGGTCTCTGTTTGCCCTACCCTAGAAGTTAAATAGTACATTTTACTCGTCATTTCATGCGCTTTGAGTTGCCGCTTAGCCCAATACGCTATCTGAAATAGGAGCGATGTAAATTGAACAAATGTGATAGAATTTCGCTGAATTCTTATATTAATCTTAATGTAAAATGATCTAATTGGGTCTTTGTTCGCCCTACCCTAGAAGTTTAATAGTGCATTTCACTCGTCATTTCATGCGCATTCAGATGCCGCTTAGCCCAATACGCTATCTGAAATAGGAGCGACGTTAATTGAACAAATGTGATAGAATTTCGCTGAATTCTTATATTAACCAAAATATAAAATGATCTAACCGGGTCTCTGATTGCCCTATCATAGAAGTTTAACAGTGCATTTTACTCGCCATTCCTCGCGTTTTAAGATGCCGCATAGCCCAGTACGCTAGCTGAAATAGGAACGATGTAAATTGAACAAATGTGATAGAATTTCGCTGAATTCTTAAATTAACCCTAATATAAAATGATCTAATCGGGTCTCTGTTTGCCCTACCCTAGAAGTTTAATAGTGCATTTTACTCGCCATTTCATGCGCATTGAGATGCCGCTTAGCCCAATTCGCTATCCGAAATAGGAACAACGTAAATTGAACAATTGTGATAGAATTTTGCTGAATTCTTAAATTAACTATAATATAAAATGATCTAATCGGGTCTCTATTTGCCCTACCCTAGAAGTTTAGCAGCGCATTTTACTCGCCATTCGGCGCGCTTTAAGATGCCGCCTAGTCCAGTACGCTATCTGAAATTGGAGCGACGTAAATTGAACAAATGTGATAGAATTTTGTTGAATTCTTAAATTAACAATAATATAAAATGATCTAATCGGGTCTCTGCTTGCCCTACCCTAGAAGCTTAATAGTGCATTTCCTCGTCATTTCATGCGCTTTGAGATGCCGCTTTGCCCAATACGCTATCTGAACAAGGAGCGACGTAATTTGAACAAATGTGAGAGAATTTCGCTGAATTCTTAAATGCACTATAATATAAACTGAACTAATCGGGTCTCTGTTTGCCCTACCCTAGAAGTTAAATAGTGCATTTTACTCGTCATTTCATGCGCTTTGAGTTGCCGCTTAGCCCAATACGCTATCTGAAATAGGAGCGATGTAAATTGAACAAATGTGATAGAATTTCGCTGAATTCTTATATTAATCTTAATGTAAAATGATCTAATTGGGTCTTTGTTCGCCCTACCCTAGAAGTTTAATAGTGCATTTCACTCGTCATTTCATGCGCATTCAGATGCCGCTTAGCCCAATACGCTATCTGAAATAGGAGCGACGTTAATTGAACAAATGTGATAGAATTTCGCTGAATTCTTATATTAACCAAAATATAAAATGATCTAACCGGGTCTCTGATTGCCCTATCATAGAAGTTTAACAGTGCATTTTACTCGCCATTCCTCGCGTTTTAAGATGCCGCATAGCCCAGTACGCTAGCTGAAATAGGAACGATGTAAATTGAACAAATGTGATAGAATTTCGCTGAATTCTTAAATTAACCCTAATATAAAATGATCTAATCGGGTCTCTGTTTGCCCTACCCTAGAAGTTTAATAGTGCATTTTACTCGCCATTTCATGCGCATTGAGATGCCGCTTAGCACAATTCGCTATCCGAAATAGGAACAACGTAAATTGAACAATTGTGATAGAATTTTGCTGAATTCTTAAATTAACTATAATATAAAATGATCTAATCGGGTCTCTATTTGCCCTACCCTAGAAGTTTAGCAGCGCATTTTACTCGCCATTCGGCGCGCTTTAAGATGCCGCCTAGTCCAGTACGCTATCTGAAATTGGAGCGACGTAAATTGAACAAATGTGATAGAATTTTGTTGAATTCTTAAATTAACAATAATATAAAATGATCTAATCGGGTCTCTGCTTGCCCTACCCTAGAAGCTTAATAGTGCATTTCCTCGTCATTTCATGCGCTTTGAGATGCCGCTTTGCCCAATACGCTATCTGAACAAGGAGCGACGTAATTTGAACAAATGTGAGAGAATTTCGCTGAATTCTTAAATGCACTATAATATAAACTGAACTAATCGGGTCTCTGTTTGCCCTACCCTAGAAGTTAAATAGTGCATTTTACTCGTCATGTTCATGCGCTTTGAGTTGCCGCTTAGCCAATACGCTATCTGAAATAGGAGCGATGTAAATTGAACAAATGTGATAGAATTTCGCTGAATTCTTATATTAATCTTAATGTAAAATGATCTAATTGGGTCTTTGTTCGCCCTACCCTAGAAGTTTAATAGTGCATTTCACTCGACATTTCATGCGCATTCAGATGCCGCTTAGCCCAATACGCTATCTGAAATAGGAGCGACGTTAATTGAACAAATGTGATAGAATTTCGCTGAAATTCTTATATTAACCAAAATATAAAATGATCTACACCGGGTCTCTGATTGCCCTATCATAGAAGTTTAACAGTGCATTTTACTCGCCATTCCTCGCGTTTTAAGATGCCGCATAGCCCAGTACGCTAGCTGAAATAGGAACGATGTAAATTGAACAAATGTGATAGAATTCGCTGAATTCTTAAATTAACCCTAATATAAAATGATCTAATCGGGTCTCTGTTTGCCCTACCCTAGAAGTTTAATAGTGCATTTTACTCGCCATTTCATGCGCATTGAGATGCCGCTTAGCACAATTCGCTATCCGAAATAGGAACAACGTAAATTGAACAATTGTGATAGAATTTTGCTGAATTCTTAAATTAACTATAATATAAAATGATCTAATCGGGTCTCTATTTGCCCTACCCTAGAAGTTTAGCAGCGCATTTTACTCGCCATTCGGCGCGCTTTAAGATGCCGCCTAGTCCAGTACGCTATCTGAAATTGGAGCGACGTAAATTGAACAAATGTGATAGAATTTTGTTGAATTCTTAAATTAACAATAATATAAAATGATCTAATCGGGTCTCTGCTTGCCCTACCCTAGAAGCTTAATAGTGCATTTCCTCGTCATTTCATGCGCTTTGAGATGCCGCTTTGCCCAATACGCTATCTGAACTAGGAGCGACGTAATTTGAACAAATGTGAGAGAATTTCGCTGAATTCTTAAATGCACTATAATATAAACTGAACTAATCGGGTCTCTGTTTGCCCTACCCTAGAAGTTTAATAGTGCATTTTACTCGTCATTTCATGCGCTGTGAGTTGCCGCTTAGCCCAATACGCTATCTGAAATAGGAGCGATGTAAATTGAACAAATGTGATAGAATTTCGCTGAATTCTTATATTAAGATTAATGTAAAATGATCTAATTGGGTCTTTGTTCGCCCTACCCTAGAAGTTTAATAGTGCATTTCACTCGTCATTAAATGCGCATTCAGATGCCGCTTAGCCCAATACGCTATCTGAAATAGGAGCGACGTAAATTGAACAAATGTGATAGAATTTCGCTGAATTCTTATATTAACCAAAATATAAAATGATCTAATCGGTCTCTGATTGCCCTATCATAGAAGTTTAACAGTGCATTTTACTCGCCATTCCTCGCGTTTTAAGATGCCGCATAGCCCAGTACGCTAGCTGAAATAGGAACGATGTAAATTGAACAAATGTGATAGAATTTCGCTGAATTCTTAAATTAACCCTAATATAAAATGATCTAATCGGGTCTCTGTTTGCCCTACCCTAGAAGTTTAATAGTGCATTTTACTCGCCATTTCGTGCGCTTTGAGATGCCGCTTAGCCCAATACGCTATCTGAAATATGAGCGACGTAAATTGAACAAATGTGATAGAATTTCGCTGAATTCTTATATTAATCTTAATGTAAAAAGATCTAATCGGGTCTTTGTTCGCCCTACCCTAGAAGTTTAATACTGTATTTCACTCGTCATTTCATGCGCTTTGAGATGCCGCTTAGCCCAATAAGCTATCTGAAATAGGAGCGACGTAAATTGAACAAATGTGATAGAATTTCGCTGAATTTTTATATTAACCAAAATATAAAATGATCTAGTCGAGTCTCTGATTGACCTATCTTAGAAGCTTAATAGTGCATTTTGCTCGCCTTTCCACGCGCTATAAGATGCCGCATAGCCCACTACACTATCTGAAATTGGAGCGACGGAAATTGAACAAATGTGATAGAATTTTGCTGACATCTTAAATTAACTATAATATAAACTGATCTAATCAGGTCTCTGCTTGCCCTACCCTAGAAGTTTAATAGTGCATTTTGCTCGCCATTTCTTGCGCTTTGAGATGCCTCTTAGCCCAATACGCTATCTGAAATAGGAGCAATGTAAATTGAACAAATGTGATAGAATTTCGTTGAATTCTTTTATTAACCATAATGTAAAATGATCTAATCGGGTCTCTGTTCGCCCTAGCCCAGAAGTTTAACAGTGCATTTTATTCGCCATTTCATGCGCTTTGAGATGCCGCTTAGCCCAATACGCTATCTGAAATAGGAGCGACGTAAAGTGAACAAATGTGATAGAATTTCCCTGAATTCTTATATTAACCAAAATATAAAATTATCTAATCGACTCTCTGATTGCCCTATCATAGAAGTTTAGTAGTGTATTTTGCTCGCCTTTCCACGCGCTATAAGATGCCGCCTAGCCCAGTACGCTATCTGAAATTGGAGCGAAGTAAATTGAACAAATGTTATAGAATTTCGCTGAATTCGTTTATTAACCATAATGTAAAATGATCTAATCGGGTCTTCCTTCGACCAACCCTAGAAGTTTAATAGTGCATTTCACTCGTCATTTCATGCGCTTTGAGATGCCGCTTAGCCCAATACGCTATCTGAAATAGGAGTAACGTAAATTGAACAAATGTGATAGAATTTCGCTGAATTCTTATATTAATCAAAATATAAAATGATCTAATCGAGTCTCTGATTGCCCTATCATAGAAGTTTAACAGTGCATTTTACTCGCCATTCCTCGCGTTTTAAGATGCCGCATAGCCCAGTACGCTAGCTGAAATAGGAACGATGTAAATTGAACAAATGTGATAGAATTTCGCTGAATTCTTAAATTAACCCTAATATAAAATGATCTAATCGGGTCTCTGTTTGCCCTACCCTAGAAGTTTAATAGTGCATTTTACTCGCCATTTCATGCGCATTGAGATGCCGCTTAGCCCAATACGCTATCTGAAATAGGAGCGACGTAAATTGAACAAATGTGATAGAATTTCGATGAATTCTTAAATTAACCATAATATAGAGTTTTCTTATCGGGTCTCTGTTTGCCCTACCCTAGAAGTTTAATAGTGCATTTTACTCGCCATTTCTTGCGCTTTGAGATGCCGCTTAGCCCAATACGCTATCTGAAATATCAGCGACGTAAATTGAACAAATGTGATACAATTTCGCTGAATCCTTATATTAACCAAAATATAAAATGATCTAATCGGCTCTCTGATTGCCGTATCATAGAAGTTTAGTAGTGCATTTTACTCGCCGTTCCACGCGCTTTAAGATGCCGCATAGCCCAGTACGCTATCCGAAATAGGAGCGACGTAAGTTGAACAAATGTGATAGAATTTCGCTGAATTCTTAAATTAAGCCTAATATAAAATGATCTAATCGGGTCTCTGTTTGCCCTACCCTAGTAGTTTAATAGTGCATTCTACTCGCCATTTCATGCGCTTTGAGATGCCGCTTAGCCCAATACGCTATCTGAAATAGGAGCGACGTAAATTGAACAAATGTGATAGAATTTCGCTGAATACTTATATTAACCTTAATGTAAAATTATCTAATCGGGTCCTTGTTCGCCCTACCCTAGAAGTTTAATAGTGCATTTCACTCGTCATTTCATGCGCATTGAGATGCCGCTTAGCCCAATTCGCTATCTGAAATAGGAGCGACGTAAATTGAACAAATGTGATAGAATTTCGCTGAATTCTTATATTAACCAAAATATAAAATGATCTAGTCGGGTCTCTGATTGACCTATCATAGAAGTTTAATAGTGCATTTTGCTTGCCTTTCCACGCGCTATAAGATGCCGCCTAGCCCACTACGCTATCTGAAATTGGAGCGACGGAAATTGAACAAATGTGATAGAATTTTGCTGACATCTTAAATTAACTATAATATAAACTGATCTAATCAGGTCTCTGCTTGCCCTACCCTAGAAGTTTAATAGTGCATTTTGCTCGCCATTTCTTGCGCTTTGAGATGCCGCTTAGCCCAATACGCTATCTGAAATGGGAGCGACGTAAATTGAACAAATGTGATAAAATTTCGCTGAATTCATATATTAACCGTAATATAAAATGATCTAATCGGGTCTCTGTTTGCCCTACCCTAGAAGTTTAATAGTGCATTTTACTCGCCATTTCATGCGCTTTGAGATGCCTCTTAGCCCAATACGCTATCTGAAATAGGAGCAATGTAAATTGAACAAATGTGATAGAATTTCGTTGAATTCTTTTATTAACCATAATGTAAAATGATCTAATCGGGTCTCTGTTCGCCCTAGCCCAGAAGTTTAACAGTGCATTTTATTCGCCATTTCATGCGCTTTGAGATGCTGCTTAGCCCAATACGCTATCTGAAATAGGAGCGACGTAAATTGAACAAAATGTGATAGAATTTCCCTGAATTCTTATATTAACCAAATATAAAATGATCTAATCGACTCTCTGATTGCCCTATCATAGAAGTTTAGTAGTGCATTTTGCTCGCCACTCCACGCGCTTCAAGATGCCACCTAGCCCAGTACGCTCTCTGAAATAGGAGCGACGTAAATTGAACAAATGTGATAGAATTTCCCTGAATTCTTATATTAACCAAAATATAAAAATTATCTAATCGACTCTCTGATTGCCCTATCATAGAAGTTTAGTAGTGTATTTTGCTCGCCTTTCCACGCGCTATAATATGCCGCATAGCCCAGTACGCTATCTGAAATTGGAGCGATGTAAATTGAACAAATGTGATAGAATTTCGCTGAATTCGTTTATTAACCATAATGTAAAATGATCTATCTAAATAGGAGCGACGTAAATTGAACAAATGTGCTAGAATTTCGCTGAATTCTTAAATTCAACCATAATATAAAATGATCTAATCGGGTCTCTGTTTGCCCTACCCTAGAAGTTTAATAGTGCATTTTACTCGCCATTTCATGCGCTTTGACATGCCGCTTAGCCCAATACGCTATCTGAAACTAGGAGCGACGTAAATTGAACAAATGTGATAGAATTTCAGTGAATTCATTTATTAACCATAATGTAAAATGATCTAATCGGGTCTCTGTTTGCCCTACCCTAGAAGTTTAATAGTGCATTTTACTCGCCATTTCTTGCGCTTTGAGATGCCGCTTAGCCCAATACGCTATCTGAAATAGGAGCGACGTAAATTGAACATATGTGATAGAATTTCCTTGAAATCTTATATTAAACAAAATATAAAATGATCTAATCGGGTCTCTGTTTGCCCTACCCTAGAAGTTTAATAGTGCATTTTACTCGCCATTTCTTGCGCTTTGAGATGCCGCATAGGCCAATACGCTATCTGAAATAGGAGCGACGTAAATTGAACAAATGTGATAGAATTTCGCTGAATTCTTATAGTAACCAAAATATAAAATGATCTAATCTACTCTCTGATTGCCCTATCATAGAAGTTTAGTAGTGCATTTTAGTCGCCCTTCCACGCGCTTTAAGATGCCGCCTAGGCCCAGTACGCTCTCTGAAATAGGAGCGACGTAAGTTGAACAAATGTGATAGAATTTCGCTGAATTCTTAATTAACCCTAATATAAAATGATCTAATCGGGTCTCTGTTTGCCCTACCCTAGAAGTTTAATAGTGCATTTTGCTCGCCATTTCTTGCGCTTTGAGATGCCGCTTAGCCCAATACGCTATCTGAAATAGGAGCGACGTAAAGTGAACAATTGTGATAGAATTTCGCTGAATTCTTATATTAACCTTAATGAAAAATGATCTAATCGGGTCCTTGTTCGCCCTACCCTAGAAGTTTAATAGTGCATTTCAGTCGTCATTTCATGCGCATTGAGATGCCGCTTAGCCCAATTCGCTATCTGAAATAGGAGCGACGTAAATTCAACAAATGTGATAGAATTTCGCTGAATACTTATATTAACCTTAATGTAAAATTATCTAATCGGGTCCTTGTTCGCCCTACCCTAGAAGTTTAATAGTGCATTTCACTCGTCATTTCATGCGCATTGAGATGCCGCTTAGCCCAATTCGCTATCTGAAATAGGAGCGACGTAAATTGAACAAATGTGATAGAATTTCGCTGAATTCTTATATTAACCAAAATATAAAATGATCTAGTCGGGTCTCTGATTGACCTATCATAGAAGTTTAATAGTGCATTTTGCTCGCCTTTCCACGCGCTATAAGATGCCGCCTAGCCCACTACGCTATCTGAAATTGGAGCGACGGAAATTGAACAAATGTGATAGAATTTTGCTGACATCTTAAATTAACTATAATATAAACTGATCTAATCAGGTCTCTGCTTGCCCTACCCTAGAAGTTTAATAGTGCATTTTGCTCGCCATTTCTTGCGCTTTGAGATGCCGCTTAGCCCAATACGCTATCTGAAATGGGAGCGACGTAAATTGAACAAATGTGATAGAATTTCGCTGAATTCATATATTAACCGTAATATAAAATGATCTAATCGGGTCTCTGTTTGCCCTACCCTAGAAGTTTAATAGTGCATTTTACTCGCCATTTCATGCGCTTTGAGATGCCTCTTAGCCCAATACGCTATCTGAAATAGGAGCAATGTAAATTGAACAAATGTGATAGAATTTCGTTGAATTCTTTTATTAACCATAATGTAAAATGATCTAATCGGGTCTCTGTTCGCCCTAGCCCAGAAGTTTAACAGTGCATTTTATTCGCCATTTCATGCGCTTTGAGATGCTGCTTAGCCCAATACGCTATCTGAAATAGGAGCGACGTAAATTGAACAAATGTGATAGAATTTCCCTGAATTCTTATATTAACCAAAATATAAAATGATCTAATCGACTCTCTGATTGCCCTATCATAGAAGTTTAGTAGTGCATTTTGCTCGCCACTCCACGCGCTTCAAGATGCCACCTAGCCCAGTACGCTCTCTGAAATAGGAGCGACGTAAATTGAACAAATGTGATAGAATTTCCCTGAATTCTTATATTAACCAAAATATAAAATTATCTAATCGACTCTCTGATTGCCCTATCATAGAAGTTTAGTAGTGTATTTTGCTCGCCTTTCCACGCGCTATAATATGCCGCATAGCCCAGTACGCTATCTGAAATTGGAGCGATGTAAATTGAACAAATGTGATAGAATTTCGCTGAATTCGTTTATTAACCATAATGTAAAATGATCTATCTAAAATAGGAGCGACGTAAATTGAACAAATGTGCTAGAATTTCGCTGAATTCTTAAATTCACCATAATATAAAATGATCTAATCGGGTCTCTGTTTGCCCTACCCAAGAAGTTTAATAGTGCATTTTACTCGTCATTTCATGCGCTTTGACATGCCGCTTAGCCCAATACGCTATCTGAAATAGGAGCGACGTAAATTGAACAAATGTGATAGAATTTCAGTGAATTCATTTATTAACCATAATGTAAAATGATCTAATCGGGTCTCTGTTTGCCCTACCCTAGAAGTTTAATAGTGCATTTTACTCGCCATTTCTTGCGCTTTGAGATGCCGCTTAGCCCAATACGCTATCTGAAATAGGAGCGACGTAAATTGAACATATGTGATAGAATTGCCTTGAAATCTTATATTAAACAAAATATAAAATGATCTAATCGGGTCTCTGTTTGCCCTACCCTAGAAGTTTAATAGTGCATTTTACTCGCCATTTCTTGCGCTTTGAGATGCCGCATAGGCCAATACGCTATCTGAAATAGGAGCGACGTAAATTGAACAAATGTGATAGAATTTCGCTGAATTCTTATAGTAACCAAAATATAAAATGATCTAATCTACTCTCTGATTGCCCTATCATAGAAGTTTAGTAGTGCATTTTAGTCGCCCTTCCACGCGCTTTAAGATGCCGCCTAGCCCAGTACGCTCTCTGAAATAGGAGCGACGTAAGTTGAACAAATGTGATAGAATTTCGCTGAATTCTTAAATTAACCCTAATATAAAATGATCTAATCGGGTCTCTGTTTGCCCTACCCTAGAAGTTTAATAGTGCATTTTGCTCGCCATTTCTTGCGCTTTGAGATGCCGCTTAGCCCAATACGCTATCTGAAATAGGAGCGACGTAAAGTGAACAATTGTGATAGAATTTCGCTGAATTCTTATATTAACCTTAATGAAAAATGATCTAATCGGGTCCTTGTTCGCCCTACCCTAGAAGTTTAATAGTGCATTTCAGTCGTCATTTCATGCGCATTGAGATGCCGCTTAGCCCAATTCGCTATCTGAAATAGGAGCGACGTAAATTCAACAAATGTGATAGAATTTCGCTGAATACTTATATTAACCTTAATGTAAAATTATCTAATCGGGTCCTTGTTCGCCCTACCCTAGAAGTTTAATAGTGCATTTCACTCGTCATTTCATGCGCATTGAGATGCCGCTTAGCCCAATTCGCTATCTGAAATAGGAGCGACGTAAATTGAACAAATGTGATAGAATTTCGCTGAATTCATATATTAACCGTAATATAAAATGATCTAATTGGGTCTCTGTTTGCCCTACCCTAGAAGTTTAATAGTGCATTTTACTCGCCATTTCATGCGCTTTGAGATGCCTCTTAGCCCAATACGCTATCTGAAATAGGAGCGACGTAAATTGAAGAAATGTGATAGAATTTCCCTGAATTCTTATATTAACCAAAATATAAAATTATCTAATCGACTCTCTGATTGCCCTATCATAGAAGTTTAGTAGTGCATTTTGCTCGCCTTTCCACGCGCTATAAGATGCGGCCTAGCCCAGTACGCTATCTGAAATTGGAGCGATGTAAAATGAACAAATGTGCTAGAATTTCGCTGAATTCGTTTATTAACCATAATGTAAAATGATCTAATCGTGTCTCTGATTGCCCTATCATAGAACTTTAATAGTGCATTTTATTCGCCATTTCATGCGCTTTGAGATGCCGCTTAGCCCAATACGCTATCTGAAATAGGAGCGATGTAAATTGAACAAATGTGATAGAATTTCGCTGAATTCGTTTATTAACCATAATGTAAAATGATCTAATCGTGTCTCTGATTTGCCCTACCATAGAACTTTAATAGTGCATTTTATTCGCCATTTCATGCGCTTTGAGATGCCGCTTAGCCCAATACGCTATCGGAAATAGGAGCGACGTAAATTGAACAAATGTGATAGAATTTCCCTGAAATCTTATATTAAACAAAATATCAAATGATCAAATCGGGTCTCTGATTGCCCTATCAGAGAAGTTTAGTAGTGCATTTTACTCGCTATTCCACGCGCTTTAAGATGCCGCCTAGCCGAGTACGCTATCTGAAATAGGAGCGACGTAAGTTGAACAAATGTGATAGAATTACGCTGAATCCTTATATTAACCGTAATATAAAATGATCTAATCGGGTCTCTGTTTGCCTTATCCTACAAGATAATGGGGCATTTTACTCGCCATTTCATGCGCTTTGAGATGCCGCCTAGCCCAGTACGCTACGTGAAATAGGAGCGACGTAAATTGAACAAATGTGATAGAATTTCGCTGAATTCTTATATTAACCAAAATATAAAATGATCTAATCGGGTCCCTGATTGCCCTATCATAGAAGTTTAATAGTGCATTTTACTCGCCATTCCACGCGCTTTAAGATGCCGCCTAGCCCAGTACGCTATCTGAAATAAGAGCGACGTAAATTGAACAAATGTGATAGAATTTCGCTGAATTCTTAAATTAACCATAATATAAAAGATCTAATCGGGTCTCTGTTCGCCCTAGCCTAGAAGTTTAATAGTGCATTTTACTCGCCATTTCATGTGCTTTGAGATGCCGCTTAGCCCAATACGCTATCTGAAATAGGAGCGACGTAAATTGAACAAATGTGCTAGAATTTCCCTGAAATCTTATATTAAACAAAATATAAAATGATCTAATCGGGTCTCTGATTGCCCTATCATAGAAGTTTAGTAGTGCATTTTACTCGCTATTCCACGCGCTTTAAGATGCCTCCTAGCCGAGTACGCTATCTGAAATAGGAGCGACGTAAGTTGAACAAATGTGATAGAATTACGCTGAATTCTTATATTAACCGTAATATAAAATGATCTAATCGGGTCTCTGTTTGCCTTATCCTAGAAGTGTAATAGTGCATTTTACTCGCCGTTTCATGCGCTTTGAGATGCCGCTTAGCCCAGCACGCTATCTGAAATAGGAGCGACGTAAGTTGAACAAATGTGATAGATTTACGCTGAATCCTTATATTAACCGTAATATAAAATGATCTAATCGGGTCTCTGTTTGCCTTATCCTAGAAGATAATGGGGCATTTTACTCGCCATTTCATGCGCTTTGAGATGCCGCCTAGCCCAGTACGCTACGTGAAATAGGAGCGACGTAAATTGAACAAATGTGATAGAATTTCGCTGAATTCTTATATTAACCAAAATATAAAATGATCTAATCGGGTCCCTGATTGCCCTATCATAGAAGTTTAATAGTGCATTTTACTCGCCATTCCACGCGCTTTAAGATGCCGCCTAGCCCAGTACGCTATCTGAAATAAGAGCGACGTAAATTGAACAAATGTGATAGAATTTCGCTGAATTCTTAAATTAACCATAATATAAAAGATCTAATCGGGTCTCTGTTCGCCCTAGCCTAGAAGTTTAATAGTGCATTTTACTCGCCATTTCATGTGCTTTGAGATGCCGCTTAGCCCAATACGCTATCTGAAATAGGAGCGACGTAAATTGAACAAATGTGCTAGAATTTCCCTGAAATCTTATATTAAACAAAATATAAAATGATCTAATCGGGTCTCTGATTGCCCTATCATAGAAGTTTAGTAGTGCATTTTACTCGCTATTCCACGCGCTTTAAGATGCCTCCTAGCCGAGTACGCTATCTGAAATAGGAGCGACGTAAGTTGAACAAATGTGATAGAATTACGCTGAATTCTTATATTAACCGTAATATAAAATGATCTAATCGGGTCTCTGTTTGCCTTATCCTAGAAGTGTAATAGTGCATTTTACTCGCCCTTTCATGCGCTTTGAGATGCCGCTTAGCCCAGCACGCTATCTGAAATAGGAGCGACGTAAACTGAACAAATGTGATAGAATTTCGCTGAATTCTTTTATTAACCATAATGTGAAATGATCTAATCGGGTCTCTGTTCGCCCTAGCCTAGAAGATCACTAGTGCATTTCATTCGCCATTTCATGCGCTTTGAGATGCCGCTTAGCCCAATACGCTACCTGAAATAGGAGCGACGTAAATTGAACAAATGTGATAGCATTTCCCTGAAATCTTATATTAAACAAAATATAAAATGATCTAATCGGGTTTCTGATTGCCCTATCATAAAAGTTTAGCAGTGCATTTTACTCGCCATTTCATGCGCTTTGAGATGCCGCCTAGCCCAGTACGCCATCGAGAAATAGGAGCGACGTAAGTTGAACAAATGTGATAGAATTACGCTGGATTCTTATATTAACCGTAATATAAAATGACCTAATCGGGTCTCTGTTCGCCCTAGCCTAGAAGTTTAATAGTGCGTTTTATTCGCCACTCCATGCGCTTTGAGATGCCGCTTATCCCAATATGCAATCTGAAATATGAGCGACGTAAATTGAACAAATGTGATAGAATTTCCCTGAATTCTTATATTAACATTAATGTAAAATGATCAAATCGGGTCTCTGTTTGCCCTACCCTTGAAGTTTAATAGTGCATTTTACTCGCCATTTCATGTGCTTTCAGATGCCGCTTAGCCCAATACGCTATCTGAAATATTAGCGACGTAAATTGAACAAATGTGATAGAATTTCGCTGAATTCTTAAATTAACCATAATATAAAATGATTTAATCGGGTCTCTGATTGCCCTATCATAGAAGTTTATATAGTGCATTTTACTCGCCATTCCACGCGCTTTAAGATGCCGCCTAGCCCAGTACGCTATCTGAAATAGGAGCGACGTAAGTTGAACAAATGTAATAGAATTACGCCGAAATCTTATATTAACCGTAATATAAAATGATCTAATCGGATCTCTGTTTGCCTTATCCTACAAGTTTAACAGTGCATTATACTCGCCATTTCATTCGCTTCGAGATACCGCATTGCCCAATACGCTACCTGAAATAGGAGCGACGTAAATTGAACGAATGTGATAGAATTACGCTGAATTCTTAAATTAACCATAATATAAAATGATTTAATCGGGTCTTTGTTTGCCCTGCCCTAGAAGTTTAATAGTGCATTTTACTCGGCATTTCATGCGCTTTGAGATGCCGCATAGCCCAATACGCTATCTGAAATAGGAGCGACGTAAATTGAACAAACGTGATAGAATTTCCGTGAATTCTTATGTTAACCTTAATGTAAAATGATCTAATCGGGTCTCTGTTCGCCCTACCATAGAAGTCTAATAGTGCATTTCACTCGCCATTTCATGCACTTTGAGATGCGGCTTAGCACAATACGCTATCTGAAATAGAAGCGACGTAAGTTGAACAAATGTGATAGAATTACGCCGAATTCTTATATTAACCGTAATATAAAATGATCTAATCGGGTCTCTCTTTGCCTTATCCTACAAGTTTAACAGTGCATTATACTCGCCATTTCATGCGCTTCGAGATGCCGCATTGCCCAATACGCTACCTGAAATAGGAGCGACGCAAATTGAACGAATGCGATAGAATTACGCTGAATTCTTAAATTAACCATAATATAAAATGATTTAATCGGGTCTTTGTTTGCCCTGCCCTAGAAGTTTAATAGTGCATTTTACTCGCCATTTCATGCGCTTTGAGATGCCGCATAGCCCAATACGCTATCTGAAATAGGAGCGACGTAAATTGAACAAACGTGATAGAATTTCCGTGAATTCTTATGTTAACCTTAATGTAAAATGATCTAATCGGGTCTCCGTTCGCCCTACCATAGAAGTTTAATAGTGCATTTTACTCGCCATTCCACGCGCATTAAGATGCCGCCTAGCCCAGTACGCTATCTGAAATAGGAGCGACGTAAATTGAACAAATGTTATAGAATTTTGCAGAATTCTTAAATTAACCATAATATAAAATGATCTAATCGGGTCTCTGTTCGCCCTACCATAGAAGTCTAATAGTGCATTTCACTCGCCATTCCACGCGCTTTATGATGCCGCCGAGCCCAGTATGCTATCTGAAATAGGAACGACGTAAATTGAATAAATGTGATAGAATTTTGCTGAATTCTTAAATTAACCATAATATAAAATGATCTAATCGGGTCACTGTTTGCTATACCCTAGAAGTTTAATAGTGCATTTTACTCGCCATTTCATGTGCTTTGAGATGCCGCTTAGCCCAATACGCTATCTGAAATATGAGGGACGTAAATTGAACAAATGTGATAGAATTTCGCTGAATTCTTATATTAACCAAAATATAAAATGATCTAATCGGGTCTCCGATTGCCCTATCATAGAAGTTTAATAGTGCATTTTACTCGACATTCCACGCGCTTTAAGATGCTGCCTAGCCCAGTACGCTATCTGCAATAGGAGCGACGTAAGTTGAACAAATGTGACGGAATTTTGCTGAATTCTTAAATTAACCATAATATAAAATGATCTAAGCGGGTCTCTGTTTGCCCTACCCTAGAAGTTTAATAGTGCATTTCACTCGTTACTTCATGCGCTTTGAGATGCCGCATTGCCCAATACGCTACCTGAAATAGGAGCGACGTAAATTGTACAAATGTGATAGAATTTTGCTGAATTCTTAAATTAACCATAACATAAAATGATCTAAGCGGGTCTCTGTTTGCCCTACCCTAGAAGTTTAATAGTGCATTTTACTCGCCATTTCATGCGCTTTGAGATGCCGCGTAGCCCAATACGCTATCTGAAATAGGAGCGACGTAAATTGAACAAATGTGATAGAATTTCCCTGAAATCTTATATTAAACAAAATATAAAATGATCTAATCGGGTCTCTGATTGCCCTATCATAGAAGTTTAGTAGTGCATTTTGCTCGCCATTCCACGCGCTTTAAGATGCCGCCTAGCCCAGTACGCTACCTGAAATAGTAGCGACGTAAATTGAACAAATGTGATAGAATTTCCCTGAATTCTTATATTAACCTTAATGTAAAATGATCTGATCGGGTCTCTGTTCGCCCTACCCTAGAAGTTTAATGGTGCATTTTACTCGTCATTTCATGCGCTTTGAGATGCCGCTTAGCCCAATACGCTATCTGATACAGGAGCGACGTAAATTGAACAAATGTGATAGAATTTCGCTGAATTCTCATATTAACCTTAATGGAAAGTGATCTAATCGGATCTCTGTTCGCCCAACCCTAGAAGTATAATAGTGCCTTTCACTCGTCATTTGATGCGCTTTGAGATGCCGCTTAGCCCAATAAGCAATCTGAAATAGGTGCGACGTAAATTGAACAAATGTGATAGAATTTCGCTGAATTCTTATATTAACCTTAATATGAAATGGTCTAATCGGGTCTCTGATTGCCTTATCATAGAAGTTTAATAGTGCATTTTACTCGCCATTCCACGAGCTGTAAGATACGTCCTAGCCCAGTACGCTATCTGAAATAGGAGCGACGTAAATTGAACAAATGTGATAGAATTTTCCTGAATTCTTAAATTAACCATAATATAAAATGATCTAATCGGGTCTCTGTTTGCCCTACCCTAGAAGTTTAATAGCGCATTTTACTCGCCATTTCTTGCGCTCTGAGATGCCGCTCAGCCCAATACGCTATCTGAAATAGGAGCGACGTAAATTGAACAAATGTGATAGAATTTTGCTGAATTCTTATATTAACCTTAATGGAAAGTGATCTAATCGGATCTCTGTTCGCCCTACCCTAGAAGTATAATAGTACCTTTCACTCGTCATTTGATGCGCTTTGAGATGCCGCTTAGCCCAATAAGCAATCTGAAATAGGTGCGACGTAAATTGAACAAATGTGATAGAATTTCGCTGAATTCTTATATTAACCTTAATATGAAATGGTCTAATCGGGTCTCTGATTGCCCTATCATAGAAGTTTAATAGTGCATTTTACTCGCCATTCCACGAGCTTTGAGATACGGCCTAGCCCAGTACGCTATCTGAAATAGGAGCGACGTAAATTGAACAAATGTGATAGAATTTTCCTGAATTCTTAAATTAACCATAATATAAAATGATCTAATCGGGTCTCTGTTTGCCCTACCCTAGAAGTTTAATAGCGCATTTTACTCGCCATTTCTTGCGCTCTGAGATGCCGCTCAGCCCAATACGCTATCTGAAATAGGAGCGACGTAAATTGAACAAATGTGATAGAATTTTGCTGAATTCTTATATTAACCTTAATGGAAAGTGATCTAATCGGATCTCTGTTCGCCCTACCCTAGAAGTATAATAGTGCCTTTCACTCGTCATTTGATGCGCTTTGAGATGCCGTTTAGCCCAATAAGCAATCTGAAATAGGTGCGACGTAAATTGAACAAATGTGATAGAATTTCGCTGAATTCTTATATTAACCTTAATATGAAATGATCTAATCGGGTCTCTGATTGCCCTATCATAAAAGTTTAGCAGTGCATTTTACTCGCCATTCCACGCGCTTCAAGATGCCGCCTAGCCGAGGACGCTATCTGAAATAGGAGCGACGTAAATTGAGCAAATGTGATAGAATTTCGCTGAATTCTTAAATTAACTATAATATAAAATGATCTAATCGGGTCACTGATTGCCCTATCATAGAAGTTTAATAGTGCATTTTACTCGACGTTCCGCGCGCTTTAAGATGGCGCCTAGCCCAGTACGCTATATGTAATAGGAGCGACGTAAATTGAACAAATGTGATAGAATTTTGCTGAATTCTTAAATTAACCACAATATAAAATGATCTAATCGGGTCTCTGTTTGCCCTACCCTAGAAGTTTAATAGTGCATTTTACTCGTCATTTCATGCGCTTTGATATGCCGCTTAGCCCAATACGCTATCTGAAATAGGAGCGATGTAAATTGAACAAATGTGATAGAATTACGCTGAATTCTTATATTAACCGTAATATAAAATGATCTAATCGGGTCTCTGTTTGCCTTGTCCTGGAAGTTTAGTATTGCATTTTAGTCGCCATTTCATGCGATTTGAGATGCCGCATAGCCCAATACGCTATCTGAAATAGGAGCGACGTAAATTGAACAAATGTGATAGAATTTCTCTGAAATCTTATATTAAACAAAATATGAAATGATCTAATCGGGTCTCTGATTGCCCTATCATAAAAGCTTAGCAGTGCATTTTACTCGCCATTCCACGCGCTTCAAGATGCCGCCTAGCCCAGGACGCTATCTGAAATAGGAGTGACGTAAATTGAGCAAATGTGATAGAATTTTGCTTAATTCTTAAGTTAACCATAATATAAAATGATCTAATCGGGTCTCTGATTGCCCTATCATAGAATTTTAATAGTGCATTTTACACGCCATTCCACCCGCTTTAAGATGCCGCCTAGCCCAGTACGATGTCTGAAATAGGAGCGACGTAAATTGAACGAATGTGATAGAATTTCGCTGAATTCTTTTATGAATCATAATGTAAAATGATCTAATCGGGTCTCTGTTCGCCCTAGCCTAGAAGTTTAACAGCGCATTTTACTCGCCATTCCACACGCTCTAAGATGCCGCCTAGCCGAGTACGATATCTGAAATAGGAGCGGCGTAAGTTGAACAAATGTGATAGAATTTCCCTGAAATCTTATATCAAACAAAATATAAAATGATCTAATCGGGTCTCTGATTGCCCTATCATAAAAGTTTAGCAGTGCATTTTACTCGCCATTCCACGCGCTTCAAGATGCCGCCTAGCCGAGGACGCTATCTGAAATAGGAGCGACGTAAATTGAGCAAATGTGATAGAATTTTGCTTAATTCTTAAATTAACCATAATATAAAATCATCTAATCGGGTCTCTGATTGCCCTGTCATATAATTTTAATAGTGCATTTTACACGCCATTCCACCCGCTTTAAGATGCCGCCTAGCCCAGTACGCTATCTGAAATAGGAGCGGCGTAAATTGAACAAATGTGATAGAATTTTACTGAATTCTTAAATTAACCACAATATAAAATGATCTAATAGGGTCTCTGTTTGATCTACCCTAGAAGTTTAACTGTGCATTTTACTCGCCATTTCATGCGCTTTGAGATGCCGCTTATCCCAATACGCTATCTGAAATAGGAGCGACGTAAGTTGAACAAATGTGATAGAATTTCGCTGAATTCTTTTATGAACCATAATGTAAAATGATCTAATCGGGTCTCTGTTCGCCCTAGCCTAGAAGATTAATAGCGCATTTTACTCGCCATTCCACACGCTTTAAGATGCCGCTTAGCCCAATACGCTATCTGAAATAAGAGCGTCGTAAATTGAACAAATGTGATAGAATTTCGCTGAATTCTTATATTAACCGTAATATAAAATGATCTAATCGGGTCTCTGATTGCCGTATCATAGAAGTTTGATAGTGCATTTTACTCGCCATTCCACGCGCTTTAAGATGCCGCCTAGCCCAGTATGCTACTTGAAATAGGAGCGACGTAACTTGAACAAATGTGATAGAATTTTGCTGAATTCTTAAATTAACCATAATATAAAATGATCTAATCGGGTCTCTGTTTGACCTACCCTAGATGTTTAATAGTGCATTTTACTCGCCATTTCATGCGCTTTGAGATGCCGCTTAGCCCAACAAGCTATCTGAAATAGGAGCGACGTAAATTGAACAAATGTGATAAAGCTTCGCTCAATTCTTATATTAACCATAATATAAAATGATCTAATCGGGTCTCTGTTTGCCCTACCCTAGAAGTTTAATAGCGCATTTTACTCGCCATTTCTTGCGCTCTGAGATGCCGCTCAGCCCAATACGCTATCTGAAATAGGAGCGACGTAAATTGAACAAATGTGATAGAATTTTGCTGAATTCTTATATTAACCTTAATGGAAAGTGATCTAATCGGATCTCTGTTCGCCCTACCCTAGAAGTATAATAGTGCCTTTCACTCGTCATTTGATGCGCTTTGAGATGCCGCTTAGCCCAATAAGCAATCTGAAATAGGTGCGACGTAAATTGAACAAATGTGATAGAATTTCGCTGAATTCTTATATTAACCTTAATATGAAATGGTCTAATCGGGTCTCTGATTGCCCTATCATAGAAGTTTAATAGTGCATTTTACGCGCCATTCCACGCGCTTTAACATGCCAGCTAGCCCAGTACGCTATCTGAAATAGGAGCGACGTAAGTTGAACAAATGTGATAGAATCACGCTGAATTCTTATATTAACCGTAATATAAAATAATCTAATCGGGTCTCTGTTTGCCTTACCCGAGAAGTTTATTAGTGCATTTTACTCGCCATTTCATGCGCTTTGAGATGCCGCGTAGCCCAATACGCTATCTGAAATAGGAGCGTCGTAAATTGCACAAATGTGATAGAATTTCGCTGAATTCTTAAATTAACCATAATATAAAATGATCTAATCGGGTCTCTGTTAGCCCGACCCTGGAAGTTCAATAGTGCATTTTAGTCGCCATTTCTTGCACTTTGAGATGCCGCTTACCCCAATACGCTATCTGAAATGTGAGCGACGTAAATTGAACAAATGTGATAGAGTTTCGCTGAATTCTTAAATTAACTATAATATAAAATGATCTAATCGGGTCACTGATTGCCCTATCATAGAAGTTTAATAGTGCATTTTACTCGACGTTCCGCGCGCTTTAAGATGGCGCCTAGCCCAGTACGCTATATGTAATAGGAGCGACGTAAATTGAACAAATGTGATAGAATTTTGCTGAATTCTTAAATTAACCACAATATAAAATGATCTAATCGGGTCTCTGTTTGCCCTACCCTAGAAGTTTAATAGTGCATTTTACTCGTCATTTCATGCGCTTTGATATGCCGCTTAGCCCAATACGCTATCTGAAATAGGAGCGATGTAAATTGAACAAATGTGATAGAATTACGCTGAATTCTTATATTAACCGTAATATATAATGATCTAATCGGGTCTCTGTTTGCCTTGTCCTGGAAGTTTAGTATTGCATTTTAGTCGCCATTTCATGCGATTTGAGATGCCGCATAGCCCAATGCGCTATCTGAAATAGGAGCGACGTAAATTGAACAAATGTGATAGAATTTCTCTGAAATCTTATATTAAACAAAATATAAAATGATCTAATCGGGTCTCTGATTGCCCTATCATAAAAGCTTAGCAGTGCATTTTACTCGCCATTCCACGCGCTTCAAGATGCCGCCTAGCCCAGGACGCTATCTGAAATAGAAGCGACGTAAATTGAGCAAATGTGATAGAATTTTGCTTAATTCTTAAGTTAACCATAATATAAAATGATCTAATCGGGTCTCTGATTGCCCTATCATAGAATTTTAATAGTGCATTTTACACGCCATTCCACCCGCTTTAAGATGCCGCCTAGCCCAGTACGATGTCTGAAATAGGAGCGACGTAAATTGAACGAATGTGATAGAATTTCGCTGAATTCTTTTATGAATCATAATGTAAAATGATCTAATCGGGTCTCTGTTCGCCCTAGCCTAGAAGTTT
This sequence comes from Macropis europaea, assembly GCA_916610135.2. Taxonomy (NCBI): domain Eukaryota; kingdom Metazoa; phylum Arthropoda; class Insecta; order Hymenoptera; family Melittidae; genus Macropis; species Macropis europaea. The sequence continues at coordinate 386,095 of CAKAJE020001827.1, read as the reverse complement.
AACAGCGCATTTTACTCGCCATTCCACACGCTCTAAGATGCCGCCTAGCCGAGTACGATATCTGAAATAGGAGCGGCGTAAGTTGAACAAATGTGATAGAATTACGCTGAATTCTTATATTAACCATAATATAAAATGATCTAATCGGGTCTCTGATTGACCTATCATAGAATTTTAATAGTGCATTTTACTCGCCATTTCATGCGCTTTGAGATGCCGCTTAGCCCAATACGCTATCTGAAATAGGAGCGACGTAAATAGAACAAATGTGATAGAATTTCCCTGAAATCTTATATCAAACAAAATTTAAAATGATCTAATCGGGTCTCTGATTGCCCTATCATAAAAGTTTAGCAGTGCATTTTACTCGCCATTCCACGCGCTTCAAGATGCCGCCTAGCCGAGGACGCTATCTGAAATAGGAGCGACGTAAATTGAGCAAATGTGATAGAATTTTGCTTAATTCTTAAATTAACCATAATATAAAATGATCTAATCGGGTCTCTGATTGCCCTGTCATAGAATTTTAATAGTGCATTTTACACGCCATTCCACCCGCTTTAAGATGCCGCCTAGCCCAGTACGCTATCTGAAATAGGAGCGGCGTAAATTGAACAAATGTGATAGAATTTTACTGAATTCTTAAATTAACCACAATATAAAATGATCTAATAGGGTCTCTGTTTGATCTACCCTAGAAGTTTAACTGTGCATTTTACTCGCCATTTCATGCGCTTTGAGATGCCGCTTATCCCAATACGCTATCTGAAATAGGAGCGACGTAAGTTGAACAAATGTGATAGAATTTCGCTGAATTCTTTTATGAACCATAATGTAAAATGATCTAATCGGGTCTCTGTTCGCCCTAGCCTAGAAGATTAATAGCGCATTTTACTCGCCATTCCACACGCTTTAAGATGCCGCTTAGCCCAATACGCTATCTGAAATAGGAGCGTCGTAAATTGAACAAATGTGATAGAATTTCGCTGAATTCTTATATTAACCGTAATATAAAATGATCTAATCGGGTCTCTGATTGCCGTATCATAGAAGTTTGATAGTGCATTTTACTCGCCATTCCACGCGCTTTAAGATGCCGCCTAGCCCAGTATGCTACTTGAAATAGGAGCGACGTAACTTGAACAAATGTGATAGAATTTTGCTGAATTCTTAAATTAACCATAATATAAAATGATCTAATCGGGTCTCTGTTTGACCTACCCTAGATGTTTAATAGTGCATTTTACTCGCCATTTCATGCGCTTTGAGATGCCGCTTAGCCCAACAAGCTATCTGAAATAGGAGCGACGTAAATTGAACAAATGTGATAAAGCTTCGCTCAATTCTTATATTAACCATAATATAAAATGATCTAATCGGGTCTCTGTTTGCCCTACCCTAGAAGTTTAATAGCGCATTTTACTCGCCATTTCTTGCGCTCTGAGATGCCGCTCAGCCCAATACGCTATCTGAAATAGGAGCGACGTAAATTGAACAAATGTGATAGAATTTTGCTGAATTCTTATATTAACCTTAATGGAAAGTGATCTAATCGGATCTCTGTTCGCCCTACCCAAGAAGTATAATAGTGCCTTTCACTCGTCATTTGATGCGCTTTGAGATGCCGCTTAGCCCAATAAGCAATCTGAAATAGGTGCGACGTAAATTGAACAAATGTGATAGAATTTCGCTGAATTCTTATATTAACCTTAATATGAAATGGTCTAATCGGGTCTCTGATTGCCCTATCATAGAAGTTTAATAGTGCATTTTACGCGCCATTCCACGCGCTTTAACATGCCAGCTAGCCCAGTACGCTATCTGAAATAGGAGCGACGTAAGTTGAACAAATGTGATAGAATCACGCTGAATTCTTATATTAACCGTAATATAAAATAATCTAATCGGGTCTCTGTTTGCCTTACCCGAGAAGTTTATTAGTGCATTTTACTCGCCATTTCATGCGCTTTGAGATGCCGTGTAGCCCAATACGCTATCTGAAATAGGAGCGTCGTAAATTGCACAAATGTGATAGAATTTCGCTGATTTCTCATATTAACCTTAATGGAAAGTGATCTAATCGGATCTCTGTTCGCCCTAACCTAGAAGTATAATAGTGCCTTTCACTCGTCATTTGATGCGCTTTGAGATGCCGCTTAGCCCAATAAGCAATCTGAAATAGGTGCGACGTAAATTGAACAAATGTGATAGAATTTCGCTGAATTCTTATATTAACCTTAATATGAAATGGTCTAATCGGGTCTCTGATTGCCCTATCATAGAAGTTTAATAGTGCATTTTACTCGCCATTCCACGCGCTTTAAGATGCCAGCTAGCCCAGTACGCTTTTTGAAATAGGAGCGACGTAAGTTGAACAAATGTGATAGAATTACGCTGAATTCTTATATTAACCGTAATATAAAATGATCTAATCGGGTCTCTGTTTGCCTTTTCCTAGAAGATTAATAGTGCATTTTACTCGCCATTTCCTGCGCTTTCAGATGCCGCTTAGCCCAATACGCTACCTGAAATAGGAGCGACGTAAATTGAACAAATGTGATAGAATTTCGCTGAATTCTTATATTAACCGTAATATAAAATGATCTAATGGGGTCTCTGTTTGCCCTACCCTAGAAGTTTAACAGTGCATTTTACTCGCCATTTCATGCGCTTTGAGATGCCGCTTAGCCCAATACGCTATCTGAAATAGGAGCGAAGTAAATTGAACAATTGCGATTGAAGTACGCTGAATTCTTATATTAACCAAAATATGAAATGATGTAATCGGGTCTCTGATTGCCCTATCATAGAAGTTTAATAGTGCATTTTACTGGCCATTCCACGGGCTTTAATATGGCGCCTAGCCCAGTACGCTATTTGAAATAGGAGCGACGTTAATTGAACAAATGTGATAGAATTTCGCTGAATTCTTAAATTAACCATAATATAAAATGATCCAATCGGGTCTCTGTTTGCCCTACCCTAGAAGTTCAATAGTGCATTTTACTCGCCATTTCATGCGCTTTGAGATGCCGCTTAGCCCAATACAAAATCTGAAATAGAAGCGACGTAAATTGAACAAATATGATAGAATTTCGCTGAATTCTTAAATTAACCATAATATAAAATGATCTAATCGGGTCTCTGTTTGCCCTACCCTAGAAGTTTAATCGTGCATTCCACTCGTCATTTCATGCGCTTTGAGATGCCGCTTAGCCCAACAAGCTATCTGAAATAGGAGCGACGTAAATTGAACAAATGTGCTAAAATGTCGCTGAATTCTTATATTAACCAAAATATAAAATGATCTTATCTGGTCTCTGATTGCCCTATCATAGACGTTTAATAGTGCATTTACTCGCGATTCCACGCGCTTTAAGATGCTGCCTAGCCCAGTACGTTATCTGAAATAGGAGCGATGTAAATTGAACAAATGTTGTAGAATTTTGCTGAATTCTTAAAGTAACCATAATATAAAATGATCTAATCGGGACTCTGTTTGCCCTACCCTAGAAGTTTAATAGTGCATTTTACTCGCCATATCATGCGCTTTGAGATGCCGCTTAGCCCAATACGCTATCTGAAATAGGAGCGACGTAAATTGAACAAATGTGATAGAACTTCCCTGAATTCTTATATTAACCGAAATATAAAATAATCTAACCGGGTCTCTGATTGCTATATCATAGAAGTTTAATAGTGCATTTTACTCGCCATTTCATGCGCTTTGAGATGCCGCTTAGCCCAATACGCTATCTGAAATAGGAGTGACGTAAATTGAACAAATGTGATACAATTTCGCTGAATTCTTAAATTAACCATAATATAAAATGATCTAATCGGGTCTCTGTTTGACCTACCCTAGAAGTTTAATAGTGCATTTTACTCGCCATTTCATGCGCTTTGAGATGCCGCTTAGGCCACTACGCTATCTGAAATAGGAGCGACGTAAATTGAACAAATGTGATAGAATTTCGCTGAATTCTTATATTAACCAAAATATAAAATGATCTAATCGGGTCTCTGATTGCCCTATCATAGAAGTTTAATAGTGCATTTTACTCGCCAGTTCATGCGCTTTGAGATGCCGCTTAGCCCAATACGCTATCTGAAATAGGAGTGACGTAAATTGAACAAATGTGATAGAATTTCGCTGAATTCTTAAATTAACCATAATATAAAATGATCTAATCGGGTCTCTGTTTGTCCTACCCTAGAAGTTTAATCGTCCATTCCACTCGTCATTTCATGCGATTTGAGATGCCGCTTAGCCCAACAAGCTATCTGAAATAGGAGCGACGTAAATTGAACAAATGTGATAAAATTTCGCTGAATTCTTATATTAACCAAAATATAAAATGATCTAATCGGGTCTCTCATTGCCGTATCATAGAAGTTTAATAGTGCATTTTACTCGCCATTACACGCGCTTTAAGATGCCGCCTAGCCCAGTATGCTACTTGAAATAGGAGCGACGTAACTTGAACAAATGTGATAGAATTTTGCTGAATTCTTAAATTAACCATAATATAAAATGATCTAATCGGGTCTCTGTTTGACCTACCATAGAAGTTTAATAGTGCATTTTACTCGCCATTCCACGCGCTTTAAGATGCCGCCTAGCCCAGTACGCTACCTGAGATAGGAGCGACGTAAATTGAACAAATGTGATAGAATTTTGCTGAATTCTTAAATTAACCATAATATAAAATGATCTAATCGGGTCTCTGTTTGCCCTACCCTAGAAGTTTAGTAGTGAATTTTACTCGCCATTTCATGCGCTTTGAGATGCCGCTTAGCCCAATACGCTATCTGAAATAGGAGCGACGTAAATTGAACAAATGTGATAGAATTTCGCTGAATTCTTATATTAACCAAAATATAAAATGATCTAATCGGGTCTCTGATTGCCGTATCATAGAAGTTTAATAGTGCATTTTACTCGCCATTCCACGCGCTTTAAGATGACGCCTAGCCCAGTATGCTACTTGATATAGGAGCGACGTAACTTGAACAAATGTGATAGAATTTTGCTGAATTCTTAAATTAACCATAATATAAAATGATCTAATCGGGTCTCTGTTTGACCAACTCTAGAAGTTTAATAGTGCATTTTACTCGACATTTCATGCGCTTTGAGATGCCGCTTAGGCCACTACGCTATCTGAAATAGGAGCGACGTAAATTGAAAAAATGTGATAGAATTTTGCTGAATTCATAAATTAACCATAATATAAAATGATATAATCGGGTCTCTGTTTGCCCTACCCTAGAAGTTTAATAGTGCATTTTACACGCCATTTCATGCGCTTTGAGATGCCGCTTAGCCCAATACGCAATCTGAACTAGAAGTGACGTAACTTGAACAAATGTGATAGCATTTGGCTGAATTCTTAAATTAACCATAATATAAAATGATCTAATCGGGTCTCTGATTGCCGTATCATCGAAGTTTAATAGTGCATTTTACTCGCCATTCCACGCGCTTTAAGATGCCGCCTATCCCAGTATGCTACTTGAAATAGGAGCGACGTAACTTGAACAAATGTGATAGAATTTTGCTGAATTCTTAAATTAACCATAATACAAAATGATCTAATCGGGTCTCTGTTTGACCTACCCTAGAAGTTTAATAGTGCATTTTACTCGCCATTCCACGCGCTTGAAGATGCCGCCTAGCCCAGTACGCTACCTGAAATAGGAGCGACGTAAATTGAACAAATGTGATAGAATTTTGCTGAATTCTTAAATTAACCATAATATAAAATGATCTAATCGGGTCTCTGTTTGCCCTACCCTAGAAGTTTAGTAGTGCATTTTACTCGCCATTTCATGCGCTTTGAGATGCCGCTTAGCCCAATACGCTATCTGAAATAGGAGCGACGTAAATTGAACAAATGTGATAGAATTTCGCTGAATTCTTATATTAACCAAAATATAAAATGATCTAATCGGGTCTCTGATTCCCGTATCATAGAAGTTTAATAGTGCATTATACTCGCCATTCCACGCGCTTTAAGATGACGCCTAGCCCAGTATGCTAATTGAAATAGGAGCGACGTAACTTGAACAAATGTGATAGAATTTTGCTGAATTCTTAAATTAACCATAATATAAAATGATCTAATCGGGTCTCTGTTTGACCTACCCTAGAAGTTTAAAAGTGCATTTTACTCGCCATTTCATGCGCTTTGAGATGCCGCTTAGGCCACTACGCTATCTGAAATAGGAGCGACGTAAATTGAACGAATGTGATAGAATTTCGCTGAATTCTTATATTAACCAAAATATAAAATGATCTAATCGGGTCTCTGATTGCCCTATCATAGAAGTTTAATAGTGCATTTTACTCGCCAGTTCATGCGCTTTGAGATGCCGCTTAGCCCAATACGCTATCTGAAATAGGAGTGACGTAAATTGAACAAATCTGATAGAATTTCGCTGAATTCTTAAATTAACCATAATATAAAATGATCTAATCGGGTCTCTGTTTGTCCTACCCTAGAAGTTTAATCGTGCATTCCACTCGTCATTTCATGCGATTTGAGATGCCGCTTAGCCCAACAAGCTATCTGAAATAGGAGCGACGTAAATTGAACAAATGTGATAAAATTTCGCTGAATTCTTATATTAACCAAAATATAAAATGATCTAATCGGGTCGCTGATTGCCCTATCATAGAAGTTTAATAGTGCATTTTACTCACCATTTCATGCGCTTTGAGATGCCGCTTAGCCCAATACGCTATCTGAAATAGGAGTGACGTAAATTGAACAAATCTGATAGAATTTCGCTGAATTCTTATATTAACCAAAATATAAAATGATCTAATCGGGTCTCTGATTGCCCTATCATAGAAGTTTAATAGTGCATTTTACTCGCCAGTTCATGCGCTTTGAGATGCCGCTTAGCCCAATACGCTATCTGAAATACGAGTGACGTAAATTGAACAAATGTGATAGAATTTCGCTGAATTCTTAAATTAACCATAATATAAAATGATCTAATCGGGTCTCTGTTTGCCCTACCCTAGAAGTTTAGTAGTGTATTTTACTCGCCATTTCATGCGCTTTGAGATGCCGCTGAGCCCAATACGCTATCTGAAATAGGAGCGACGTAAATTGAACAAATGTGATAGACTTTCGCTGAATTCTTATATTAACCAAAATATAAAATGATCTAATCGGGTCTCTGATTGCCCTATCATAGAAGTTTAATAGTGCATTTTACTCGCCATTCCACGCGCTTTAAGATGCCGCCTAGCCCAGTACGCTACCTGAAATAGGAGCGACGTAAATTGACCAAATGTGATAGAATTTTGCTGAATTCTTAAATTAACCATAATATAAAATGATCTCATCGGGTCTCTGTTTGCCCTACCCTAGAAGTTTAATAGTGCATTTTACTCGCCATTGCATGCGCTTTGAGATGCCGCTTAGGCCAATACGCTATCTGAAATAGGAGCGACGTAAATTGAACAAATGTGATAGAATTTCGCTGAATTCTTATATTAACCAAAATATAAAATGATCTAATCGGGTCTCTGATTCCCGTATCATAGAAGTTTAATAGTGCATTTTACTCGCCATTCCACGCGCTTTAAGATGACGCCTAGCCCAGTATGCTACTTGAAATAGGAGCGACGTAACTTGAACAAATGTGATAGAATTTTGCTGAATTCTTAAATTAACCATAATATAAAATGATGTAATCGGGTCTCTGTTTGACCTACCCTAGAAGTTTAATAGTGCATTTTACTCGCCATTTCATGCGCTTTGAGATGCCGCTTAGCCCAACAAGCTATCTGAAATAGGAGCGAAGTAACTTGAACAAATGTGATACAATTTTGCTGAATTCTTAAATTAACCATAATATAAAATGATCTAATCGGGTCTCTGTTTGACCTACCCTAGAAGTTTAATAGTGCATTTTACTCGACATTTAATGCGCTTTGAGATGCCGCTTAGGCCACTACGCTATCTGAAATAGGAGCGACGTAAATTGAAAAAATGTGATAGAATTTTGCTGAATTCATAAATTAACCATAATATAAAATGATATAATCGGGTCTCTGTTTGCCCTACCCTAGAAGTTTAATAGTGCATTTTACACGCCATTTCATGCGCTTTGAGATGCCGCTTAGCCCAATACGCAATCTGAACTAGAAGTGACGTAACTTGAACAAATGTGATAGAATTTTGCTGAATTCTTAAATTAACCATAATATAAAATGATCTAATCGGGTCTCTGATTGCCGTATCATCGAAGTTTAATAGTGCATTTTACTCGCCATTCCACGCGCTTTAAGATGCCGCCTAGCCCAGTATGCTACTTGAAATAGGAGCGACGTAACTTGAACAAATGTGATAGAATTTTGCTGAATTCTTAAATTAACCATAATACAAAATGATCTAATCGGGTCTCTGTTTGACCTACCCTAGAAGTTTAATAGTGCATTTTACTCGCCATTCCACGCGCTTGAAGATGCCGCCTAGCCCAGTACGCTACCTGAAATAGGAGCGACGTAAATTGAACAAATGTGATAGAATTTTGCTGAATTCTTAAATTAACCATAATATAAAATGATCTAATCGGGTCTCTGTTTGCCCTACCCTAGAAGTTTAGTAGTGCATTTTACTCGCCATTTCATGCGCTTTGAGATGCCGCTTAGCCCAATACGCTATCTGAAATAGGAGCGACGTAAATTGAACAAATGTGATAGAATTTCGCTGAATTCTTATATTAACCAAAATATAAAATGATCTAATCGGGTCTCTGATTCCCGTATCATAGAAGTTTAATAGTGCATTATACTCGCCATTCCACGCGCTTTAAGATGACGCCTAGCCCAGTATGCTAATTGAAATAGGAGCGACGTAACTTGAACAAATGTGATAGAATTTTGCTGAATTCTTAAATTAACCATAATATAAAATGATCTAATCGGGTCTCTGTTTGACCTACCCTAGAAGTTTAATAGTGCATTTTACTCGCCATTTCATGCGCTTTGAGATGCCGCTTAGGCCACTACGCTATCTGAAATAGGAGCGACGTAAATTGAACGAATGTGATAGAATTTCGCTGAATTCTTATATTAACCAAAATATAAAATGATCTAATCGGGTCTCTGATTGCCCTATCACAGAAGTTTAATAGTGCATTTTACTCGCCAGTTCATGCGCTTTGAGATGCCGCTTAGCCCAATACGCTATCTGAAATAGGAGTGACGTAAATTGAACAAATGTGATAGAATTTCGCTGAATTCTTAAATTAACCATAATATAAAATGATCTAATCGGGTCTCTGTTTGTCCTACCCTAGAAGTTTAATCGTGCATTCCACTCGTCATTTCATGCGATTTGAGATGCCGCTTAGCCCAACAAGCTATCTGAAATAGGAGCGACGTAAATTGAACAAATGTGATAAAATTTCGCTGAATTCTTATATTAACCAAAATATAAAATGATATAATCGGGTCGCTGATTGCCCTATCATAGAAGTTTAATAGGGCATTTTACTCACCATTTCATGCGCTTTGAGATGCCGCTTAGCCCAATACGCTATCTGAAATAGGAGTGACGTAAATTGAACAAATCTGATAGAATTTCGCTGAATTCTTATATTAACCAAAATATAAAATGATCTAATCGGGTCTCTGATTGCCCTATCATAGAAGTTTAATAGTGCATTTTACTCGCCAGTTCATGCGCTTTGAGATGCCGCTTAGCCCAATACGCTATCTGAAATACGAGTGACGTAAATTGAACAAATGTGATAGAATTTCGCTGAATTCTTAAATTAACCATAATATAAAATGATCTAATCGGGTCTCTGTTTGCCCTACCCTAGAAGTTTAGTAGTGTATTTTACTCGCCATTTCATGCGCTTTGAGATGCCGCTGAGCCCAATACGCTATCTGAAATAGGAGCGACGTAAATTGAACAAATGTGATAGACTTTCGCTGAATTCTTATATTAACCAAAATATAAAATGATCTAATCGGGTCTCTGATTGCCCTATCATAGAAGTTTAATAGTGCATTTTACTCGCCATTCCACGCGCTTTAAGATGCCGCCTAGCCCAGTACGCTACCTGAAATAGGAGCGACGTAAATTGACCAAATGTGATAGAATTTTGCTGAATTCTTAAATTAACCATAATATAAAATGATCTCATCGGGTCTCTGTTTGCCCTACCCTAGAAGTTTAATAGTGCATTTTACTCGCCATTGCATGCGCTTTGAGATGCCGCTTAGGCCAATACGCTATCTGAAATAGGAGCGACGTAAATTGAACAAATGTGATAGAATTTCGCTGAATTCTTATATTAACCAAAATATAAAATGATCTAATCGGGTCTCTGATTCCCGTATCATAGAAGTTTAATAGTGCATTTTACTCGCCATTCCACGCGCTTTAAGATGACGCCTAGCCCAGTATGCTACTTGAAATAGGAGCGACGTAACTTGAACAAATGTGATAGAATTTTGCTGAATTCTTAAATTAACCATAATATAAAATGATGTAATCGGGTCTCTGTTTGAGCTACCCTAGAAGTTTAATAGTGCATTTTACTCGCCATTTCATGCGCTTTGAGATGCCGCTTAGCCCAACAAGCTATCTGAAATAGGAGCGAAGTAACTAGAACAAATGTGATACAATTTTGCTGAATTCTTAAATTAACCATAATATAAAATGATCTAATCGGGTCTCTGTTTGACCTACCCTAGAAGTTTAATAGTGCATTTTACTCGACATTTAATGCGCTTTGAGATGCCGCTTAGGCCACTACGCTATCTGAAATAGGAGCGACGTAAATTGAAAAAATGTGATAGAATTTTGCTGAATTCATAAATTAACCATAATATAAAATGATCTAATCGGGTCTCTGTTTGCCCTACCCTAGAAGTTTAATAGTGCATTTTACACGCCATTTCATGCGCTTTGAGATGCCGCTTAGCCCAATACGCAATCTGAACTAGAAGTGACGTAACTTGAACAAATGTGATAGAATTTTGCTGAATTCTTAAATTAACCATAATATAAAATGATCTAATCGGGTCTCTGATTGCCGTATCATCGAAGTTTAATAGTGCATTTTACTCGCCATTCCACGCGCTTTAAGATGCCGCCTAGCCCAGTATGCTACTTGAAATAGGAGCGACGTAACTTGAACAAATGTGATAGAATTTTGCTGAATTCTTAAATTAACCATAATACAAAATGATCTAATCGGGTCTCTGTTTGACCTACCCTAGAAGTTTAATAGTGCATTTTACTCGCCATTCCACGCGCTTGAAGATGCCGCCTAGCCCAGTACGCTACCTGAAATAGGAGCGACGTAAATTGAACAAATGTGATAGAATTTTGCTGAATTCTTAAATTAACCATAATATAAAATGATCTAATCGGGTCTCTGTTTGCCCTACCCTAGAAGTTTAGTAGTGCATTTTACTCGCCATTTCATGCGCTTTGAGATGCCGCTTAGCCCAATACGCTATCTGAAATAGGAGCGACGTAAATTGAACAAATGTGATAGAATTTCGCTGAATTCTTATATTAACCAAAATATAAAATGATCTAATCGGGTCTCTGATTGCCGTATCATAGAAGTTTAATAGTGCATTTTACTCGCCATTCCACGCGCTTTAAGATGACGCCTAGCCCAGTATGCTACTTGAAATAGGAGCGACGTAACTTGAACAAATGTGATAGAATTTTGCTGAATTCTTAAATTAACCATAATATAAAATGATCTAATCGGGTCTCTGTTTGCCCTACCCTAGAAGTTTAATAGTGCATTTTACTCGCCATTTCATGCGCTTTGAGATGCCGCCTCGCCCAATACGCTATCTGAAATAGGAGCGACGTAACTTGAACAAATGTGATGGAATTTCGCTGAATTCTTATATTAACCAAAATATAAAATGATCTAATCGGGTCTCTGATTGCCGTATCATAGAAGTTTAATAGTTCCTTTAACTCGCCATTTCATGCGCTTTGAGATGCCGGTTAGCCCTATACGCTATCTGAAATAGGAGCGGCGTAACTTGAACAAATGTGATGGAATTTCGCTGAATTCTTGTATTAACCAAAATATAAAATGATCTAATCGGGTCTCTGATTGCCGTATCATAGAAGTTTAATAGTGCATTTTACTCGCCATTCCACGCACTTTAAGATGCCGCCTAGCCCAATACGCTATCTGAAATAGGAGCGACGTAACTTGAACAAATGTGATAGAATTTTGCTGAATTCTTAAATTAACCATAATATAAAATGATCTAATCGGGTCTCTGTTTGACCTACCCTAGAAGTTTAATAGTGCATTTTACTCGCCATTTCATGCGCTTTGAGATGCCGCTTAGCCCAACAAGCTATCTGAAATAGGAGCGACGTAACTTGAACAAATGTGATAGAATTTTGCTGAATTCTTAAATTAACCATAATATAAAATGATCTAATCGGGTCTCTGTTTGACCTACTCTAGAAGTTTAATAGTGCATTTTACTCGCCATTTCATGCGCTTTGAGATGCCGCTTAGGCCACTACGCTATCTGAAATAGGAGCGACGTAAATTGAACAAATGTGATAGAATTTCGCTGAATTCTTATATTAACCAAAATATAAAATGATCTAATCGGGTCTCTGATTGGCCTATCATAGAAGTTTAATAGTGCATTTTACTCGCCAGTTCATGCGCTTTGAGATGCCGCTTAGCCCAATACGCTATCTGAAATAGGAGTGACGTAACTTGAACAAATGTGATAGAATTTCGCTGAATTCTTAAATTAACCATAATATAAAATGATCTAATCGGGTCTCTGTTTGTCCTACCCTAGAAGTTTAATCGTGCATTCCACTCGTCATTTCATGCGATTTGAGATGCCGCTTAGCCCAACAAGCTATCTGAAATAGGAGCGACGTAAATTGAACAAATGTGATAAAATTTCGCTGAATTCTTATATTAACCAAAATATAAAATGATCTAATCGGGTCTCTGATTGCCCTATCATAGAAGTTTCATAGTGCATTTTACTCGCCATTCCACGCGCTTTAAGATGCCGCCTAGCCCAGTACGCTACCTGAAATAGGAGCGACGTAAATTGAACAAATGTGATAGAATTTTGCTGAATTCTTAAATTAACCATAACATAAAATGATCTAATCGGGTCTCTGTTTGCCCTACCCTAGAAGTTTAGTAGTGCATTTTACTCGCCATTTCATGCGCTTTGAGATGCCGCTTAGCCCAATACGCTATCTGAAATAGGAGCGACGTAAATTGAACAAATGTGATAGAATTTCGCTGAATTCTTATATTAACCAAAATATAAAATGATCTAATCGGGTCTCTGATTGCCGTATCATAGAAGTTTAATAGTGCATTTTACTCGCCATTCCACGCGCTTTAAGATGACGCCTAGCCCAGTATGCTACTTGAAATAGGAGCGACGTAACTTGAACAAATGTAATAGAATTTTGCTGAATTCTTAAATTAACCATAATATAAAATGATCTAATCGGGTCTCTGTTTGACCAACTCTAGAAGTTTAATAGTGCATTTTACTCGACATTTAATGCGCTTTGAGATGCCGCTTAGGCCACTACGCTATCTGAAAGAAGAGCGACGTAAATTGAACAAATGTGATAGAATTTTGCTGAATTCATAAATTAACCATAATATAAAATGATCTAATCGGGTCTCTGTTTGCCCTACCCTAGAAGTTTAATAGTGCATTTTACTCGCCGTTTCATGCACTTTGAGATGCCGCTTAGCCCAATACGCAATCTGAACTAGAAGTGACGTAACTGGAACAAATGTGATAGAATTTTGCTGAATTCTTAAATTAACCATAATATCAAAAGGTTTTATCGGGTCTCTGATTGCCGTATCATCGAAGTTTAATAGTGCATTTTACTCGCCATTTCACGCGCTTTAAGATGCCGCCTAGCCCAGTATGCTACTTGAAATAGGAGCGACGTAACTTGAACAAATGTGATAGAATTTTGCTGAATTCTTAAATTAACCATAATACAAAATGATCTAATCGGGTCTCTGTTTGACCTACCCTAGAAGTTTAATAGTGCATTTTACTCGCCATTCCACGCGCTTTAAGATGCCGCCTAGCCCAGTACGCTACCTGAAATAGGAGCGACGTAAATTGAACGAATGTGATAGAATTTTGCTGAATTCTTAAATTAACCATAATATAAAATGATCTAATCGGGTCTCTGTTTGCCCTACCCTAGAAGTTTAGTAGTGCATTTTACTCGCCATTTCATGCGCTTTGAGATGCCGCTTAGCCCAATACGCTATCTGAAATAGGAGCGACGTAAATTGAACAAATGTGATAGAATTTCGCTGAATTCTTATATTAACCAAAATATAAAATGATCTAATCGGGTCTCTGATTGCCGTATCATAGAAGTTTAATAGTGCATTTTACTCGCCATTCCACGCGCTTTAAGATGACGCCTAGCCCAGTATGCTACTTGAAATAGGAGCGACGTAACTTGAACAAATGTGATAGAATTTTGCTGAATTCTTAAATTAACCATAATATAAAATGATCTAATCGGGGCTCTGTTTGACCAACTCTAGAAGTTTAATAGTGCATTTTACTCGACATTTCATGCGCTTTGAGATGCCGCTTAGGCCACTACGCTATCTGAAATAGGAGCGACGTAAATTGAACAAATGTGATAGAATTTTGCTGAATTCATAAATTAACCATAATATAAAATGATCTAATCGGGTCTCTGTTTGCCCTACCCTAGAAGTTTAATAGTGCATTTTACTCGCCATTTCATGCGCTTTGAGATGCCGCCTCGCCCAATACGCTATCTGAAATAGGAGCGACGTAACTTGAACAAATGTGATGGAATTTCGCTGAATTCTTATATTAACCAAAATATAAAATGATCTAATCGGGTCTCTGATTGCCGTATCATAGAAGTTTAATAGTTCCTTTTACTCGCCATTTCATGCGCTTTGAGATGCCGGTTAGCCCTATACGCTATCTGAAATAGGAGCGGCGTAACTTGAACAAATGTGATGGAATTTCGCTGAATTCTTGTATTAACCAAAATATAAAATGATCTAATCGGGTCTCTGATTGCCGTATCATAGAAGTTTAATAGTGCATTTTACTCGCCATTCCACGCACTTTAAGATGCCGCCTAGCCCAATACGCTATCTGAAATAGGAGCGACGTAACTTGAACAAATGTGATAGAATTTTGCTGAATTCTTAAATTAACCATAATATAAAATGATCTAATCGGGTCTCTGTTTGACCTACCCTAGAAGTTTAATAGTGCATTTTACTCGCCATTTCATGCGCTTTGAGATGCCGCTTAGCCCAACAAGCTATCTGAAATAGGAGCGACGTAACTTGAACAAATGTGATAGAATTTTGCTGAATTCTTAAATTAACCATAATATAAAATGATCTAATCGGGTCTCTGTTTGTCCTACCCTAGAAGTTTAATCGTGCATTCCACTCGTCATTTCATGCGATTTGAGATGCCGCTTAGCCCAACAAGCTATCTGAAATAGGAGCGACGTAAATTGAACAAATGTGATAAAATTTCGCTGAATTCTTATATTAACCAAAATATAAAATGATCTAATCGGGTCTCTGATTGCCCTATCATAGAAGTTTCATAGTGCATTTTACTCGCCATTCCACGCGCTTTAAGATGCCGCCTAGCCCAGTACGCTACCTGAAATAGGAGCGACGTAAATTGAACAAATGTGATAGAATTTTGCTGAATTCTTAAATTAACCATAACATAAAATGATCTAATCGGGTCTCTGTTTGCCCTACCCTAGAAGTTTAGTAGTGCATTTTACTCGCCATTTCATGCGCTTTGAGATGCCGCTTAGCCCAATACGCTATCTGAAATAGGAGCGACGTAAATTGAACAAATGTGATAGAATTTCGCTGAATTCTTATATTAACCAAAATATAAAATGATCTAATCGGGTCTCTGATTGCCGTATCATAGAAGTTTAATAGTGCATTTTACTCGCCATTCCACGCGCTTTAAGATGACGCCTAGCCCAGTATGCTACTTGAAATAGGAGCGACGTAACTTGAACAAATGTGATAGAATTTTGCTGAATTCTTAAATTAACCATAATATAAAATGATCTAATCGGGTCTCTGTTTGACCAACTCTAGAAGTTTAATAGTGCATTTTACTCGACATTTAATGCGCTTTGAGATGCCGCTTAGGCCACTACGCTATCTGAAATAGGAGCGACGTAAATTGAACAAATGTGATAGAATTTTGCTGAATTCATAAATTAACCATAATATAAAATGATCTAATCGGGTCTCTGTTTGCCCTACCCTAGAAGTTTAATAGTGCATTTTACTCGCCGTTTCATGCACTTTGAGATGCCGCTTAGCCCAATACGCAATCTGAACTAGAAGTGACGTAACTGGAACAAATGTGATAGAATTTTGCTGAATTCTTAAATTAACCATAATATCAAAAGGTTTTATCGGGTCTCTGATTGCCGTATCATCGAAGTTTAATAGTGCATTTTACTCGCCATTTCACGCGCTTTAAGATGCCGCCTAGCCCAGTATGCTACTTGAAATAGGAGCGACGTAACTTGAACAAATGTGATAGAATTTTGCTGAATTCTTAAATTAACCATAATACAAAATGATCTAATCGGGTCTCTGTTTGACCTACCCTAGAAGTTTAATAGTGCATTTTACTCGCCATTCCACGCGCTTTAAGATGCCGCCTAGCCCAGTACGCTACCTGAAATAGGAGCGACGTAAATTGAACGAATGTGATAGAATTTTGCTGAATTCTTAAATTAACCATAATATAAAATGATCTAATCGGGTCTCTGTTTGCCCTACCCTAGAAGTTTAGTAGTGCATTTTACTCGCCATTTCATGCGCTTTGAGATGCCGCTTAGCCCAATACGCTATCTGAAATAGGAGCGACGTAAATTGAACAAATGTGATAGAATTTCGCTGAATTCTTATATTAACCAAAATATAAAATGATCTAATCGGGTCTCTGATTGCCGTATCATAGAAGTTTAATAGTGCATTTTACTCGCCATTCCACGCGCCTTAAGATGACGCCTAGCCCAGTATGCTACTTGAAATAGGAGCGACGTAACTTGAACAAATGTGATAGAATTTTGCTGAATTCTTAAATTAACCATAATATAAAATGATCTAATCGGGGCTCTGTTTGACCAACTCTAGAAGTTTAATAGTGCATTTTACTCGACATATCATGCGCTTTGAGATGCCGCTTAGGCCACTACGCTATCTGAAATAGGAGCGACGTAAATTGAACAAATGTGATAGAATTTTGCTGAATTCATAAATTAACCATAATATAAAATGATCTAATCGGGTCTCTGTTTGCCCTACCCTAGAAGTTTAATAGTGCATTTTACTCGCCATTTCATGCGCTTTGAGATGCCGCCTCGCCCAATACGCTATCTGAAATAGGAGCGACGTAACTTGAACAAATGTGATGGAATTTCGCTGAATTCTTATATTAACCAAAATATAAAATGATCTAATCGGGTCTCTGATTGCCGTATCATAGAAGTTTAATAGTTCCTTTTACTCGCCATTTCATGCGCTTTGAGATGCCGGTTAGCCCTATACGCTATCTGAAATAGGAGCGGCGTAACTTGAACAAATGTGATGGAATTTCGCTGAATTCTTGTATTAACCAAAATATAAAATGATCTAATCGGGTCTCTGATTGCCGTATCATAGAAGTTTAATAGTGCATTTTACTCGCCATTCCACGCACTTTAAGATGCCGCCTAGCCCAATACGCTATCTGAAATAGGAGCGACGTAACTTGAACAAATGTGATGGAATTTCGCTGAATTCTTATATTAACCAAGATATAAAATGATCTATTCGGGTCTCTGATTGCCCTATCATAGAAGTTTAATTGTGCATTTTACTCGCCATTCCACGCGCTTTGAGATGCCGGTTAGACCAATACGCTATCTGAAACAGGAGCGACGTGAATTGAACAAATGTGATAGCATTTTGCTGAATTCTTAAATTAACCATAATATAAAATGATCTAATCGGGTCTCTGTTTGCCCTACCCTGGAAGTTTAATAGTGCATTTTACCCGCCATTTCATGCGCGTCGAGATCCCGCTTAGCCCAATTCGCTATCTGAAATAGGAGTGACGTAAATTGAACAAATGTGATAGAATTTCGCTAAATTCTTATATTAACCAAAATATAAAATGAACTAATCGGGTCTCTGTTTGCCTTATCCTCGACGTTTAATAGTGCATTTTCCTCGCCATTCCACGCGCTTTGAGATGCCGCTTAGCCCAATACGCTATCTGAAATAGGAGCGACGTAAATTGAACAAAAGTGATAGAATTTCCCTGAAATCTTATATTAACCAAAATATAAAATGATCTAATCGGGTCTCTGATTGCCGTATCATAGAAGTTTAATAGTGCATTTTACTCGCCATTCCACGCGCTTTAAGATGCTGCCTAGCCCAGTACGTTATCTGAAATAGGAGCGATGTAAATTGAACAAATGTTGTAGAATTTTGCTGAATTCTTAAATTAACCATAATATAAAATGATCTAATCGGGACTCTGTTTGCCCTACCCTAGAAGTTTAACAGTGCATTTTACTCGCCATTTCATGCGCTTTGAGATGCCGCTCAGCCCAATACGCTATCTGAATTAGGAGCGACGTAAATTGAACAAATGTGATAGAACTTCCCTGAATTCTTATATTAACCTTAATGTAAAATCATCTAATCGGGTCTCTGTTCGCCCTACCCTAGAAGTTTAATAGTGCATTTCACTCGTCATTTCATGCGCTTTGAGATGCCGCTTAGCCCAATACGCTATCTGAAATAGGAGCGACGTAAATTGAACAAATGTAATAGAATTTCGCTGAATTCTTATATTAACCAAAATATAAAATGATCTAACCGGGTCTCTGATTGCTATATCATAGAAGTTTAATAGTGCATTTTACTCGCCATTTCATACGCTTGGAGATGCCGCTTAGCCCAATACGCTATCTGAAATAGGAGTGACGTAAATTGAACAAATGTGATAGAATATCGCTGAATACTTATATTAACCAAAATATAAAATGATCTAATCGTGTCTCTGTTTGCCTTATCCTAGACGTTTAATAGTGCATTTTACTCGCCATTCCACGCGCTTTAAGATAACGCCCAGCCCAGTATGCTACTTGAAATAGGAGCGACGTAACTTGAACAAATGTGATAGAATTTTGCTGAATTCTTAAATTAACCATAATATAAAATGATCTAATCGGGG